>CM072170.1:18729960-19237595 GCA_036850595.1 Rhyacichthys aspro | reverse complement strand
ATAATGGGTCATCTGACAAATACCATCCATCCATCTTCTTCCGCTTATCCGGGGCCGGGTCGTGGGGGCAGCAGTCTGAGCAGAGACGCCCAGACTTCCCTCTCCCCAGACACTTCCTCCAGCTCCTCTGGGGGAATACTGAGGCGTTCCCAGGCCAGCCGAGAGACATAGTCCCTCCCGGAACACCTCCCCAGGAAGGCTTCCAGGAGGCATCCAGAACAGATGCCCGAACCATCTCAGCTGGCTCCTCTCGATGTGAAGGAGCAGCGGCTCTACTCTGAGCCCCTCCCGAGTGACTGAACTCCTCACCCTATCTCTAAGGGAGCATTCAGCCACCCTGCGGAGGAAACTCATTTCGGCCGCTTGTATCCGGGATCGTGTCCTTTTCATCATGACCCAAAGTTCATGACCATAGGTGAGAGTAGGAACGTAGATTGACCGGTAAATCGAGAGCTTTGCCTTGCAGCTCAGCTCCTTCTTCACCACAACAGACCGGTATATCGACCGCATGACTGCTGAAGCTGTACCGATCCGTCTGTCAATCTCCCGTTCCATCCTTCCCTTACTCGTGAACAAGACCCCAAGATACTTGAACTTCTCCACTTGAGGCAGGAACTCTCCACCGACCTGAAGGGGACAAGCCACCCTTTTCCGGCTGAGAACCATGGCCTTGGACTTGACTTGCTGATTCTCATTCCAGCCGCTTCACACTCGGCTGCAAACCGTCCCAGTGCACGCTGAAGGTCCTCGCCTGATGGAGCCAACAGGACACATCATCCGCAAAAAGCAGAGATGAGATCATGTGGTCCCCAAACCGGACCCCCTCCGGCCCCTGGCTGTGACTAGAAATCCTGTCCATAAAAATTCTGAACAGGACCAGTGACAAAAGGCAGCCCTGCTGGAGTCCAACATGCACCGGAAACAGGTCTGACTTAATGCCGGCAATGCAAACCAAGCTCCTGCTCCGGTCGTACAGGGACCGGACAGCCCTTAGCAGTGGGCCCTTGACCCCATACTCCCGGAGCACCCCCCACAGGATGCCGCGAGGAACACGGTCAAATGCCTTCTCTAGATCCACAAAACAAATGTGGACTGGTTGGGCAAACTCCCATGAACCCTCCAGCACCCTGGAGAGGGTTTAGAGCTGGTCCAGTGTTCCACGACCAGGACGAAAACCACATTGTTCCTCCTGAATCCGAGGTTCGACTATCGGCCGGATTCTCCTCTTCAGTACCCTGGCATAGACTTTCCCGGGGAGGCTGAGGAGTGTGAACCCCACTGTAGTGGGAACACATCCTCCAGTCCCCCTTCTTAAAAGGAGGGACCACCACCTCAGTCTGCCAGTCCAGAGGTACTGTCCCAGTTGTGCCAATTGGATTGGATCGAGGTCGGATACCTGCAGCTGGATCTGGATCAGGATCTGCATCAGTACTAAAAAGCTGGATCCGTGCATCCCTAGTCTCTGGTAAGTCTCTGCCCCAACTTTATATTGCGGGAGCTATGAATATCAGACATACTCAGCAGATCATGGCCAATAATTCTTGAGGCAGTTCTAACTGTCTTGTTCAATTGCTTTTTATCATCATCTGAATAGCTGCCACACCATGTGGTAACAGAGGAAGTGAGGACACTCTCTATCACTGCAAACAACAAAAAATACAACCAGCTTTGGAGACGTGTAACATATTGAGTTGTTGTGGAAAGAACAATTGTTGCTGAGCTTTCTTGACAATAAGGCTTACATTAGTGTTCTACTTTTATGAGAAATGGTGGACCCGAGGAATTTAAAGCTCTCCACGATCTTAACAGCGTCATAACCAATGTACAAGGGCTCTAGCTCATTTTTATATTTCCACAATAATTTCTTTGATTTTAGACATGTTTAGAGGTAAGTTGTTAAGCACACTCAACCAGTGAGAAGACTCTGTAATTCGGAGAATCCAGAAAAAGTTTGCTCCTTGTTAGAAATGCTGGATTTCAGGCACATCTCATTGAAGCATAACATGGATATATCAGAAGCATTCTTTTCCACATTGTCATTTTATTGAAGGTATTTGATGTTAATAATAAATGAAAATAACTGTAAAATAACAGTTTTCCCTGCAGAACCTTTACTGCAAATTTCTGTAAATTAAATGTTTTTCCACATTATTTTAATTAGGGTTTCCTACCTTAATTTAAGGGTTTCTGTTTGGCAGCCGTAGCTGCTGGTCATTTACCATTTTTTACAGTGTTGGGACAAGTGTTGCGAATTAGTGAATTAGCCTTGGCTATAAACACTCTGATACATACGTTGGATTGTCTTAAGAAGATAATCTATGTTTTTTGTATCTGTCCCTACTAAATAAACTATAAATAAATAAATAAATCACTAGGTCCAACTTGAACCATATTAGCTTCAACTTTTAGAAACCATAGTCTCTTTGTTCTAATGAAGAGTGAGTAAAGTGGTATGTTATGCTTATATGGATCCTTTGAAAACCTTGTTTTGACAAGTCTGTACCACTCCAGGGGAAATGTGCCACAAAGCATAAGTACAATTATGAGAACAAACAGATTATAGTCTACAGAGAAAGAGAAGTGGGGCCTATACAGCAAAGTAACTCAAAAAATCTGTACCAGAGTGATTAGTTGAATTCTATGGTTAGGTGAGCACATAATGGGGGGTTATTTGCTTTGGGGTTGGAAAATTTGTTGTAATTGTTTTTACCAGTGATGTTTTTGTGAAGGAGGGTAAAACTCATAAAAATCTTTATGGTCAGAGGCACAGAAATATTTTATTCAATTTGAGAAAGCACTGGGTTGTGCCATCTATGTGCCCTGACTTTGCTTTAATTTTCATCAACAAAGATTAATAAATTGTATTTGCGCTCCTCTTCCTTCCCTAAATAGATGACAAATGTGTATAACATAGCAATCTGACACTTCTAGGCCAAAAATTAATCTCACCAGATGAAACTTTATTTAATAGAATCATCTGCTGCTGTTTGTAGTGCTTTTCCAAAGAGGCAACCATGCAACCACGCCATCTTTGTCCTGGCCCGGTCCTTGATCCAAGCTGTCACATTTTGATGGCTTGCCTCAGATTTGGAACAAATTATGTGTGGAAGTCCTGTAGAAAATGTGTGGTGGGTTTCTTGACAGAGTTAATGAAAATGGATGGTTGGGCAGCAGGGACGGAGCAGATACCTGACAGTCTGTTGTCTGTCTCCATCAGTGCACAGCGGTTGCTGCACATCTCCCACGATGGAAATAAAGATGTGCTGTGTAATGGGAAGCATAATGGCTGTGGACAGATGGAGGACGGCTGGATTTAGCCCCTATTACCTGCTTTCTGCCCTGTTCAGATACAACCGTACTTTCATGACAGATACAACTTTGGGAAAATCAAGGCAAAGTGGGGTGTTCCTTATAAATACCCTGGATTTTTGAAAATAAACCAGAGGTCTTACATTAGCAATGTATAGTGATATATACATGCTTTCATATTCTAGCACTCATTGTTTTATTTTGTCACTGAATAGGCACTTAAAAGCTCAACTGAAATAAATAACCGAGAGAAATTAAGAGAAACATTATTAGATAATTAAAGGGACTTGGAGATAGTCAGTAATTATGTACCAGGATCAAAACAGGACTATATCAAAAACAAAACACAGAACTAGACCAGTATTGCGAGTTTAAATAAGGACATAAATCAAACTAATTTCAGACTTTTTGGGTGTGTGAACAGCAATGGCACTCTGCAGGGACATGCTGGTTCTCTCCAGTTAAAATAGTTCTGATGGTGATTCCACTCTGAAAGAAAAAAAAAAACCAATACAGTTACCATGTCTAAACCCAGGAGTCATCCTAAACTCTAATGCATGGCCAGTTTGTGTACTTGTAATTTATACAGTGTGTAAGTGTTTGCCTGTATTTGCATGTTTGCGTGATAATCCATCAGAACTCCACCAGCCCCTCCTGGTTCCTCCATGCCTCTAAGCGTCAAGTCAATACACGCAGCAGGAAGTGCCCTCTGGCAGGCAGGTCATGTCCGTCTCTGTAAAAATAGCAGCTGACAATCCAATAGCTCTGATTTATGAAGTATGTCAATACTGCACTGGAACAAAGCACAGTCTGGGGATGATCAGTGGTCTCTGGGCTGGAGTATGAGCTCAGTCTACAGAAGATTGACACTGACTGTTCCATAAAGCCCTTGTCTGAGCAGGAAAAGGACTTCCACTCTGAAGTTTTCTTGGGTTTTGCTACTTTGAGGATCTCTGTTTGAAAGTGGGAAAGAGAAGGGTGCAAAACAAAACACCCCAGTAACACCTACTTGCGTTAATTATTGCTAAATCACAACAGTAAACAAGTGTTAATTTATCATCATATAGAAATGTATTTACCTGAAATGGTTCTGATGTATGTATACAGCTTTACTGAAGTTGAAGTAGGTGTGTCAGTATGGTGCTTCAGACTAAACTACCATTTTTAAAACAGGATTTAAGAGGGTCTCCTTTTTTTGTACTAGGATCCAGTAAGTTTATAATGAAAACTTTGATTTCAGCTGTTGACGTGCAACTCACAGCAACCAGACTGAGTGACAGGCAGCCTTCTTCTCTGCCAGCCTTTTAAAACTGAAGTGTATTACTTGATTTAGAGTCACAAAACACAATGCAAAATTCACCAACCTTTTAAGAATTATCACATCATTTGTATTCAGTGTAAATGTAACATTAGCTACCAAACCAGTGACTTTTGCCAGGCTTCAGCTTCTTTCTGTGGGAGATATTCCTCATTGTTTGGACACTGGGATCCTCCCTCCCCATGGGCCACAGGTCTGGGAAAGTGCTGAGCCATACAATTGTCATTTATGAAAAATGGAGCAGAGAAGAGGGGGACTGAAATAGCAGGGGGTCTGGCACATAGTGGCGAGAGTGGCACATGTTGGCTTTTGAGGGCTGGTCCTGTGTCTCTGCCGCCACAGTCACCATCAATCACAGCCATGTCCTTTTCGTCAGGGATTATCTACGCACACTGACCCTGGCTTCTGCATTTCCCTTTCTCTTTAAAATCTCTATTGCCCATCTGTTATCATCTTTTTTTGCTGTTGTTTTCTTTTACACTTTATGCAGACTTGTCTTTACCAGCCAATAAGGGAAGAGCTTGGTGCAGTAACAGAGGCTTTGCAGTGGGCCAATCACAACAAGGGATGCAAAGAAAGATCCCACTGTCTAATCAGAGTTCACTTCGATTGTAAAAAGGGGCCTTTTAAAGGACATATGCTAAAAGAGTCTTCAAAATACAATGTTACAAATGTAGTTAAACATGATGATGCTCTAAGTAAGAAAAACCCAATAGGGGACCTGTAAATTGACCTTTTCTTGGTGAAATGCCCGAAGATTTCATATAGCTCACCATTTTCAACAGCTGAATAATGTAACACTCTGACCACTGTGACTGTCAGCCTGCTGTCTGTGTGTGCATATTGGAGCAGAGCAGAAAACATGTTGATTGGTCCAAACAGAAGCCTCACCCCATGTGGAGCAGCAGAAAAGAGCCATGGCATCCTTCCATGCATTATTCAGGAGCGGTGTAAATTAACCCTGAGTGTGGATACTCCATCAATCAAGTGAAGCTGCCATAACAGGCAGCTGGACTTCCAAATCAGCGCTGGAATTAGCCACCGACCATTTCAACAGGTTGTCCCCGAAGCCATGTGAGGCATGTGGAGCGGTCAGGCTGAGGTGGCAACAGGCAGAGTGGAAAGAGGGCTCGCACACACGCAGTACATGTTTACACTCTGTAAATAGTCTTAAGCCATGATCATTAGCAATAAATATGCTGAACAACTGGTGCTATAAAGCTTCAAACATCTTGTTAAAAACTAAGGGCACTCTTTGTTTAGGTAAGAACCAGGACTTTGCTTTCCATTTTGATTAATTAATTAATTTGTTAAATTAAATACAAAATGAGTGTTTTGTGTCATTTTTAAGTAACCAAAACCCATATGTGTAAAAATTGCAGCACAAAACACTACTTATTTATTTGCATGGGTGAATAGTCAATATGTTCCATTCCATGTCCAGGACTATTTTTTGGTGATATATTCATTTCAATTTTTTTATTTTATTTATATAGCCCAGTAACCAAACAATTGCCTCAAAGGGCTTCACAAAAACAAAAGACAGCAAGCACTAGACAACATCCTCTGTCCTTAGACCCTCCATCAGGGTGAGGAAAAACCCAGCTGGGGAAAAGAGAAACCTCAGGGACTGTGTCCAGGAAAGTATTTTGACAAATAGTCCATCTTATGCAGTGGCGCCTGCAGTACAGTCTGGTGTGTTCCAACTAGAGGGGGATTACACTCCTCAGACCCCCCTGGGAAAGACTAAAGAACAATGCATTTTTTCATCCCGGTCGTGGAACACTGGACCAGCTCTCCACCCTCTCCAACCAGTCCACCTGTGTTTTGTGGATCTGGAGAAGGCATTCGACCGTGTCCTTCGCAGCATCCTGTGGGGGGTGCTCTGGGACTATGGTGTCCGGGGCCCTCTGATAGGGGGTTTCTGGTCCCTGTACGACCGGAGCAGGAGCTTGGTTCACATTTCCGGCAGTAAGTCAGACCTGTTCCCGGTGCATGTTGGACTCTGGCATGGCTGCTCTTTGTCACTGGTCCTGTTCATCATTTTTGTAGACAGGATTTCTAGGCGCAGCCAGGGGCCGGAGGTGCATTTGCAGATAATGTTGTCCTGTTGGCTCCATCAGGCTAGGACCTTCAGCGTGCACTGGGATGGTCATGAGCTTAGGGTCATGACCGAAAGGACAACATCTCTGATACAAGCAGACGAAATGAGTTTCCTCCGCAGGGTGGCTGGGCGCTTCCTAGAGATAGGATGAGGAGTTTGGTCACTTGAGAGCTCAGAGTAGAGCCGCTGCTCCTCCACATCGAGATATTTAATAATGATAATTTCAGACACATTTATAGCAATATTTCTAAAGAATAGAGAATTCTTTAAACATAAGTATACACAGTGATCAAGATGTCCTACCGCTGTTGCTTGACTTTCCTCTCAGAAGATGGGCCAGGTTTTTTTTCCCCTCAAGGAGCAGTTTATTCATTTTACTTTTCTTAATAGCTCCTGGTTAAGATGGTGTGGGTCTGGGCCATGAATAATCAACAATAAAATGATGGTGGATGATTTTAGACACATAAAAAGGGGTCAGTTCAATTCAAAATCTTGACACAAAAGTCTGAGTCTGAGTATTAGAGTTCTCCCAGTGTACTAGTCCCCTAAAGCCTTGCAAAAATAATAGAAGCCCTCATCTGTGCATGTAACCGCAGTCTTTATGTGGCTCCTCTAGTGCATAAAGCAGAAACATAGCAGCTGTACTCAGCTCATCTCAGTCTGAACCTTCCTGATGCCGTGCCTAATAACGCGTGGTGCGGCCGAGTGAGTCTGTCCACTTCTGTCTAAGAGGTCCACTTTAGGATACCTCACACCACGCTTCTTGTGGGAGATTTTAACGCCTTACCATTTAATAGAAGAAGAGACAGCTGCTTGTTAAGCACATGTAAGCCATGTGTAGCCAGCATAATGCATAATGCCAAAAATGAAACAAGCGGAATGGGCTTTGGAACACAATTTACCACTTACAATTCCATCTTTGTGACAAAAAAAGGCCAAACAATTGATTAAAACAAATCAAAGCATGTGATATATACATATTAAAGTTTGTTGAAATAGGCCTATCTGTGTCTGACAATAGGGTGCAATTGCCAGTGAAATTGAGACCAAAAGTTGATCATCATCAGTTAATCATGATTCTTTTAAAATATAACCAACCAATTAATCAAAAGCAACAAGAAGGCACTTTATAGCTTACTTACTAGTCATCCAAGTGGACATGTTTCGGTAAAGAATGTGTTTTTGCTGCTCTAGTGCCATGGCGGCTGCCTTGCTCTAAAGAGAAAGAGCTCGACTGGAACTTGCATTCACTGACCCTAGGTCATTGCAAATTAGTCAATGTCAATTAACAAATGCATTACACATGGGATGGCCACCCCAGGGCGCCACCCCAGGGCACCACTTGGGGGCGCCACTGATCATATGTACAAAATAATCAAAAATTACTATGAATATAGTTCACAATCAACAGGAACAGTTCATCCGTCTGAGTTAGACGTACTGGGGCATGGCTAAGGTCCAATCGCAACTGGGTTGAGCAGCCGCTAATCTGCAACAGTACCCACTCCCCCAAAGAAGAGTGGGACGGTGGGACAAAGAACTAAGCAGAGATGTAAACTATAATAATCCACATAATCCACACCTCCCTCACCACTGGAACAGTCCCCTCTCCACTCAAAACTGCGGCTGTGACTCCAATTCTCAAAAAACTGGTTCAGATCCTACTGACCTCAATAATTTCCGTCCCATCTCTAACCTTCCATTCATCTAAAAAATCTTTAAAAAAACAGTTTCTGCTCAACTCCACTCTCTGTCCTCCTATAACCTTTTGACCGTTTGAACATTTCCAGTCTTGCTTCCGTCCTCTCCATAGCACTGAAACTACCCTCCTCAAAACCACAAATGATTCTCCTCTCTGCTGATTCTGGTTCATTATCCATCCTTCTTCTGCTCGATCTGAGTGTGGCCTTCGACACCATCTCTCATTCCATCCTTCTGAACACACTCTCTTCTATTGGCATCACTGGCACAGTCCTCCTATCTTTTCGACCGCACTCAGTTCCCCTGCTGTTCATCATCTATCTTCTCTCCCTTGGTCACATCTTTCGAAAACACCACATCCACTTCCACTGCTACGCGGATAACACCCAGCTCTTCCTCTCCAGCAAACCAAACTCCACACTTCCACCCTCCTCCCTACTCAACTGTCTTCATGAAATAAAATCCTGGTCCACCACAAACTTTCTCAAACTTAACAGCAATAAAACGGAACTTCTACTTGTAGGTACCAAATCCACCCTGAGCAAGATTGATCATTTCTCCATTCCCATTGACGGCTCCTCCATCTCTTCCTCCCCTCAGGTTAAGAGTCTCGGTGTCATCCTCGATAGCACCCTCTCCGCCCACATAAACCACATCACCCGCTCCGCCTACTTTCACCTCCGCAACATTCATTGCCTCCGTCCCTCCCTCACTCCACAGTCCACTGCCATTCTCATGTACAGACTTGTCACTTCCCGTCTGGATTACTGCAATTCCCTTCTGTTTGGCCTCCCTCAAAAAACTCTAAATAAACTTCAACTGGTTCAAAATTCAGCTGCTCGAATCATCACATGCACCCCCTCCTTCAACCATATCACACCCATACTACAACAACTCCACTGGCTCCCCATCACATACCGCATTCAATACAAAATCCTTCTCCTCACATTCAAATCCATCCACAACCTCGCACCTTCATATCTCTCTGACCTCCTCCAGATCTCCACACCCGTTTGTCCCTCCGCTCCTCCTCCTCTCTCCAGCTCTCTGTCCCCTCTGCCCGTCTCGTCACCGTGGAGAGCAGAGCATTCAGCCACTCTGCTCCCCAGCTCTGGAGGGATCCTGACCTCCGCAACACTGACACACTCCCACAGTTCAAATCCAAACTCAAAACTCATCTGTTCAGACTGGCCACAATCAATTACCATATAGATGCACTGTCCTCTTTTAACTATATGCTTTTAACTGTATGTTTAAACTGTACTTTTAACTGTATGCTTTTAAATGTGTAATATGTAAATATTTGTATTGATTTGTAAGGTGACCTTGAGTGCCCAGAAAGGCGCCTAATAAATAAAATGTATTATTATTATTATTATTATAATGTCATAAGAGTGAAGAAAGACAGAGCCAGAGGATAGAAGCTCAGTGTGTCACACTTCCCCCAGCATCTAGGCCTTGAGCTCAAGGCCACCTTGAGCTGCTTATCTCATTTGTATGTCCTGACCATATCCAAAAGGAAAGTCTTAAGTCTAACATTAAATATAGAGACTGTGTCTGCCTCTTTAACTTGAGCTGGGAACTCAGCATTTAGAGAATGAAGAGCTGTTAGGACAGTACAGCGCTATCACCCAGTTTCTACTGCATGCATCTCTGCTCTGCTGCAGAGCACCACCATCCACCATCCACCGTCGCACACTCTCGCCTTCTGGATGTGTTTCAGATCCACTCCACAGCGGAGCGGAGCCCAAAGCAGCTCAGAAGAGCATGCAGGGGAAATAGGAGATGAAAAGCAACTGTTTATTCAGAAGATGAAGGACCAGAAAACAAGTTTAATTTGTTATCACTTTCACTTCACAGGTTTTTTCCCATTACATTGGGCACATTTAGTGCTAATTCATGTATATAAACATATACATTTCCGTATTAAGAAACTCATTCTGAATATTTTTGTATTACTTTGAAATTCTGGAAGCTGTGCTCGTTCGGTTTCCATTCTGGTCTGATCTGATATGTGCAGATTGATGCAGACTGATGTTGGAAAAAATAGAACTGCTGCGTATCTCGTCCACTGCGCTGCGTCAGACCAGAGCCAAAATGCAGCGGATGCTGTGAAAATGCTCACATTGAAAACAACAGATGCGTATTTGCTGCGGATTGCGAAGCGGAGCAGAGACATATGCAGTGGAAATTGGGGGTATGAGGTCTCTGAGATAGAACGGGGCCTTACCACTGAGGGCCTTATATGTTAGAAAAAGGATTTTATACTTCACTCTGAATTCAATTGGAAGGTAGTGAAGGGGGGCTAACTCTGGGGTTATGTGCTCTCATCTGTTTGTTCCTGTTAGTATTCTAGCTGCTGCGTTTTGGAGTTTGAAGTTTGCAGTTTGAAGTTGATAAGTTTTCAAGGAACTATTTGGGCATCCTGCCAGTAGAGAATTGCAATAGCCTAACCTAGTTGTAACAAATGCATGGATTAGTTTTTCAGTGTCACTTTTAGATAAGATATTCCTAATGTTGCACTGATGAAAAAAATGCTGTTTTACAAATAAACCTAACTTCAAGATTCCTTACAGTTCAACTTGAAGCTGCACTGACATCATCTAAATACACTATTTGGTCTGACAACATGTCTCATAGATTTTTGGGGCCTAGTATAATTCCCACACAGTTTTTTTCTGGATCTAGGAGATAGATAATGTACTGTGATCCAGGTCCTTATGTCTTTCACACAGGCATCTAATTTGCCTGTTAGTTTATTCTTATCAGGTCTAATCAATAAATACAACACCAGCATAAAAATGGAAAATTAATATCATGCTTTCTGATTACATTACCTAAGGGGAGCCTGTAAAAAAGAGTCACCTTTTAAATCATTGTGAAATATACTCGGCTATATCAGAAAAAACACTGTATTTTGCATTGAGGGTGATACCCACCAGTGGGGGGGGAAAAATAAAAAATAAAAAAAAATATATATATATATATATATATATATATATATATATATATATATATATATATATATATATATTTTTTATTTTATTATTTTTTTGGCACATTTTCAGAGAACGCACTTTCTGGTAAAAGGGTTTTCCTTGCCTCTCTTCCATATGTAGCTGGAACACACACTATAATACATTAATGAGCATCACAGATGATGATGTTCCCACATAAATGTCTTTACAAAGGGGACAGTGTCTAGGGCTAGACACTTTTTAATTTGAAAAAAATAAGATCACATTTTTCATTAAAGTGCACACTAAAGTGTGTGTATCCCACATTAAGGATTCTAAGCATTATTCGGTAAAGAGAAATGCTATTAACCATGCTACTTTCTGGGATGGTGTCCAAGTCTGGTCAGAATTCTGCTATGGTTAATCCCCGCAAGGGTTTCTGAGACAAGGCTGCCGCTTTCTTTGGTCGTCAAGCGGAGAACAAAGTCGAAGTGGTGCTTGTTGGCGGTAAAGCTCCTGCCATGATTGCTACATTGACATTTGATGGAATGATTCTCCTCATAAATGTTCACTTCATTACACCCTACAAGTGCTGTGTGTGTTCTCTCTTGCAACAAAAGCAGAAAAAAAATGTTTGTAAAATTGAATTGACACTATGTCTGCATTGGACCTGGAGAACATTTGGTGTATAATGTATAATAAATCAAACATGCCGTAACTCTATGCCTTGTATCTGATTGGACCCTTTTTGACCATGTTTGTTGGCTACAAGTTTTTAGCTGTTAAATAAAGCTAATTTTAGTCCCATATAATTATAGATAGTTGCAGATATTTTTTAAACAGATGACCAGATGTCAGAAATCCTAGTAAAACATCAGAGAGGATTTAAAGAGCAGCACATAAAACAGGAACTGCATGTCGCCATCCCTTGCTCTAGTGTGCAGCCAGCCTTTTGTAGCAGTCATTTTAGGTTGCAGCTGCTGTCCTTTGATTGATAGCTCAATAGATTATACATGGTGTATTTCCAGTGACACTGTTGTTGAAGTAAAAATTTTGCCTTGTTAAACACCATTGTATGTAGCTATATGTTTGAACGCGTAGTGTAGCTCTGATATCATAGCACTATAACCCCACACCGACACACCTGAAGGTGACACAAACGAGCTGCATGCTTGGTGCTGCATTGAAATCAATCAAAAAACAAAGGAAACAATCGACTGTCACAGCATGAATACCAATTTTATCTCAACAAGCAGGAATTGGTATTGACGTGGGATGATAGCATTTGTCCAAGATCAGTCACAAAGAAAGATAGCTACCCGAAGACTCAATGAAAAATGTCCCAAAAAAATCTGTCTTCATTTATTTCCCCAACAAAAAAACATACGCAAAATACATCAAAAAGAGGAATACATAACACAAGATTCATAGACCTTTTTTTTTTTATCTCAATGGGATGACGCATAATTTGCCTGATAGCGCTAACACAAAGCTAACAAACAAATGAGCCAACTCGCGGTGATGGTGATTATTACGCTGATATTGAAACTAGTTATTCGAATATGCTGCGGCTGCAGGTGTGAAAGTAGGTGGGGATTTTGTTCAAGCCGATACAGATACGATCAGTGTATGGTGCGGATTATTTGGATGTGTAAAAAGGGCTTACTTGTTTTGATTTTATCATTAATTGTATGATTTTTGCATCCTTATGTGTGTGGATTCTATGTATCAATGTGGTGGTATGTCAGTACTAACTTTCACCAATTGAGGGAAGTATCTCTGGGAGACGACTTATGTGTTCTTCTTGCTCATACTTCTTGCTAGATTGGACGTATTTCTGCTCAATTGTCCTACTTTTGATGGTATCTTTTGGGGAAAAATAATGTTGGACGGGTGTACTTTATTTGATCAGGTATCATCACCTTCAGTATCATGCCAAAGAGGGGAAAATATAAAAAACTTTACAGACTTCTGTTTCCAGATATGTATGGAATAGATGTAGGGCATTTGAGTTCAGGTTTAACCAAATCTTTCTCAATAAATCTGCACTCTAACTTTCAGTTGGCGTGTTCGCTTCCTATTTCATACAATTCTATCTTCTAATTAAGTGATGCATGTCTTCCAAAATGCCATTTAAGGGTTGCCAAGAAAGAAGATGTTAACATTAGCTTCATGCTCGATACCATTATGTCCCTACTGGAGCAGAAAATAGCTAACTGAGAGACAGACTGACGAATTCAGAAACAAACTTAGGACAGCATAAAAAAACAGCTCATGCACCATGTGTTTTCATTTGCAAATTCACAGCACAAATACTGGTTCTTTTGTTCTGTAGGGTGTTTACTAGTCTGTTTTTCTCACATACATGATGGATTGTCTGTTCTTTTTTCACCAAACCACGGACACGTCTTGCTGTCATTGTAGTGCTTTACTGCTATCTGCTATCCAGTTCTGAATTTGGTTATTGCTCATTTTTGAAGTTCTATCCTTTGTTGTCATCTGTAAATTTCCACTTTTTTAAACTCCAGTACAGAGTACACTTTCATTGCTATCTCTTATATAGCTTCAGGCTTAGTCACTGTTTAAACTTGTGTCCATATTCTAAATATAGCAGTCTTGAGTGCTACCATGCCTTTTTTTTATTAGAATACTGGAGTGTAAGTCAGTTTAGTTGGTTGGTAAGGTTTGAAAGACATACTATGGGAAAATGCTGTCAATGCTTATGACGTTACCTGTTAATTGTCAATATGTGACGGTCACTTTATTATTTTCTTTGCCCACCGGATCTTTGCAGTCACTTTACTACTTACCTTAATACATAACATGACAAGACAAATTAAATTAGTTAGCTGGAAGGTCAGGTGCCTTGACAACCATATTAAAAAAGAAGGGTTTTCTCTCACCTTAAGACGTATAAAGCTTTCGTGCAAGAGACCCATTTACGCAGCTCTGATTTACTGTCATGTTGGTCCGGACAACAGCTTTCATTTGTCCTTTCAGGCTAAAGCCCAAGGAATCTCCATTCTCATTAATCAGAATGTCCCCTTTGAGCCACATAATGTGACCTCTGATAAATAAGGAGGATACGTGATGATTTCAGGCAAATTATACAACAAATCAACAGCTTTGGTTAATGTATACCCTCCCAATATAGATTATCCCTACTTTTTAAACCATCGTCTTCACTACTACTAGACCTAAATGTTTATTCCCTTACACTTGGAGGTGACCTAAACTGTTGGCTGGATCCAGTTTAAGACCGGTACTGTAGTAATTCTAGCATAGTGAGTAGGCCGGACTGTATTATCCATGACTTTCTTTCAGATTTTGGCATCAGTGATGTCAGCCATTTTTTGCGATTCAAGTCAACTTCACAAAAATTCTGGAGGAAGTAACTTTCTTCATCAACCCCAATATAACCCCAGACATCTCCTATCAAACTCTATTGAACACACTCAAAGCCTACACTGCTCTAAACTATATGCCCAAACCAAATGCTCAGACCTGTATAAGAAACTAGTTTGCTACACACTTTGTTGAGCAACTACTTACCGTTACCATGCTTTACACTTATGGTGACAAGTTGGACAAATTATTAGCCAATCAACTTAGCGGCTTCAAGGCAAAACAGAATCAACCAATTTAATATGGTCTATTCTGCCCCTGGGGATATGCCAGAGTGAGTGGTCACCATTGATGTGGAAAAGATGTTTGATCGGGTCAAATGGCCTTACTTATTCACTGTGCTGGACAAACTTGGTTTTGGGCACCAAGCTTCTTCTCATGGGTCAAATTACTTTGCTCCCAACCTGTCTGTGAAGTCAACCAGGACATATTTATGAAAAGGTTTTGACAAGGCATCTCAACATAGGTTTGTAAATGAAGACATTTCATCCCTCAAGAGACTTTATCAATTCTGAGTTCAACTGAAAAAAGTGCTGAGATATGTCACACAAAGAGCTACATCGTTTTAAACAGTGTAGAAAAAGATAAAGACCATCTTTAAATATTTACATAGAATAAACTTTAAAACAGCGAACAAACACCTCTCATAGCTTAAGTGAGCAAGCTGGTTTTAAACAAAGTACAGATTGAGTAAATAAACAATAAAAACAAGTAATACTTTCTAAAGGGATCATGGTATCATCTGGTACCTAATCATCTTGCATCAATGTGGACATGAAGGATGGTACAGGTGCAGTGCTTGGACTTGGGCATATTGGTGAAAATGTACCAGGTGAATACGTTACATGTGGTGTATGCATGAATCTAGCCTGTGGTCCTTGCATATAGGGGTATCCATCTTTGCTGTTGCCTTGGTAATATGCTGTGTTGCCCCTAGTAAGAAAAAGATGTTTGAGTTTTGTGTTTTGTCCCTTCTGACTTAGGGACGTGTAGATGGATTCCTACCTGGCCTTAGTTACCTGGACACATACTGTGGCATCACTCCTACCTTCCAAAAGCTCCCTTATCACCTACATGAAAGATGGATCACTTTAGCGTCTTGTTACAAAGATGAACATCATGCGACTTACCCATCTTTTACAGTCTTTGTGAAGTTTGTCTGTTAACAAGCCAGAACTCTCAATTATCCTACCTTTGCCCCCTTCCTGACCAGTGGTCCACACATGCCAAAAACTGAGAGACTCAATAAACCCAGTTTTAAAGCTCCAGTGTCTGTGAGAAAATTGACTCAGACAAACAATAAGACACATCCCCTGCGGAAATGTTGTGGTTTCAGGATCAAATAATTGGATGAGAGGAAATAACCAGACTCCGCCAGATAGAACTGCTCCACAGAACATAATCTATTTCGCAGTACCATCAGGCTCCCGTTGAAAGCGTTTGCAAAAGGGAGGCGCCTTCTGTCAAAAACTTGGTGTTGATTGGATGAAGCACCGACTAGTATCCGCTTAGCATGAGGTTTCTTTAGCCAATCATAGCAACGATATGACGTGCCCCTCTTTGCGCTTCTTTCAAAGAAGAAATACTCTCTACTTCTGATAAAACTGTTTTGATAGCAGCGTCAACGCTAACGTCTTTCGGCGTAGCCATGTTGATAACAAAGAAGAGAAGAGAGCGCTTGTTGCTTTCTTCAAATTAAAAACCCGCCTCTACCTGTTAGTGCTGCAACATCATTGGTCACAAGAGTCCGGTGAGTCCACGGTTCGCGACTCAAGCGGTTTGGTTGGCGCGATACAAGATGGATTTACAAGAGTTTTGGAAACTCCCAAATCTCACGAGAATCCAGCTGCAGCGCAAGGTTAGAGAGGAAAGCCTTTCTCAGGGAAAAGAATATCTGTTACAAATGTTGTTCCTCTATCAGCAACATGGCCAAAGGTTGTGACATGAATGTACATTGCTCAGAGTGTAACAGTAACAAGCACCTTACAGCTTTGCATCTGGGACCAGCCCCATAGAAAGCTGAATTCCCCAAATGTGGGAATCTCGACTGCATAATTTCTGGTAGTGGGGGACTGTGTTCGCCCTCTCCCCTGATATTTACTGCATTTTGTTGCCTGTACTAGTACCTGTGTAATGACAATAAAGTTGAATCTAATCTAATTTCAAAATGCACTGAGATTTGTGGAAAGGGTAACAGTTCAAGGTCTTGCTCAAAAATATGTCTGGTTTAAATCTATCCAGCAGGACAGAGAGACAAAGCTGTAAATGCTTATGCAGTGTTAGATGAGCAAAGCAATAGTCCTTAGCAAAAATCTGAATCTTTTTACTTTAAAACCCACTCCAGAAATCACGAAGCACTTTTCTCATCTGAGGAGGATCACAGATAACGTACCAGCCCTAGACTCTAATGCAGCAAATGTCTAGTACACCAAGTGCCTCGACCTTGGCTGGGTCATAATTGGAGAAGTCTGTCTAGGGCGGGGGTCGGCAACCCGCGGCTCTAGAGCCGCATGCGGCTCTTTAGCGCCCCTCTAGTGGCTCCCTGGAGCTTTTATAAAAATGTATGAAAATGGAAAAAGATGGGGGGGTGTATATTTTTGTTTTAATATGGTTTCTGTAGGAGGGCAAAGATGACACAAACATTCGTAACGTTTTCCAATGCTGTAAAAATCTGTATAATAAATATTAAATTTCAACATTTCTGTCAACAAAGATTTGCGTCATAGCCTGCGACACTCGTTTCAGTGCGGCGCCGTGCCAGTCAGGTGGCTGTTGTAAACAAACCGGCGGGTGTGATGGGCCATGGATCCCAAAGGGAAAAAGAGAAAGATAGCTGATGACATTAACGTTGTGATGGATGTTAAACTTAAAGCACCAAATACCACATACCGGATGTGACGTAAGGAAAACGAAACTGATTGTAGTTGTCAACAAACCACAGCGTACACCAGCATGGCTAGAGAGAGAAGATGCATCGGTGACGGTGAATAACTTCTGTTGTTTTTGTCAAAAACCTGAGGACACAGGCTGTAATATCGAGTTCGGTGCTTATTTCGATCGTAGTAAGCTACCTAAACCTGCTAATCTTTTGGTTGAAAAAATTGTCGCGCAAAACAAAATCCCTCCCCCCTCGCTACGATTGGTCGGTAAGAGCCAGAGCAGAAATCGGGGGCAAATTGGACAATCCCAGACTGACTTTCAGTTTTAGCTAATATACACTTACAGCCTGTGTTGCCTTCATAAGAGGCTTATATAAGGCTTTTAATTTTTTGCGGCTCCAGACAGAATTTTTTTTTGTTTTTTTGGTCCAATATGGCTCTTTGAACATTTTGGGTTGCCGACCCCTGGCCTAAACCAAGGAATCAGAATTTATCCTCAAAACATTTACCTGGCACATAATACACTTTTAACAATAACAGTTTATTCCAGCTTCCCCGCAACACACACAAATACCTGTCTAACCTTTTCTGACTCAAGCCTCCTGAGGGCCGGACAGGGGTGGGTCGAGGGCCTGATGTGGCCCCCAGGCCTTAAAATGCCAGGCAAGGGCTAGTGCTTTTCTACAGTCAGAGACACCCCCCATCTTTCCTAAAACTCTTGAAAATCTGCCTAGGACAAGACACTCCAGGTTAGAGTCAGTCAGTTCAAATGACTGTGAGTCTTTTGCATTGTTTTACTACTATTCCTTAAAAGGAAGTGGTACATATGTTTTTTGGCAATATGGCAATGGCTATATTTTTGTGAGCTATGTGTTTAATTGTGTTTTAACCTATGTGTTCACGGATGTAATCATTCTTTCCAATCAATCGTAGTTTCTAATAATTAGCAGTTTCCATTAATGCTCTTGTCCACCCTGTCATGCCAAGGTCCACCCTGTCACATCATTGTCCACCCTGTCATCTTCAAGTTTTATGAGACAAACAAATTATTAAAAAAGTTTAAAAAAAATCTTTTGTGTAATTTCTTAATAAACAAATGAGGACCAAATAGTTTTGGCTGAAAATTTGACCAAATATATTTGCAGTCAGATTTTATATAGAAAAGAAGGTGCAACTAATGCATATTTTAACAGGAAACAAATATTTTGCAGTAATTTTGTCATTATCAAAAGACTTTTCCCATTATCTAACACATATTGTTAAGAAAGGGACAAAATATCAAAATATATGAAAATGTATGTTATATAATCCCTATGCAATGAAAATGTATTTATTCTACTTTGACTTTGTCCCTGACAGGGTGGACATATTTTGCTATTTGCTTGTACAAAATCTGCTTATACTGAATATATAAAGAGGGCTGGAGCTTGACCAGCATGCATTTCTAACAGCCTATGGTCTACTTAATAGAATGAATATAAAGTTAAATGGAAAATCTTAGATTTTTTTTTTTTTTAAAGTAGGAAGTCTTAAAGGCACATTATAATGATATTGACCCTACTATAGCATGTGTGGAAGTAGAAATGTTTATGTAATAACAGTGTTGAATAACTTAGACACAAAACAGAAAAGAATGTTGTTGTTTTTTTATTTGAATTTTGTTTATTTAATGAATAAATACAATTTTTTGTCAAGGCTTTTGAGGCTTTTCTTGTTGCAGTTCAGTGGGAAGGACTCAGAGGCAGGCTGCTGTGACTGGATAGTTTCTTACGACAATTTCACACTGCAGAAGATAAAATCATATAGAATTAAATACTTATAATTAGCTGTTGATTAACTATGGGTTAAAGCAGGCTTTGTGTAAATATCTGTACCTTGGCAATGCTGGAGATCACCGTCTTTTGCTGGAGGTTTGACTTTGTTGCTGGTGGAGGCTGTAACCAGGGCCTTGACACCTTGTGATGAAAGAAAGTCTGTCAGTACAAATGTATATACAAAAGTGAAATGATGAAAATGAATGTGGGTCATACTTTTGAGGATGACACTGAAGCTGGAGGGTGAGGCTGGAGGGGCTGCTCAGTGGTAGAAGCCTTCGATGGACACACAGACAGGATGGTACAGCGTCTGTTTTTTTAGATGGAAGGTGGTGCTGGAGTCTGATGTTAGAGGCTGGAGGTGGTGCTTGGTGGTGGAAGCTGCAGATGGACTGAAGAAGTTTTGATTTGATGAGGCAGAACAGACAGGATTTTGGTAAGGCATCTGTTTTTGAGGCAGATGTAGGAGGAGTTGTTGGAGGTGCAGCTTGGTGGTAGAAGCTGCAGAAGGACTGGACACACAGACAGGATGGTACAGTTTTTGAGGTAGAAAGAGGTGGAAGGTGGTGCTGGAGCCTGATGTTAGAGGCTGGAGGTGGTGCTTGGTGGTGGAAGCTGCAGATGGAGTAAAGAAGTGTTGGTTTGATGAGGCAGAACAGACAGGATGGATGGTAAGGCGTCTGTTTTTGAGGCAGATGGAGGAGGAGTTGTTGGAGGTGCAGCTTGGTGGTAGAAGCCGCAGATGGACACACAGACAGGATGGTACAACATCTGTTTTTTTAGATGGAAGGTGGTGCTGGAGCCTGATGTTAGTGACTGGAGGTGGTGCTTGGTGGTAGAAGCTGCAGATGGACTGAAGAAGTTTTGATTTGATGAGGCAGAACAGACAGGATTTTGGTAAGGCGTCTGTTTTTGAGGCAGATGGAGGAGGAGTTGTTGGAGGTGCAGCTTGGTGGTAGAAGCTGCAGAAGGACTGGACACACAGACAGGATGGTACAGCGTGTGTTTTTGAGGTAGAAAGAGGTGGAAGGTGGTGCTGGAGCCTGATGTTAGAGGCTTAAGGTGCTGCTTGGTGGTAGAAGCTGCAGAAGTTTTGGTTTGATGAGGCAGAACAGACAGGATGGATGGTAAGACGTCTGTTTTTGAGGCAGGTGGAGGCTGAGGCAGAGTTTGTTGTTGGAGCTTGATGGTAGAAGCTGCAGATGGACTGGACCCACAGACAGGATGGTACAGCGTCTGTTTTTGAGGTAGAAGGAGGTGGAAGGTGGTGCTGGAGCCTGATGTTAGAGGCTGGAGGTGGTGCTTGATGGTAGAAGCTGCAGATGGACTGAGAAGAGGCTGGATCTTTGTGGCAGAGATTTGGAGACACTTGCAGTATTCTTATAGTCTTTTAAAAGTCTTTTAAAGTTCATCAAATAGATGTCTTGAACTATATACACTATTTACAAGGAGAGGAACGTCTCTAGTGGAGACGGGGTCTCTTTTTGGGAGGAGCCCGAGGTTCCGGCTCTCCAGAGACGTCTACTTCAATGTGAGGGGGACAATCCTCGAGTGCAGTGGACTCCTGTATTTTCAGGAGTCCCGAGGCTGTCTCCACCACAGAGAGGAGTGGACGGTTGAGAGCCTCCCACAGGCGCTGCTTGATCTTACGACCGAGCTCAAGAGAGTAAGGACGAGGGCGCCCACTTTTGTACCTTTGAAACGCAGGCAAATAGAAACATCAATTAAATCAAATGGATACAAAAAGTGGGGAAAAAATTCTCATTTGTTTTTTGATTTTCCCTCTGTGTGATAAATACAGTTTCTCTTTGAATTGGCAAATGATAAAAATATATTTTACAGTTCAAAGAAGCGTATATATCTTTTTTTTGGCCATAAAAATAAACCTACTTGAGCATGTCATCCACTACTGAGTGGTAGATGCTCTGATACTGCTCCACAGTGTAACCGTGGATCATCACAGGATCACTGTCAGCAACAGAGCTCTGTCCTGAAGTGGACGGCTCGGGGCAGGGGCCCACGCTCTGAGCAGCGGAGGAGGGCTGAGGGCGGCGGGTTAAACCCAGGAACTCTGGGAGCTCAGCAGAGTTGCTGCGTGGCTCAGGTTCAGAGCAATTTGGAGTGACTTTGGGCGGAGGAGGAGAGGCAGGAGGAAGGTCAGGGGTGGGCTGTGGAGGCTGGTCGGGCAGGTGAGAACTTGGGACCTGTAGAGGAGGAGGGCCCACTCGGACACTTAGAGTTATGCCAATTAAAGTTGACCTACAATCAGCTCTGAGCCTGACTGATTAATCTTGTCACTTCAACAGATTCTCTAAATCTCATTTCTGTTCTCCAGAAACTTTTACAACACTATGAGCTTTTACATGATCTCTACCAAACCTCTGGTATTTACCTGCTTCCAGTAGCCCTTAGACTTGTCCTGACTCCTGGTGAGCCTCTTCCTCTTCCTGCAGTAGTCGTGCTCCTGAAGCTGAACGGGCAAGACACACTGCAACAAAACAATGTATACACTTCAGAATAAGACAGATTTTAAAGTAAGTAAAATAGCAATAAAATAAAATAAGAATAATCATATGAATTCATAAATGTTCATCGTACAAAACGAGAGAAAGCACGTTTTTGTATTTTATTAATATTTGTAAATGTCGTGATTAGCATATAGATATATTGTCATCAATCAGTAGCGTAAAATATTTATATTTCGCTAAGGCTATATCATGTAGCTAATAACACTATAATGAAGAACTAGGATATGGTGAAATATTATATTATTATTATTATCATCAGTAGTGTTTTTTTTTTATCCTAACCTCGTCACTGTGCAGTCTGGGCTGGACAAAAGCCGCGCGTAAAACTGATTGGTTGGCCTCTACTTCGTAAAATACGCAGATTACAGGCTTTTTCTGCGTTTGTTTTGGCCAGAATTGATCCTAATGGCTTAATTTGACTTAGAACTCATACAATTTAACTAAATATACATTTTTTACAGGGATTATAATGAAAAAAATCTAATTAAAGATTTTTTTTTAAATTTCAAAATACTCACATGCTCCATGCTGAAGGTTGTCTAGTTGCACGTAGCAGGTCGTTAATAGGTGTTTCTTTTTTGAGAAATCGTCGAGTGAAACTCGTTAAGAGTGTTTTTCGCTCGTAGATCCAAAAATGGAATGAAGTATTTTTTGTGATTTTTAAAATAATACAACAACGCACCTGGAAACGGCCCTAACAACCATGGAACCCTCGCGCAGGCTAGGTGTCCTACAGGCTAATTATACAATTAATAAATAGGTTTACATAAGCAGTCTTTGGCATGAATGTGACATTATTGTTCTGTAGGTCTCTGTGCAACTTTTCAGGATGTGTAACTGTACTGCTTCAATTTGTGTGTTCAATATCTCAGTATGTATCTATATTGTATATTCATTATGTGAAAAGTGGTGTTGATTTGGTAAGATATGTTTTCTTATAAGATGATAATATGTCCAGAATCACAAAGGGATCCTCTTGGTTAACTCTATGAAAAAAAAGACAATTTGATTCCTTCTCAGACACCTGAACCACTTTTTTAGATCAAAAACAATGAAGCACATAACTTCTAGGTCCACTTCAGAAACTCAGATAATTGCTGACCTGATCCTTTGATCCAGGCAATGCAGATAAAAATAGCTAAATATATTGTATTTGCATAAGAAAGATAACCATTAATTTGTAGTGTATCATATAATAGCATTCTTCAGTCTAGTTCTACAATTCAATATAAAGTTAAGTGTAAAAACTTCTCTGTTGTTTTGTCTGTTTAATTGCATCTCCACCAGAGGACAGCAAATAGGTGTTTGACAAACCACTCTGCCATTTTTTTCTTCAAGGGCCACATTAGAACCTGGGACTCTTGTGGAGGGCCGGGCCAACACAGGGAACTCATGCTCAATAAAAACACATAGTGTTTAAAGTTTAAACTATAAGCAAAAATATGTGAAATATATGCCACTGTCACAGCTGCATCCACTCTTTTCATTTTCTTCTAAAACCAGGCCTGGCTCAACATGTGTACTGAGACCTGAGAAAATGACTAAAAAACACTAATGATGACAGCTCCTTCCTTTGTGCGGCAGCTTCCAAACAAGGCCTAAACCGGGGGTCGGCAACCCGCGGCTCTAGAGCCGCATGCGGCTCTTTAGCGCCCCTCTAGTGGCTCCCTGGAGCTTTTATAAAAATGTATGAAAATGGAAAAAGATGGGGGGGTGTATATTTTTGTTTTAATATGGTTTCTGTAGGAGGGCAAACATGACACAAACATTCGTAACGTTTTCCAATGCTGTAAAAATCTGTATAATAAATATTAAATTTCAACATTTCTGTCAACAAAGATTTGCGTCATAGCCTGCGACACTCGTTTCAGCGCGGCGCCGTGCCAGTCAGGTGGCTGTTGTAAACAAACCGGCGGGTGTGATGGGCCATGGATCCCAAAGGGAAAAAGAGAAAGATAGCTGATGACATTAACGTTGTGATGGATGTTAAACTTAAAGCACCAAATACCACATACCGAATGTGACGTAAGGAAAACGAAACTGATTGTAGTTGTCAACAAACCACAGCGTACACCAGCATGGCTAGAGAGAGAAGATGCATCGGTGACGGTGAATAACTTCTGTTGTTTTTGTCAAAAATCTGAGGACACAGGCTGTAATATCGAGTTCGGTGCTTATTTCGATCGTAGTAAGCTACCTAAACCTGCTAATCTTTTGGTTGAAAAAATTGTCGCGCAAAACAAAATCCCTCCCCCGTCGCTACGATTGGTCGGTAAGAGCCGGAGCAGAAATCGGGGGCAAATTGGACAATCCCAGACTGACTTTCTCTGTTTGTAATACAATGAGAAAGTTGTCTGGCTGGACAGGCTACAAATATCGTACAGCAAAGTAGTCACGTGGTGCGTCATTTTCTCCAGGACGCGCTGCAGGGAAAATAAACATGAATGCTCATTATGTATTTGTAGCCTGTTTAGTCATTTGATGTCGTGATAGCAGGCTAATATAGCTAATATACACTTACAGCCTGTGTTGCCTTCATATAAGGCTTATATAAGGCTTTTAATTTTTTGCGGCTCCAGACAGAATTTTTTTTTGTTTTTTTGGTCCAATATGGCTCTTTGAACATTTTGGGTTGCCGACCCCTGGTCTAGGGGGAGCTCACATGCCCAGCAGTTTCAATGTCTGCAAGACCTCCATACTAAATAATGGCTGCACATCCCTCCTGGCTTCCTGCAAAACTCTGAAAACTGTGAGTAGGATACACCATTACCTGCAGAAAAAGAGATACATTGGAAAACCTCATTAACAGATCTTGAGAAGCTCCAAATTTCAAGACAGTATCTAAACACACCTACTGTCCACTCACCAAAGAGAGCTATGTGTCTTTGCAGACGCTTCTACAATGGCCATTTCTGCTGTGGCTTACCTAAGGGCCTTTGATGACAAAGGTAATGTCCATGTGGGTTTCTGCATAGACAAGTCCAAATTAGCTCCACAACAAGCCCATACAGTACCTCATTTGGAACTATGCTGCTATCTGCTGCTGGACATTGAAATTCACAACGTAAAGTTCTACACTGACACTAGAGTTGTTCTAGGATACATCAACAACATAAGCAATAGATTTTATGTGTATGTTGCCAACCAAGTAGCTTGCATCAGGAAATCGACGCAAGTCAGTGGTACTTTGTGAAAATAACTCCTAAAGCCTATCATAGTACATGGCCTGTGCTGCCTCACACCTGAGCAGTACCAACTGGTTCACCAGACTTTTTGATGAAAAGTGATGGAGACCTTCCTCCTCAGCCTAACCAGTTTGAGCTTGTGGAGCCCACATTGGATGCTGAGGTCTGCCCACTAGTTACAGCATTCATTACAAGGGCTGTGACAAAAAACCTCGGCTCACAAAGGTTTTAGCATTTCTCCAGCTGGAAATGTCTTACCCGTGGCATAGCTAAACTTATCCATAAGATCAGATCCGCATTGAAAGCTCCTGGATGAATGAGCAAAGACTGGATGAGCTAATCCAGGCAAAGTCAGTAGTCATCTGAATTGTTCAAGGCGAAGCCTTTGAAAGAGAAATCAAAAGTTTGAGCAAAGGAGAGGAAGTTTTGAAAGATAGTCCCCTGAATAATCTCAAATATTGTAGACAAAGAAGGTTTGATGAGGATAGGGGGACACATTTCTTCTGCTGAAGTTCCCTGGGAGCAAAGTCAACCAATAGTAATCCCGAAGAAACACCACATAGCCATTTTGCTAATTTGGTTCTACCACGAACAGGTGTCACATCAAGGTAGACACATCACAAAGGGAGACATCAGATCTTCTGGATTGTGGATCCTAGGAGGAAAAAGGTTAGTGTCTAACGTTCTTCATAAGTGTGTAACCTGTCATAGACTGAGAAGAAAGGTTAAACAGCAGAAAATGGCAGACATACCAGTTGATCATTTCACCCAAGCTCCTCCTTTTACACGCATCAGAATGGATGTATTTTGACAATGGAACATCTGTGTTCGCTGGACTAGAGGTGGAGTGTTCGAGAACTAACGTTGGGCTGTTATGTTCACATGTTTAGTCACAAGAGCAGTGCATACTGAGGTAGTAGAGTCCCTCTTGACCTCAAGCTTCATTAATGCCCTCTGAGGGTTCATTGCAATCAGTGGTCCAGTCAAGCTCTTTCGTTCAGAGCGATTGACAAACTTTGTTGGAGCATGCAAAGAGCTACAGATAAATTCGGAGGATCCAGAACTCCAATCTTATCTCAGGGATGAGGGATGTACTTAAAAGTTCAACCCACCTCACTCCTCTCATATGGGAGGAGTGTGAAAATAATATTCTATATACTATTCGTCCCTCCATTTGCGCCGCCACTCAAACTATCCCTCTTCCGGGTTAGAAAAATGGCAGAGCCCATTTAATGCCTCTGTTTTTCACTCTTCCTTTTTTAAGGCAAAGCTCAACAGCCATAAAGGGAACAAGCTAAAGAGAAAGATTAATGCAGCTCCATCTGTACAAGAAGACCTCAGAATAAAGAGGAGGAGGATGGTGGATATTCTGGAGGAGTCAGAGAGGTGTAACACTGAGCGACTTGATAAAATCACAGAGAACACTATGACAATTTCCAGCACCTTCCAAGGAGGGTTTTCGCTGATAAGGCATTTAGTGTCTTAGCCACAGTCTCCTGATGCATATATTGTAGTCTTTACTAGTGTTTGAGAACTAGCTTTACAGATAGCATCAGATCTTTTGTTGTACCAACATGTACAAGTCAGGACACCAAAAAAGATAAAAGCACAAAAAGCAAAACAAAGCAGCCAATTAAGAATAGCAACAAATTTGACTTGTCGTACCTCTATTAATGCTATAAAGGACTTGTTGGATACACTATAGGATGAACGTGGATATGGATCTTTTAAAATTCACAGGATTAAGTGCACAGCCAATGATAAAACCTCTCCTGGTGCCACATTTTTGACAGGAACTGAGGAAGGACATCGACAGTTCACCTTATTTTCTATATTTGGATGAAACAACAGATATATCTGTGAGTCTACAAAGTTCACTCTTGCCTGAAGCAAAGGAAATAATTTCCACACAGTGTTTCACTTTCAAAGAAGTGCTGTAACAGTAGCAATTGCATTTACCTGCGTTGGTGGAAATTCTGCACAGTTTAGATCTGGTCTCTCTGGCCTCCATGATGTCCACAAGGAACATATCAAGAACATTAATATAGTTTATACTGTAGCTGTCCATGTTCCTCAGAAACAACAAGTCTTCTAAAGGTAAAGGGATATTTTTTGACAGTTTACATTACCCCCTTAACTTTACCTAACTTACCTTAAATGGGTAATTACTTGAATAAACTGGGTTGGCTGCAGAAGTGTGTGTGTACTGTAGGTGTGTAGCCTGTGTATATGTGTGTGACAACCTGTCATCCATGTAGCAGGAGTTTGATTGATTTGAATAGACCACAAAAATCTTCTTCTTCTGCAACAAAAAGTCCACCATTTCCAGAGGACACCAAAACAACCCCAAAAGTCTGCGTGCGTGGCTAGGCAAGACTTTGAAAGCGCTGGTTATATCAGCTTTGGAGAGCCATGCCCCGTGACCTGTTAGGCGGATGAGGGTCATGGCATGGTCAATAGTGGCATTTTGCATGGAGAAATCTGGAGATGGGATGAGGCAGTTGATACTGGGAGTATTTGTACCATAGGGCGAGGAAATGTCAATGAAAAGTCTCTTTTTTCCTGAGTACTTTTGTGTAGCAATGCCAATCAGACTGATGCGAAAGACCTCAAATGGTGGCTTGTTAAATTGGCCGATCATAAATCCTTCTTTTACTTCTTTGGCAAACAAGGAGTCTACTTTGTCGGGTTGTGCTAGAGTGGATTGAAGGTTCTGAAAAGTGTATGGGGTTTCTGGTGAAAACAGTTTGTAAAACCATTAATCAGGAAGTCTACAAAGTCTGCCAGATTTGATGATGATTTTGTAAGGCCATGGTTCGAGCTTTTACCTGGACTGGAATGCCGACGTTCTTTGTGAGCGAATCAGTGTCGGTGTCAAGGCTGGAGGAATTGTGTGGGCAGCTGTTCCTGGCATGGGCTCCGCTGCAGAAGGAGCAGACATGAAGGAGTTTGTAACTGGAGAAAAAGCAAGTTGTTACAAACCATCCTGCTGGCCTGGTATAAAATGGGTTGCCCTTGCAACCTGTGTACCCTATGCCTGTAGGGATGGGAACGTTAACTTTTGATTGTATGTCGATGGGCTTGGGAATGATGAAGGGAGGCGGAGCTGCGGTAGATAAGTGGTTGAAGACTGGGTTGCTCCAAGAGGTGGAGGAGCGTGGACGCGGAGGAGCGATCACTGAGCATAGTGTTGCTGGGTGAGAGGGAGCTCAGCAGAGTTCGCAGAAGAATGATGCACTGGCGGAGACAAATCCTGCTGTAGAGCTCGGAATCTAAAGCTCCCCAGTAAGTCTCCTGATTAAACTGACGTAGCCTTCCTGCTGCTGAGAAGCGAGGACGTGATAGTTATAAAAAACAGTCCCTCCGAATTGCAACGCCAGATCGAGAATAACTGAGAGATAATTGTCTAGTTCGGACTGTCTGTCTGGATATGAGGAACAAATTCTGTCGCAGTAAAGTGAGAACGCTAGATAGTTTTAAGGTGAGAGGGATAGGTGAAGGACGATTGATGGAGGAAGCTGTAGAACGAGCCATCTGGCTAGGGATGGCTGAGGGAAGAGTAGAGCAAGGGATGACGAGATGGCAAGATGACTTTGTTGGCAGAAGTGTGGCTTGTAGGGATGAGAAGAGGGATGCGAGTAGATGAGAGACATCAGACACAGAGGGAGCAGGTGTGGGTGGCAATACGACCTGACCCCTGCTAGGGGGTGCTGTAGATTCTGGCTGCGGCGCAAGCGGAGGCACTGCAACGTCACTGGAAGTTTGGTGCCCGAAAGTGGGGCGCGTGGGAGCTTGTGGATGGATGGTGAAGCATTACTTCAAGAGTAGAGATGAAAAAGCCTTGACTTGTTGTCAGTTCGAGAAAAGGGGATGCCTTTACTCTCCAGAGCGCGCTGAAGACTGGCCATGGTCCAGTCTTTGATGTTGTGCCAGGTTTGAGGAGGCAAGTGCTGGCCGCCTGGTGTTGGAGTCGTCTGGTTTTGGTGCAGGTTGGTGTTTGGCGGGAGTGAGCCAGTTCTCAAGGAGAGTGGGAAGGTCTGCGGCTTCCCTGATAGTGGTGTTGGCGGCTTCGTGTCCTGCCGGTGGCAACTGGAGGTGATGGAGTCGGTATCAGGGAGATCACGTATGGTGTGCTTGCTCAAGTCGACCCCGCTGCTCCACTACATGCACCGTGAAGTGCTTCTCTGGCTTGTGGATGGTTGAGAGACACCTGTCGCCTGGGAATCGCTTAAAGGTCCCATATTATGCTAAATCGACTTTTCTGAGCTTTTAACCATGTTCTAACGTTGTTTCTACCTCAAACACATACCCAAAGTTGTGTTTTGTTTCATTCGCGCATGTTTAAGTAATTTATTTAGTTTGAACTACAGTCCTTAAAACGAGCTGTTTCACGCAATGACGTCAATATGTGAAATAAACCACTCCTCTCCAGGAAGTGCTCCTCCACACTCCTCCTGCTCCTCTCTCCTGAACTGTCAACAAGTGCCGTGCTCTGCAGCTCAGACACAGAGAAGCATCGCTGCTACTGTGTTAGCTTACTTACCGTCAGCAACATTCGGCTGAGTTTTACTGCGTTGTTTTCTCTCCCAAAAAAGAATTAACATGTAAGAAGTGGTTGGAGTTTATTATTCGAAACTCCCAGGGTAAAGTAGCCAAACAGGTTTTTGTCTGTAACCAACACTTCACTGAAGACTGCTTTGAAAACCTCAACATCGTCCAAACAGGACATGGCAAAAAGTTAATTTTAAAAAGGGTGCTAATCCCACTATAAAAGACACCGAAGAGGAGCCCAGAGCAGTAAGTACTACTATATTGCTAATGATAATTTCGAGTAGAGTTTTGTATAGTTTCGAGTTTTGTATAGCTTATGTTTAAAGATAATATCTTTGTTTTCATTCTTTATAAAACGCAAAACTGCTGCTCATGTTGCTAAAGCACATTTTGATAATTAGCGGCTGTTACCTTTTCACGGCAAAAACAACGAGGTGTGAAAAGTGTCTGCAGGTTGTAGTCACATTGTCGAGTTGATTAGACCGTCTTACTGTTGTTATGCTAATAGTGTGTGTGAATAGGGTTAGATGTGTTTGACCCTCGTTTCTTATCACGCTCTTAGGTTAGACAATGACAACTGAGTATCTGTTGTATTTTCCAGAGCACTTCTCAAGAATCATCCAGCTTCACATAACATACATTTCACCAACCAGAAGCAGCAGTAAATGTACAGACAACCCCTGCATTGGTGCTAACTTGATCTGTGGCTACACAGTTATCTGCAAGCAGTCTGAGGTTACACCACTTCAGAAGTAAAGGTAAACAATGCAACAAAAACCCAGATCATATGAATTATACAAAAAATGAACAACATAAGAGTACACACAAAAATGTAGGTCTTTGGTGTGTTTTTAGTCATGCATTTCATCAGGCATCCATAGAGCATTAGAGCTACAAGTACTCAATACTTTATCAGATTAGAAGCATGTTATTTTACAACAATTCAATGAAGAAAGAAATAGCACTGTCTGTTAGATCAGAACAGCTTGTACACAAGATGAATACATGTCCCCAGTACGAAGCCAGTTTCCCAGTACCTTTTTTAATTCATTTTGCATATAGTGTATGTACATTCTTTACAAATTACAACAAACATTCACTTCAGGAAATTACGGAGCCTGATATAACCTGATGTGCCTCTTCCAGACTTGGTGAAGAGCAGGAGACAGAAATGTTCAATGTTACATACTAATGTATGTTTTTCATGTTGATTTAGCTCACTTAATCATCTTTAAATGTGACACACTGCTGTTGTTCTATCACAGGTGTCCAAGCAGCTGTTGCCACTACAAATAGGAGCACACAGGAGGGAATGACCACTCTGATGCTTGCTCCGAGAAATCCCCAGCACCAGCTCACAAAACTCCTGCATACGACAAACCTGAGTCGCCTGGAAGAAGAGACAAAGATGTTTGGCGATATGCTCCTTAGCAAAACCTAAATAATTTGTATTTATGTGGATTTTATAATAAAAAAATGTATGATTGGAATTACACCAGTCTTTTAAATTAGCACTTACTCTTCTTCTGTTCTTCTTTTAACTGGTCCATAGTCTGTACGATAAATGTTATTTATATTTTGAAGAGTATATATGTTTAAGCAGTTGGCCTCCAGGCCAGGATGTGCTGTAATACACGGAGGAGGAGCAAGAAGCTGATTTATTTGCCTTAAAACCTAAAAATGAAAAATGATGATCAGTATTTACAGTAATGTAAAGCTGCATTTACATTTACAAAACTAATTACATGTAGTTTTCATTTTACTACAAGGTTGCAGGAATGCTATCATTCATAGCATTTTATTATAACAGCAGCAGTCTTGTGCTGTAAGCCTGTAAGTATGGGTGTGCACCATAGTCTATTTGAAAACAACATAACGTGGTAAGACAGGCATAATAGTTGAAACTTTATTACACAAATATTACTGCATAGCTCTACATATTGCTAGGCTACTTTATTATAGTTTTTTCAATACACTGCACAACAGCTCCTTAGGAGTCTCCAGGCAGCATACATTCTCAACTTCAGTAGGCATTGTACGGTCATTTCCACATGTGCACCGATAAACAGAAGCAGTTAACACGCGCTATGCTACGGGCTACACATAGAAACATACACAATAAATAGTTTCTCATTTACCAAGCAGAAACGTCTTGTAGAAGCCTTCGAGGTCTTTGTGTTTGCTCATGTTCTTCAAACTCAGAGTCAGACTCTGGGTCGAAGATATACGGCTCAGTTACTCTCAAAGCTATTGCTGAAAAAGTTATTACTACGATGTACCGTGTTTACTTCAGTCTGTTTCCAGCGGCAGTTCGTAGAGGTACCGTGACGTCAGACAGGAAGTGGGCGGAGCCAACACGGAAGAGCTGAGCCTTAAAGTGACAGCCCCAAATCAGACCGTTCACTTTGGACTCATGATGAGAGCTCATTCAGACCGCTTGTATAAGATACTTATTGAGTGTTTCATGTTGCAAAACGTGATATGGTAACCTAAATGTATCCAAAATACACTGTATAAAGTTCAAAATAGTATAATATGGGACCTTTAAGAGCTCAGACCCAGAATCAGAAGGGTTGATGATGACCTCGGATTCCATCATGAAGGGTGAGTTTGATTAAGCTATCAGTAGCAAAAAAGCTTCATTATGCACAACGCTTACTCTGTCTAGTCAAGAAACAGAGACAAACAATGTTGGGTGAAAATGCTGGGTATACATAGGGCTTCTGGGAAAATTAGAGGTGTGGTCAAGGAGTGGTTGAAGTGTAGTTCAGGTGTTGTTGAGGCGTGGTCTTGCTCTTGAACCTAAGTTAACATATTAACTTCATTTCTCGTGCATGGTCTTCTGAACTGCTCGGGCGCTCCGCTCAGAGACACATGCAGTGGAAATTGGGGGTTTGGGTGCCCAAGAACGGTAAATAAAAGTGCTATATAAATGCATTCCATTAGTAACTAAATAAATATCAATGTATATGTTTTGGCACTATACTTCTACCTCACTTAAAATATTTAAAAAAATATGGATGGGGTCTCATTTATGTAAATAAAGGCAAATATAATTTAAACTCCTTAATCAAACTTTAAAACATATGTACATTATTCACCATTTATTTAAATATTAATCTGTCTTTACACAAATGTTGTGTGAGAATGACTTGCAATAGTTAAAATCCTCTTTAACACAAAAACTGTCCTACCACATTTGGGCACTGTCCAAGCAGCTCAGACAAACACAAGTGTGGCCTGTCATCCGGAAGAGGTAACAATACACTGTGCATTTATCATCCAGACTCCTCTGACGAATCCAGGGGCAGGTCCAGGAGCAAGTTCTGCTTCTGTGGAAAGCTGTGGTCCATCTGTGAGTGTGAACTAACAGCTCAGCCTCTGGTCTGATGACTGCAGCAGGTGGAGACGCCTGGAGCTCTGCCAGCTGAACTACAAAAAACTGCTTTTAGTTCTTAAGTTTGTTTGCCTACAGGAAGCTACATATTAAGATGTAGGTAAAACATATGCAGCAGAAGGGAACCGTCAGGGACTTCAGCAACTTCAGAAAAGGAAAAAAAAAAAAAAAAAAAGGTTTTGGAGTGACGTAGTCAACGTCTGGACTTAAATACAATTGAGATGCTGTGTGATCACTTCAAAAAGGTGGTTCATGCTCGAAAACTCTCCAATGTGGCTTAATTAATACAATTCTGAAAAGAAGAGTATGCCAAAATTCCTTCACAGTGATGTGAAAGCCAGTTATCTCAAACACTTGACTGCAGTTTGCTGCTGAGGATGGCACAACAAGTTATTAGGTTTAGGGGCCAATTATTTTTTCCACATAGGGTCATGTACGAGTGGATAGCTTTTTTTCCCCCCTTAATAAATAAAATCATCACTTAAAAACGGCATTGTGTGTTTACTTGTCTAATATTTAAATGTTTGATGATCTGAAACTTTTAAATGTGACAAATGTGCAAAAAACAAACAAAAAGAAGGAATCAGGAAGGGGCAAATTTTTTTTTCTTCACAGCACTGTACTTTACATATGGGTACATGACTGCTTTGTTTTCAAGGTTAAGTAATTGTCACAGTGATAAAAATGTGGAGGCGTCCTGTATAAAATTTTGACGAATGTTTAAATTATATGATTTGAGATTTTTATTTTTTTTTAATATGTTGCATAAATGTTAGGTTTGAGTCAAAGACCATACCGAGAAACTTAAACTGTTCAAACACATCTTGTCTCTCTCCACTGACTAAAACAGATGGTTGCTGGTCCTCCGCTGGCTTTCCGATTTGTACAGCATTGTGATGGCTACCCTTGTCACACACAAAATGGTGTTAATCCAGCCCCAAATTTAGTCTCTTAAGACTTATTTCTAATCACATCACACACATACACAATTTACTTTTATACTGCATATGCATACTTTCTTTATTCTATTTTTGTATTTTTTTTTTTTTTTAAAAAATCTGTCTTTTCTTTACCTGTGCTGGGAAGCCTGGGTCCTGCTGGCTAACCAAACCTGATTAAGACCAGCCTGGCCTGAACCACCAGGAGCCATGTTATGTGGAGGTTTAGATTTTGTTAGGTTCTATTTAGTTGTAAAATTCACTTGTTGTTTTTCTACATGTCTTAAAATTTCAATTTATCCTATAATTAGTTTTCACTAACTCTAACACCTCATTTAGTTAGTTTAGTATTGATGTAGTTATTTGTTGTCGTGAGTTTAGTTTTGTCATCCCCCTGGTTTCTATTCTTTGACTCTCTTATGGGCTTAGTATTTTTACACTTAATAAATGTTCCATTTGCTCTGTTTTGCTTGTTTTTGGTTTTGATTGTGAATTCCAAATAGTTTTGGCATTATTGAGAGTTTGAAAGAAGTGTTTTTTTGTGTTGTGTTTTATGTTATTATCCTGGGTTCAGGCACTTTACTTTCATTATATAGGTGGAATGTTTATTCACAGTTGATACTGCCAGTGGGGTTGTAATGAAGTTCTGTTGTCCTAAATCCGGATTTGGAGTTACATGCGGGGTGTTTAATATAGACATTGTGTTCCTTTAAGCTCTGGTTGTAGCCCAGTAAGCTGTGGTTGTAGCCCAGCTAGCTTCAGTTGTGGCCCAGTTAGCAATAGTTGTAGCCCAGCTTTCTGTGTTTGTTTAGCATCCAGGTCATTTCTGGTTAAGGTCAGAGGCCCAGGATTTACTTTAACATGCCAGCGAGGAGCAGTATCATCAAAAGATGAATGACTCTTAGGAATGGTTTAGTTGTGTCTGACTGTTTATGTTTACCTGGGCGTGGCCTAGCGTGGACATCCAGTAGTCGTGTGAAGAGGTATTGACTCTTCTTGGCTGGGCAGAAGATTTGATCATCCCTTTTTCATAAACAAGTTAAACACAAGAGAAGATAAAAAGATATGATGGCAATAGATAGAAATGTTAATGGAAAAAGCTGAGGTGTTTTGATGTTATTAAGGGCTTTTGGAGCATACTCACAAAACCTGCCAAACTGCCTGCACATTGTCTGGGCCTGCTTTTAGTCTTCCTTGTTCAATAATGAATCCAAGGAAACTGACTTTGGACACATGAAATTCAAATTTTTCAGCTTTTTTTCAATTAGATACTGCTGCAAGGCTAAACAGACATGCTGGATGTGTTCTCAGATGTTGCGAGAAAATATAAGAATATTATCCAAATAGACAAAGTTGACTGGTTAAGCATGCCTAGCAGGATGTTATTGGCCATGGTTTGGAAGGTGGCACTGTGCAGTGTCTCAAAAGCAGCATCAATTAGTGGCAAAGGATACTTAAAACTTAACTGTGATACAATTAAGACCACAGTAATCATTGTATGGGCGTAAGGTTTTTAAAACCCAGCTGTAACAGGAGAGGAAGAGGTCGGATGTGCCCTGAGGGTAAGGCATTGTGGATGTACTTCATCTATAAAACAGTCATCAGCCCCAGAGTCAACAACAGAAATTACAGGAAATTACGCACCACTGGGGACTGAAGACTGAAGCTGAATATGATGTGGATGGCATTTGGCGATGGAAGTTGTATGGCTCATCAGTGTCCCTTCCCTACTGTTGAGCCCCATCTTTTGGCCGCAGGTTACACTGACGCCGAAAATGGTCTGACCCTCACAGCAGAAACACAGACGGGACTTGAGACGGGACTTGAGATGGCACTGACGTTCAGCTGGGTCCAGGCGTAGACGGCCTAGCTCAGGAGTGTCCAAACCCTGTCTTCGAGGGCCTGTTTATCTCGAACTTACCTTAAAACATCAGCCTGCAATCTTCTAGTATGCCTAGGTAGACCTTAATTTGCTGGCACAAGTGTGTTTGATTGGGGTTTGAGCTAAACTTTCAGGACACCTTTCCTCCAGGACTGAGTGTGGACATCCCTGGCCTAGCTGTATAGGCTCCTCAGTGGGGAGAGTGGTGATTTGCTTAATTCTGGATCAGGTTTTTGGAAGTAGATTGAGGGAACCCAGAACTGAAGCAAGTGTTGGTGGCACTTGACAACTTTTCACAATGCCTCTCTCAGACGATTGTCCAGAGGCATGGCTAAGGATATTAAAGACTTAAATCAGTACATTAATTTCTAGCAGCCAATACATTGTTACCAGGAAACCATGAAAAAATGACTTCCTTGAGTGTTTCCTGGCTTAACTCACTCTCAACTGCTGCTCTATGAAAGTTTAGTGCATACTGTGCCACTAAAAAAGAACATTGTCTAAAAGAGAACAGTCATTGGCCAGCTTCTTTATTTTGAATTGGGTGATCAAAAATGCATTTGATTTCAGAAGTAAACTGAGAATAGGGGTGGCATATGGGTGAGTTGCTATGGCCCACTTGGATGCATTCCCTGTCAATAACTCCATGATGTGAGCAATACATGCTCTCTCAGAACCATACGTTTCGGCTGCTGTTGGAAACTAGGTCACATTTTAACAAAAAACACCCACTCCTCACCTAAATATGGTTGAGGAGAGAGAATGAATGGCTCATGTGGGGCTAACAGGGTAGCCAATGGTTGGAAATCTTTAGGTGGCTTTGGACTGGTGAGCTGGTGGGGCCTGAAATCACACTGGCAGGGGTTGCAGCTGGGGATGAGGCCACAACCTTCAAGTCCTCAAGTTTAAGTCAAGTCCAAGTTACCAAAAAAAAATTAAAGTCGAGTTCGGGTCGAGCCTCATCATCATCTAAAATAAATCCCGAGTCAAAGTCCGAGTCACCAAAAAAAATTAAAGTCAAATCCAAGTTGAGTCATTATTACCGAAATTTGAGTCACAAGTCCAAGTCCCAAGACCAGTCCATCCCAGTTGGATCTGAGAAAGGTTTCAGGATTAATTGGGCCAGAATAGAATCCTGGATATTCAAATAAAAATAAATTATTAACCGAATGTGACCATTTAAATTTCAACTGTAGGTGTGTGGGGGGTGTCTCTGGAAAACCGGTGGTGAGCTTTGCACAAGAACAGGACTCAGAGGCATCTATGCCCAAGTCCGAGTCCAGGACAAGTCCTAGTCATGAGTACACAAGTCCGAAGTCCAAGTCCAAGTCAGCAAAATGGAAGTCCAAATCTAAGTATAATTTATCAGCAAGTCGAGTCCCAAGTCATTGTCCCTGAGAATTAACAAGTCCAGAGTTCAAGTCTGAATCATCAATGGGTTTTTCCGAGTTGAGTCCCAAGTCCCGAAAAATTAGGCCAATGACTCGACTCAAGTCAGAGGCCCTTTATGGGATCAAACTCACTGTGCTAATATCCAGATCAACATGCATCTGCCAGAACTCAAGCAATCCATTGCAAGTAGTACTGAATATCCCTTTTAACGTAATGTGTGTGTGTGTATGTGTATGTATATGTACATTTGCATCTGTCCCAGGGCCCCCAGACCAGCTATGGCCCATTTCCAGAAGCACACAGCTTTTCAACAGTAGCTTCAAAACCCATTTGTCTGGAGTTATTTATCTTAACAACGCCTTAACTTACTGCACTGGAACCAAAGGCTTCCACAGTGCTTTCAGGTGATTATTATTTTAATCACTATTGAAACAAGAGAGTAAACAAACACTCATCCGTTTAGTGTGAGACAGTGGTGGCACTGTTCAGAATTCAAATCATCAAATGCTAATCTCTTTTCATGGTCCAGGCTTTTGTCCTCAGAGGGACCTCCAGAGAGATCCAGGACTTGATTTAAATAAAGACACAGAGTTGGGAAAAGGACTCTTTCTGCAGACCAGAAAGGACCGTCAGTCCTTTCACAATCTCCACAAGAAAAAAAAAAAAAACCTGTTCCCCAGAATGGCTTTTGGCATAGCATCAGTATTTTGTTTATAAAGGTTAAAAGGTGCTGCAAAGATTTAATACAACATTATCATTGTTGTGTGTTACTCTTTTATTTTGCAGCACTTTTAAATAACTCCCCAGTTTCTGAGCAGTAACGGCCAGCACCTGATTAAAAATGCTAAATTAATTTACACTTGCATATATTACCAGTGAAATAATTAGAATTACTGTTATTTGAGTTCTACCCAACCAAGGGCCAGATCTTTTAAAGTTCAAGTGGGATGTTCTTTGTATATGAAGGCATCAGAAACACACACAAGGAAGTCATAAGTAACTACAAAGTAGGCTTAAGAGCTTATTGTGCAGTGACTGAAGTTCAAGTAGGAGTAGGAGTTCTTTTTCCTCTTTCTGTTTTTAAGTCCGGCTCCAGTATTATTATAGATGACATGCTATAATGGTGGATATGTAAACAATAACTTACTTTTGTAACGTTCTCATAAATGTCTGCAGTGATATTGCATGTTTAATGTGGTTTCCTCCTCAACCTGACTTGGTTGAAACCAGATGCAAACGGTTAATTCCTAAACTAAACTTCACAAACAATTTTTAACCTTTTCACACACAAAATGGCTCCAAAAAGGCACGATTTCTTTTGCAATATCTTTGTGATTATAATTACGCCCAAGCTGGCGATGGCCAGGAGGGCCTATTGAAAATCTGTGTGTCCGTTATTTTTATTTTGCTTTTTTCTGCTCCTTGAGCGCAAATTTTGTCCCCGGAACATGCACGAAAACTCAGGAAACTTGGCCCAAAATTCAAGCCCGGAGAAAAATTAACTTAATTGGAGTCCGCAAGAAAAAATATGAAAAAATGACTCAGTGGCGACCCCTGGAAAATCAAAATACATAGGGCCTATGGAAAGTAAAAGCACATTTTTTCCAATGTAGTAAAACAAAACTTGGTATATACATCCAAGCATTTCTGGACTTGCCCTGAACACAGGGATATGCAAATTATAAGGCTATCTTCAAAACTGTCTCCTACAAATTTATAATGGGGCAAAAAATTTAGTTTGTTGTAGAGACATGAAATTTGGTACACCAATCACAAAGACCCCCTTTCTACAACCATGTTGCCATGGCAACACTCCAAATGTGTGAAAAAAGTTACTGGGAGATGAAAAATTTAGTTTGTCATAGCCCAATGAAATTTGGCACACACATCCAGCATGGAATCAGAAGCAAAAAAAGTCTACGGTGACCACACCCTATCACACAGAGGAAGGCAGCCATTTTGACTTGACATGTGAAAACACAGAGTCATAGCCTTTTGCCCATTGAACATGGCCAAAGACTCACCAAACTTTGCACAAAATTCAAGCCCAACAAACAGAAATTTTGATTTAAGTCCCAGAGAAAGAATATTGAAAAATGACTCAGTGGCGACACCTGGAAAATCAAAATACACTGGGCCTATGAAAAACCAAAAGCCCATTTTTTACAATTTAGAAATACAAAACTTGGTAGATACATAGGCCATGTTAAGGCACCCAAAAAATTATATAATGGCCACACCACAAACCCAACAAGAAGTCCGCCAGTTTGGGTGGAACGTGGGACCCCATAAATCGCAACCGTCATTCAAAATATATCTCCTTCTAGAGATTTCTTCTAAAAAGCTTTATATTTGGTCATATTCACCTAGACACAAGTGCCAACAAAATATTTATTATATATTTGTTGAATAATATCGGGTTTGGTCGTGACAGACGTGTTGCAAGGTGGCCTTTTTGGGAAAAATTAAATCTTGTGAAACTTTCACAAACATTGTCGGATTTGGTTGGACCCAGTGAAGGATTTGTGCACATTAAGGCCCTAACACACATCACTTGTGATGATGAGCAAAAAAGCTAATGACAACCACCCTGTATTTGCAATTGTGTTGCCATGGTAATGCCCCAAATGTGTGAAAAGGTGAAATACAGTCCTGTCGAGGACATTTGCCCCTGCCTTTGCAAGGGGAGGTGAAATGCAGTCCTCCTGAGGACATTTGCCCCCAAAGGGGGCACTACACATAATTTATGTTTAGCAAATGAAAATATATTGGATATTTTATATACTTTTTATACTTTTCACAGACTAGAACTGATCAAATTGGATTGTACACAACTTATGCTAGCTAGCTATGGTGCTCTAGCTCTTGAGAAGTTTGCTGCTGACATATATGAACCGCGAATATGCCTGTTTCAAAAGATTACATATTGGTAAAATAAATTTAAAATGTCCCACATTTAGTATTGTATTCAAGATCATTCCCAAATGAATAAGTCAGGGGAAACCGTTTCTCTCTTATGCCTTGTCTGAAGTATATCTGCTTTTCACACAGAGAGGCAGTATTTTGAACAGCTGGGTGCACGAAATTGTTAATTGTTTTTTTTTAAATTGTGACTACAGTATGAACATTTATTAATTTTGCATCACATAAAAGTAGAAAACATACTCCTCACTGCCTTCAAGATTTTAAAAGTAGAGTAATGCAGACACCTTCAACAAACACAGAACAAGCTGATAAAGCAGATGTATCTCGGGCAGATAAAAATGAAGATGTTACAGAAACTTTAGTGGAAGAGGGTGATTCATTTAAGGCCATTGTTGATCATCTTAGTGCCTTATTTCTTCAACTTGACTGCATCTATAATTTTCCTAGTAAATGCATAAATGATATTGTTGAGGAGCTTCAGTTCATTAGTTCTTCTGCTTCATTACCTGTAATCAGAGATGTTATCTGTGACACGTTCAAAAAGCACAACTGCAGTGCAGTTCCAAAGTTGGTCACAGATTTGATGAATAGTATCTGCCAACTAGGCCGTCTTAGTGTAGCCTTCAGTAGTAGTGGTCCTCTTTCTACAGCATAAACAGAAAACAGTATATGGAGCATTTCTCTGTTGTTGAGCCAGTAGAATATATACTTGACTCAAAAGACTGAAAAACCTTTAAATATGTTCCAGTTTTGCAGTCATTGTCACAGATTTTGAAAAATGGTCACTTTGTTCAAACAGTATTAAAGCATGCAGTGTGTTCTACATCAGGTGAATATGCTACTTTTAGGGATGGTTCTCACTTTAAGGAGAATGCATTCTGAAGAAGAGTTAGACTTTCACTTCTACTCTACTATAATGATTTCGTAATATGCAATCCCCTAGGGACCTCACAAAAGAAACTACTATGTACTAGGTGTTGGCTGATATTCCTCCTGTTTTAAGATCTACATTATCTTCTATTTACTTAGCAGTTTTATGCAAGGCAAATGATGTTGACTACTCTCGAGTTCTGGAGCCATTATTGAATGATATGAAGTTTTTTTTTTGTTTTTCTGCCTAGTTTGGGGAAAATGGTAAAATACACTGTATTTTTTGTGATTGCAGATAATCTTGGTGCTCACCCGCTGTTAGGGTTTGTCAAAAGTTTCAGTGGGTCCTATATTTGTTGATTTTGATCAGTGCATTTGGACCTCTTGTGTCCTTGTGGACAATGAGATTTGAAACCAAGCATCACTTTTTTAAAAAGATAGGGGGGCAGACCAGCTCCTTCCGCAATGTTTTGAAGTCCATGGCAAACAAACACCAGTCCGTGATTTCATACACTCTGTATGGTCCAGATGTTAGAACATGTGCAGTTACTGTAACAAAACTGACAAGCATTCTATTAGACCAGGGGTCGGCAACCCAAAATGTCCAAAGAGCCATATTGAACCAAAAAAACAAAAAAAAAATCTGTCTGGAGCCGCAAAAAATTAAAAGCCTTATATAAGCCTTGTATGAAGGCAACACAGGCTGTATATTAGCTCTATTAGCCTACTATCAAAATGACTAAGTAGGCTACAAATACATAATGAGCATTCATGATTAAATGTTTATTTTCCCTGCAGCGCATCCTGGAGAGAATGACGCACCACGTGACTACTCTGCTGTACCATATTTGTAGCCTGGCCAGCCAGACAACTTTCTCATTGTATTAATACAGAGAAAGTCAGTCTGGGATTGTCCAATCTGCCCCCGATTTCTGCTCCGGCTCTTTCTTACCGACCAATCGTAGCGAGGGAGGCGGGATTTTTTTTTGCGCGAGAATTTTTTCAACCAAAACATTAGCAGGTTTAGGTAGCTTACTACGATCGAAATAAGCACTGAACTCGATATTACACCCTGTGTCCTCTGATTTTTGACAAAAACAACAGAAGTTATTCACCGTCACTGAAGCATCTTCTCTCTCTAGCCATGCTGGTGTACGCTGTGGTTTGTTGACAACTAGAATCAGTTTCGCTTTCCTTACGTCACATCTGTGGTTTCTCTGATTGGTTCACTCAGCGAGTGTTAGTTTTGCCCATGGTCCCGACTTGAAATCCTCTTAAAACCCTGCAATCCCAGACAGACTTTCTCTGCATGTAATACAATAGAAAGCCGTCTGGCTGGCCAGGCTACGATATTTGGTGCTTTAAGTTTAACTTCCATTACAATATTAATGTCATCAGCTACCTATCTCTTTTTCCCTTTGGGATCCATGGCCCATGACACACCCGCCGGTTTGCTTATAACAGCCACCTGCCTGGCACCGCGCCGCGCTGAAACGTGTGTTGCGTTGACAGAAATGTTGAAATTTAATATTTATTATACACATTTTTACAGCATTGGAAAACGTTAAGAATGTTTGTCATGTTTGTCCTCCTACAGAAACCATATTAAAACAAAAAATATACCCCCCCCATCTTTTTCCATTTTCATACATTTTTGAAAAAGCTCCAGGGAGCCACTAGGGGGGCGCTAAAGAGCTGCATGTGGCTCTAGAGCCGCGGGTTGCCCACCCCTGCATTAGACATTTTAAATAAAGAAATACAAGAATATATGTTCTAGGAATTTTCTGCTGAGACAGTTGTTTATTAGCATTGAAAGCAGAATACCATGGCACTTCTTATAGTGCTGGCATGATGTTGGCACATGGGTCCCTCATTAGTTTTTCTGACTTTGCTTAAATAGTAAAAATCATTGTTGCTCATGACAACTTAGCATTTGTAGTAAAACTGCAAACTGCATGGTACTTTGAACATTTCAGAGGTTTTATGCTAGAGTCCACTGGCACAGTCAAAGTAGTAAAGCACTCAGAACTTATTGACACATACCCACTGGCTGTCTATGTGGTGGAAGGAAAGAGAGTTTCTTTTAGAATCACATCTCCTTGTCAAACTAGGTACAGTATTACAGCATTTTTTGAAAGTTTAGCTTATATTGTGTACTGTCACTTTGTAAGGGTTTGTCATATTTACAATAAAAACACATTTTAAGAAGGGTATGTGTTACAATAGCATGATAAAATACTATACACTCTATTATACTAATTCATGCTGTTCTTTCTTTTTCAGTTCTGCTTTCCAAAGTCCTTCAAGATGTCTGCCTTGATTGCGTGTTGTTATTGGAGATACACAGGTTCATAAATTAGCACTACCAGAGGGTGACCCTAGCACTAGCAGTTTCACCTTACTGAAAGTTACACTGTTATGTATATGGACAAAGATTTTGATAACCAGTCTTTCATTCTGATATCCACTGAAACTCATTCAAAATGAGGAACCCGCTATTGCTCTCACATTGACTCCTGTTGCTGAGAAACAATGGCCAGTAAATTTTGAGATACCTACATTTTCTCATAATGTAGAGATGCCTCTTCAAGCTGGAAATGACACCTACGAAAGGGATGAAACTGTCCTCCAGAATCCTGCGGTGACCTCTGACATACTTGAGAGCATTTCTGATGCAATTTTTTGCTACACTGCCTACCCCATAGGTCTCCAAATACTGGCCGTTGTTGAAGCCCTGACTAAAAAATATCCATGCTTAAAGGTACCTGCAACATCTTTTTCTGGATTATATGTATGGCAACAGCGTCTTAAATATAAGATTAATAATTACCGCTCTAAACTTAGAAAGTGTACTGTACCTTGTCCTGAGCTAGACATCAACTCCATGAAAACGAGAAGACCTGTTGAGACAAATCCAGCTAAAAACTGCAAGAAATCCAAAAGAGCGGGGGTAAATTATCTTCCTCCACACCCACAAGAAGAGACGATAGAAAGTTTAGAAAACATCCAACAGGAGCTTCTTGAGGATGTTAAAAAGAAAAACAACAATGGGATGATTCACCAAAAAATGGCCAAAACTTGCTCCTATCGAAGACTAGAGGTGGTGACTGGCAGTCCAGCTGCTGATGACTTCAAAGAACGGTGGCCTGCTCTCTTTACCAAAGCTGAGGTAGGTTAACCACAATTCTTTAAACGGTTTAAACATCTGTGTAGATTATTCAGTTAATGTAATTCTATTGCTTTTGTCGTAACAGATAAAAGAATTTTGGAGAATAACCACCATTTACCTTGAGCTGACCTTCATGTTCAATCTGGACAGTTATACTCCAAAACTGCTTTGTGTTCTATAGAAGAAGGGTGGCACTAACAGGACAAAACTAAGACCTGTTTTGGAGTCAGGTGTGTCACAATTGAACCTGTCTTGAACTTGTGCTGATAGTGCATTTAATAATTTTTTCTTTACCTTTAATAAATATCTGACTATTTACAGAACCTAACAGTTGAGATGAGGCGTGCAGATGTGAATATGATGTGAACTCAAAATTAACTAACTAACTAAACTAACTAAAATTTAATTTGATTGTGATGTATTAAGAAAAAGCAAAGAATTAATTGTACAGTTAAACAGACAAAAGTTTATATTTTATTTTTATTCATTTTAATATTTCAAGAACATATAATTTCTTACTTTTGTAAGTTGTAAGCTGTTGAGTATAAGTGGAAGTAATTGTTATCTAACCAATGCTATCAATGTTTTTTCTCTCTAAAATGTATCTAGGTGGACAGCCATGAGGATGTTTGGCAGCACAACATGAAGATCCTGGTTATTTGTGCTTCCTATGTTGAGAATCCTGCGGATGTCTCCATTGTTCTTGACGGCAAGGAGATTGTGACTGGATGTGGAAATACTGCAAAGGCATGTATACTGTTAATGGGCCTGATATATTCCCTCAATCTTGCCTATCCTCCAACCCTGCATTACACTTTTGAAGTATTCCAGAAACTTTTCTTAGATGTGGATGCAGTAAAGCTGCAAAGATGCTGTCCTAAACTGGCAATATGACATTCTGTTAAGCGGTGGCATGTCTTTGCCGTTTTTGTATTTTATGTTAGTAGTCTTCTAAGTACTGTACCATGTTTCAGAGTGGTGTAATTCCTTGTTTTGTTTTGTTTTTTGTTTTTTTTACATGCATGTACACATTTTTTTTACATGCAGTTTTTTTGTCACTCTATCAAACTGGATTGAAGTTGATTTGAGTTTTGTTTGTTTATTTCAATAAGAAATAAATGTTCATTGTTTTATAGTTAAGTTTTGTCATTTAATTGATTTTTCATTATTTTAGTAACATTTAACAAATGTGGTAATTATTACACAATTATAGTGCATAAGGATTATTGTTATAACAACAAATATAACAGATGAATATAAATAGCATTCACTAAAGTAATCCAGTGTGGTAAATGATACATGTGCATAAGAGTTACTCAGAATTTTATAACACAAAAAATACAAAATTAAAAAAAATCAAATAGATCTTAATTATTTCACATAACCAAGTGTAAAAATTGTGTATTTTGTAATGTAAGATTTACTTGCAAATTCTGTTTAGATTTTACTTGAAAAAGTTTACTTGATTTGCAGGGGTAAAATTTAATAATAATTTCATTGTACAAAAACTTACGAGGATTTTAAGTAAATGTTAAAAGTTTTGTTTTTTTTTCTTCAGTGTAGTTATTCCTTAAAACATGATATTTATGTTATTTCATTCAAATTTTCAACTTCTATTTTCTAAGTTTTAAGAAAAAGTACTCTACACACAGATGGGTCAAAAATGTTCTGCATTTATTTCCAGTGGGAAATCATTTCAATCACTGTTTTATTTGTGGACCACACTAGAAAGTACATGGTTTGCTGTTTTTCTTTACTGTTAAAGTTTTTCTTTGATGACCAACAGTAGATGGATTTGTGGTGAGGAGTGACTGATGGAGGCTCTTTCCCGTCTCAAACCAGTGCTTTCAGACACAGACCCACAGTGTCCTATTGACAGGGGCTGATGAAGTGGTGGACGGTGGGACTGAGCAGCCCTCGATGGATGGCATAGTGTGACATAGCACCTGTTTGTGTGGACCACCCCCTGTTAAGTTGTTTCTTGACCACTGCTCCATCACTCTTCTTTACTTTAGAAAGCCTTTCGGTGGCTTTCACATTAAACAACAGGCTGCCATCCTGCTGTCCACAAGACTTTATGTCACACATGTCAAACTCATGGCCCAGGGGCCAAATGTGCCCTTTGCAATGTTTTATTTGTAAGTGATTTTTTGGGGCACTTTACATATTAATTAGAGACAAAGGCACTTAACCTTTCTAAAGATATGTAGAGAATTCCACTGAAACAGTAGACAAAATGACACTTAACAGGGGACGAATGGGAAGAATGGAGCAATAAATGAAAGCAAAGTGAAATTGCAAAATGAATTCACAAAATGACGTATGAAGAGAGGCATAAAAGAATGAAATTAATGTCAAAAACAAACTGATGCGATAAAGACTAAAATTAAGAAGAAACATCACAAAGGATGATAGGATTCTTATTTACTATTCTGTTCCATCAATACTTTGAGCTTGACAGCCCTGCTCTGTGTGAAGTATTTGTGTTCTAGACAGGACACCAGTCTTTACATACGTTTATTGGCAAAATAGTAAAAATATACCATTAATAGTAAATAATAGTGCAAATATATAATTCTTCATTTCTGACTGCACACTGTTTAAATAAAGGGAATGTGTCCATATTTTGTGGTAGAATTAATCATCTTCCAGAAATGTTACATTTAATTGTGTGTAATAAAGGAAAGCCACCAACCAGTGTGTAGTTATTGGAACTCCCAGACTCTAGAGATGTACACAAGTCTTTTTTTCAATCCCAGTCAAAAGTCTTTTGGCCACTCTCCCAAGTCAAGTCTAGTCTTTTAAGTCACAAGTCCAGGTTAAGTCACAAGTCTCTTTGCATGTGTTTATTTGATGTGAGGACTTAAAACATGTATTTTGTTATCATTAGTGTCTTTATTTAAAAAACAAATTGACAAACAAACAAAAAAAAAATGTATTTGAGTGTCTCATTTTGAAATAGGCTTTGAAATCATTTTGAAATAAGAGGTATTTTACAATATACTGATTTGGTGGTGCTGAGAACATCATGAATCTGGCAAGTGCCAACAAAAGAAGCAGTTAACTCAATTTTGCATTAAGTAATATAAAAGTATGTTGGACTTCCCTGTCAGAAGGGTGTGGGGTCCTCTCAGATGTAAGACCTGTTGTATGAGAAAAATGGCTATAGTTTGTGATTAGACTGGCCTCCAATCACCCACTAGTAGAGAGGCTTTAAAATAATAGAGAATGGAAAACCTTTACCTTTTTGTTTTTATGTGAGCAGGAGGAATACATAGGACTAACAAACCTATCATATTTAAGTTCAGAATGTCACAAACTATGAGCGACAACCCTAAATATCTGTTAGTATGTTTTACCTTATTTCTTCCTGCTCACTGCCTATGCTGCTAAGTAAGTATAGTGTTGTATTTGATATAATCATAGTGCAGCTTTTTGCCCTCCTGCTAAGTTCTTAAAGCCGAGATCACTAGTAATAAAAGATTATAATAGTCTATCTATCTAGTCAATCTGCTTTGTATTCTGCTCCAGCTTTCTTACCAGCCAATCGTAGCGAGGGAGGTGGGATTTTGGAGAGCGAGAATTTTTTCAACCAGAACAGTACGCAGGTTTAGGTAGCTTACTACGTTCAAAAATAAGCACTGAACTCGATATTACACCCTGTGTCCTCAGATTTATCAGACAAAAACAACAGAAGTCATTCACCATCACTGAGGCATCTTGTCTCTCTAGCCATGCTGGTGTACGCTGTGGTTTGGAATCAGACGTCCGCTTTCCTTACGTCACATCGGGTTTCTCTGATTCGTTTACTTGGCGAGCATTAGTTTCGTCCATGGTCCCGACTTGAAATCCTGTTCAAAGCCTGCACTACCAGACTGATTTCTCTGTATGTAATACAATGAGAAAGCTGTCTGGCTGGCCAGGCTAATAAATAGTATTAATAAAATGGTTTACAATGTTATTAGGTTATTAGGAAGGGTGTGTCTTTTCTGTAACTCACTAGTCTTCTGACTCTAATTTTCTTTGCTGTAAACGGTGAAAAAAAAAAAAAAAAATCAACCTAAAAAACTGACTGTAGACGTTTGGAAAAAAATAAATTAAGTGTTCACTTAATTACTGGCTTTAGTGATAAAGCAGAACAAAACTGAATCCAGCCAATCACGCACCCCTCACGTGAACCAACTGATCAGAGAGCTGTATTGATGACAGAGGCGGAGTCAGGTGATGATTTACTGCTTTAAGCATCGATGAGAGCGTGATGCTGTGAGAGGGGAAAAGGGGAGGGGCTATGAGAGCAGGAGAAGGGATAAACTCTGGATCCGCGTCTACGGTTTTCAGTGAATACCAATGTATGTTTAGTGAGTCTAGATAAATCACCGATAGCAAGCAGGCATGTGGGGGGCTCATTGTTCACAAGTCACAAGTTAAGTGCGACTCAAGTCTAAGTTGCTGCCACAAGTCCCCATCTCTGCCAGAATCTAAACCTATACAGCCTGCCTGTTTTGTAGAAAATGGCAGTTCTTTGGGAGACCCACTGTGGATCAACAGTGCTAAGCTATTTCCCGACGGTGATTTCAGAGCATGACTGTAGAGCAAAACTTTAAAAGTGGTACATGGAGACGTTTGGTTCCCTTTGCCAATGTCTGATTAACTGCAGCTGTTCAAATCCTTTTTATTAATTACACATGTAATCAAAGCTATGTAATAACATCTACACAAAGAATATCATGACAATTGATGTAATAATTAGACATTTAGAAACAGAATCCAAGGTTTATTCAAACTTTCAACATCTACACTCCAGCGATGGGCTCTTATGTTTTCTGCTGACTGCACATGCAAGTCTTTATACTTACAAAACTCTTTTGACAGCAGCCTTCCTCTAATAAAATTGCAATGAATACTCTTTTGTTAAATATGAAGGGTCTCGGTGTGTAAACAGCTGCTTTAGTTAAACTCTACAGTTATACACTGTAGAATGTAATGTTCTGTAGTGGGTCCAGAATCCAGCACTTTCTCCACTCTTCTCCAGAGCACTCACAGTGCACAATCTCATGTTGCAGCTCATATAGAGACAGTTTGGACCATTTCTTGTGTGGGGTCTACAAATTCAATTATATCTCAACTCACTGCACTACTGGAGTGGTGTTACACCTGATGGCTACAGCCTCCAAACTCACTCTGGTGATTGTTTCCACCCACTCCAGCTCACATCCTATAACCAAGCTTTTACACTTTACTCACTTTAAACTATATTTATTTATTTAAAATAAGCTCTAGTTATTAGGACCAGGTAAAGTAGACAGTAGGATGTAAAACAGAGGTAGAATTTGAAAAGCATCTATTATCATATTATATTTGTAACACTTCAGCTCAGTTATACTTAGTCACATTAACATAAATCTTCTATGCATTACTGTGCATGATTTTTAGTGACAAATATCTCTCATACAGTAATCCATATGCCTAAGTGCTCTGTGTTTGCAATCTCCTCCCTCCAGTGACTTGAGTTTTCATAGGCATTCTGGATAAAGCTGGATCAAAATTTGTTCCAGATTGTGTGTTCGGCAGTTTGTTGGAGGAGCACTTGCAGGCAGCTATTTTTGTAGACTTGTTGCTTGAGCACTTTGGGAGGTTGGCCACAGTGCTGAGCTGTTTGTATGCATTTGTGGCACTTTTGAAGTCTTTCTGTGGCAGCCACAAACAGTCTGCGGTCTGGTTTCAAGAAAAGACTCAACATTTTAACCCTCATAGTTTCACAGAAACTCTTGATTCTGAATGTGTTGTAAACTATAAAGTTAAATTCAATTCAATTCCATTTACGTTGCCCATTTTAACTAGCCTGGCCAGCCAGATGGCTTTCTCATTGTATTACATACAGAGAAACAAGTCTGCTAGTGCGGGCTTTGAACAGGATTTCAAGGCCGGACCATGGGCGGAACTAATGGTCGCTGAGTAAACCAATCAGAGAAACCACGGATATGACGTAAGCGACCGTCCGATTCCAGTTCCCACAAACCAAAGTGTACACCAGCATGGCTAGAGAGAGAAGATGCCTTGGTGATGGTGAATGACTTCTGTTGTTTTTGTCAGAAATATCTGAGGACACAGGGTGTAATGTCAAGTTCAATGCTTATTTTCAATCGTAGTAAGCTACCTACTGGTTTGGTTGAAAAAATTCTCATGGTCAACGCTAAACAAAATCCTGCCTCCCTCTTTGGCCGGGAAGAAAGGGCTGGAGCAGAATACAGAGCAGATTGGACAATCCCAGACTGACCTTCTCTGTATGTAATACAATGAGAAAGTCGTCTGGCTGGCAAGGTTACATTTTAACAACATATTTGAAGGAAACTTTAGGAGGGATCTACTCTCTGAGTGGACTGACATGTCACCAGGACACTTATATACATGTGGGTAAAGTCTTGTTTGAATGTGGAATAATTTTATTTCTTACTTTGATTCCATATAGGCTACGTACAGCATATGCTTCATCTGAAGAACATGTATGGGTTAAGAAAGCTGACAGAAAGGATGTGCGTGTGAAAGTTAACATAGAAGCATATTTGGATATAGCTGTGCATAAATGAGATTTTGTTTGTATAAGAAAAGAAGATTTTAAAAGTTACAACTTTACAAAATTACAAATACGAAGTGCAATTTTATGGTTGTGTTTTTTTCATTATGAAAATGAATTGACAACCATGATCCAGCTGTCAAAAGGTTAGGTTTAATTGTGGACAGTAATTATTTACCGTAAATGCATTTAATTCACCCATTATGGCTTTTTAATCTTTCAAATGCATTAAAAGAACCACACTCGAGTGTGTAGGTAAGTCAAATTCTACATGTGTTTACTGTTCATGGGCCTATATGGTCTACAGTCTACAAAACTATCAAGCTTTTGTGAGCCAATCCAAAGTTGGCTGCTGTATAGGCTTAATTTACACCATCACAGTTCTATAATACATTGGATCAAATTTAACAATTTGTGATCAATATGAAGATGCTAGATATACTTTTATATCTAACCTAAACTTTGGTGTAAGTCAAAACTTTAATTGGTTTATTAGCAAGTAAAATAAGGATGAACATCTTTGTCTGAACAATCCCTTTTATAGTTTGAACTCCCAGTAAGGCCCATAGTAAAATGCATTTATTTATCCAGAACACAGAGACAAAGACTTGCCTATTGTATAAAACTACATAAATGTATATGTCTCTTTCAAACAGATTTCCTAAAGGTGATGCTGTCAGGGAGAAGCTGTGGCTGGTCAGAAGAAAGGTTCTTCTTGGTTGTGGTGTGTACACTTTTAGGACACTTAAAAAGTGTGTGTTAAATACATACAACTTTATAACTGCAATGCCCACCAACCTTTGAACCTAAAACACATTTGTTTTCATATTTGACTGTAGAAAATACTTTATTTACTCTGCAATCATATACCACTTAAACATTACTATAACTAAAGTGCATTACGTTTGTATATTTTGCCATCTGTAAATCCTGACATGAGATAAGTATGTTTATGCCAGGTTTACAGTTTTCAACATGACAGCCATTGCCTATTACCCAGTACATTTCACAAGTTTTATATTTAGGCAAATTTAGACATTCTGGCTTCACTCCTCAGGATAGTGTAGTCACTGTGTCATTCACAGAGAAATGTTGGTGAGCTGAACAATGAAATTAACAGAGTTTTGAATGTTGTGAATAAACCATATGCATATTAACCACATGAAAGTACATGGCCTTAACTTGCGTATATGTGAGCAGCTCCGTGCTAAGATGAATGCGGCGCAGAGTCTCAAAAGAGATGGCTTTCTTGTGGTAGATCGTTAGCCAGAAATTTTGAGTTATGAGAGCTATTTCATTTGTTTTTTGTTTGTTTTTTTTGTGTGGGGCTTCTCAGGAGTATTTCACCCTCCAAATGTGAAGGAATGGATCCGAGTCCCATTTGTGCTTGATTATTGGTGGCCGTTGATGCAAAATGCAAATGCACACAACGAATTCTGTGACACAGTAAAAGGCATAAATTGCATATATACTTCATCTAAAACTATATAACACAATATAATATTTAGCAAGGGAAATGTATAAGTAACTTAAATGTAAGTTATGCACATTAATGTGCAAAAGTCAATCTGTAACAGAAGCCTGAAGAAGTGAGAAAATACCTTTAATATTTTATGTTAATTATTTACAATCATATGTACGTCTTGAGACACCAAAGTGTACTATTTACACCATGAGGATCAAAATAAATTATTCATCATTCATTCATTTTCTGGCACAGTCTTTGCAATGCATATTTATTTCAGGGCATTCACTTATATTAGACCTTATATGTTCAGTATAATTTTATCCACTGTGTTTTATTTTTATTTGTATTGGACACCAAAGATGTTGTTGTATGCATGTTAAGTATATGTCTGTGGCAGCTGAGCCACACACTCTGGGTCCATAGCAGAGTGTTTTCGAGGAGAAGCATGGCCAGTGCCAGAGGGCGGATGTTAACTCTCCGAGAACATATGGGGTCAATTAGGCAGAGTTTGCTCCTGGACGGGCCTCAACTGATCTACAATAGGGACCGGCAGAATAGATGGTCTCAGGCCATTTGGCAAGGCAATTGTGGGCAGCCTCCAAGTTAGCGACACGAAAGTATCAGGTGTTAGCCAGCAAATGATCCAGGGAAGGTGAAGCGGGGACGGCAGATTGGCTCGCTCAGGCCCCCAGTGACCATGGTGCAGAGACAGTGGAGCAAGGGTAACCAGGCATGATGTACTTCTGTAAAAAAGTAAGTCTACTATTAATTAATAATAACTCAGGAACAATCCTGTTCATATTGGAGAACTGCTTGTAATTACCTACAGAAACCTGGCAAAGCGTAACACACTATGTCCAGACTAGCACTAAGTAAAACTGTGTTAAAATGAACATACTTTATTTTACAATCACAGCACATTCAAATAAGACTAACTTAAGTTTCACTGGTCCTAAAGGTGATTGTACTGTTTTTATCCAACAACCAATTGAAGTTTTATTTTTTTGTTTTTTGCTTTTGTTTTTTGTGGCTAACTGAAGGCTAACTGAAACAAGATCACATAAAGTATCAAATGATGGGCTTCCTGTTTTGTATTCCTAAAACACTGGAGTAGTATGGACACTACTGAAAATACAGCAAAAGCCTGTGTAAAAAACAAAACAAAAAACGTGTAAATGTCCCCTATGAAATTCCTGAAATAATCTTTAAGAAACTGCATATTCTTTGATTCATATTCTTTTGAGCATTCTTTTTTTATAATGTAATACAATATACAGCAAGTAACATCACTCACAGCTATGAAATAAATAAGCGCTTCTAGTCAATAACAAGCAGGTTGTTATTGAGGCTTCTTATTGCAGTACCAGAAGTGTCCACAAGGAAACTGAGTGACACAATGGGTAAAGGTATTCCAGCGTCCACTTCTAAAAAACACAGTATGTAAAACATAATACTCTAATACTAACTATACATTGTATATGCTCAGAAGTCAAAATCTTCTTTATTCAACATAAAGGTATTTTGCAAGCAGTTATATATAGTCACAAGACAAGACAAGTAAATATTTTCAATGATACTGACTCCATAGAGGCATTATAAGCAAATGAACAATACAGTAAGTGAACAACTATTAAAAGTGATTAAGGGCATACTCACACTAGGCAAACCATCCTGTGCCCAAGCCTGAAATGTTACTTGCTGTCTATTGTAGTCTGGTTTGTTTGGCTGATGTAAGTGCTCTCATCCAAGCTTGAGAATGGAACGCTTCCAGGTTTAGCATGGGAGGAAGAGGTGTGCTGTGGCACGGAACAGACTAGCACTAGGTTCAAGTAGAACTACCTACAGTTTCATCATATTAAGATTTGAGTGGTGATTTAGGAAACTGCGCCAATGGACCTGCAGAACTGACACATCTGTCAATAAGGATCATGCACAAAACACAGTGTGGTAGTTCTGAATGAGATCTTTATATAAGCAGATCAGCAGGGTATTCCGTTTATTTTCATGAGATGTACACTGGGTCCACATGAACTCTTTGCCGATTATTGAGGTTCAGGACATGAACAGGAACGTCCCCAGCGGCTGGCCGCACCAGCTTCAGTGCAGAAAACCTGAGTTAGAGCACACTGCTAGTGCTGTGAGGGCAACTCAGATACAGACAAGTGTGGTTTAAATTAAACACCACCAAAACTAGCAGTGCATCTGTTTCTCTACTAAATTGCATTTGCGCTCCCTGCCCATAATGTGCTTTAGGTAGTTATTCTATGGATGACAGGTTGTGTCTAAAAAACTGCATTCATTTCCAATGGGAAATCATGTTAACGACTGAGTCTTTATTAACTGTAGCCTTCAGACACATTTTAACAGTGATGATAACAACTATATTAATAAATTGCATCCCTGAGGATAATTACTGTACATTATAAGGTGGGATCAATTTTTTGTAAAACCTTTCTGAACCAAATGTTATCTTGTTCTTGTCCACAGCATTGATATGCTCTGTGAAGGCTTCCACTTTCTGGGTCTTAATCTTCACCTACATGCCATCGACAAAACAAAACCAGTGGCCAGGCATTGTACCTGAGAGGGAGTTCAGGGCTCTGCTCTCTACTTCCTCCATTTACATGTTAGCCATGATTGGGGAGACGGGGGATCCCATAGCACAACCGTGCACTCACACTGCCAATTCAAATCTTAACGAGACTGAAACTACTAAACACTCTAATCACAGTAGTTTCCAACATCTCCCTCTGGGGTATATAAACTCAGGTCTCTTATCAGTTAAACTCAAATAACAAAGTCCCTTAAATGAGTGCCAAAGCGTCTTTACCTTCAAACGTACATCCTAGTTCTATCTTCTGACAGATTTAGAGCAGATTTACAGTAGATTTAGTTTTAACTTATAGAGTAAAACAGTTGCTCATGTTAATCATTTAGACCAGTGTAAGATTAAGTTAGACAAAATGCTTTATTCAGAAGTTACTTCTAACAGTGGCCATGTGAGACAGTAATGTAAAACAGATACAGTAGCCACATGCTCTTTTTCATATGGTGGTTAGTTGTACTTAAAGTGGAAGCTAAGCTGAACCGCATAATATCAAACACATGTAGATCTAAAGTTGGCCAGCTGTTGTAGCATCCCTTCAAGTAAAAAAAATATTTCACAATATCTCAGAAAAGTGTTTTATTGGATCACACAGAAAGATGACATCAAGACATTAAGAAAAATGCAAAAGTCCTGTGTTTGTACAGCTCAGAGCCTTATTCTCCTCTGAACCTGCATCAAGAGATATCACTCATCCCAGTTTTCAGATCTAAGTATATGCATGCAAGGGATTCCAAGCCACAGTTTATGATTTCCAGTAAAAGCTATCCATCACTAAAATAAAACCATGCTTTCAAATACCCTTTTGTTGTGCAGGGTGAAGTCACAAGTTGTCTATGGATTGTGTAAATTGGGAAGTCACAGTGGAAAATTGGCATGGAGTGCAAGCGGAATGTCTTTTCTGTGGAATCAAGAGATGTCAAAACAATCCCCCAAAAGCAGAAAGAGTCCTATATATCCATACCATGGAGAATTATATTGATGATGTGGTGTATAGGCTTTCACTCAGCAAACTATGTTTTCATTCAGGAACATCAATCAGCTCAGTGCATGTCTTTTTAACATTATGGGTTCAACATAAAGCATGTGAAGTTGTCATTGTAAGATAAACCATGAATAAGTCTGAGACATAATCATGCACAGAGACTGATGGTAAAATCAACTTTGTGAGAAAGAAAGGAATGTAGGAACTGAGTCTCACAAAAAAGGCTCCACCTGGTGAGAAGTGCCAGACTTTGAGCACATAACCAAATCTATTATGACATAACTATTATGTCTTGCAGTATATAGTATATGCAGTAATAATGAATGACTTAAGTAAACAAGCAAAGAGCCAAAGACAGTTTAAAAAATACTATGTCCAGACCATAGATACAGCCCGGACTGTGCATCACTGAATAAACATATTCATGTTATTACTGACACTGGGTAGAAGTAAATAGGTGGCCTTCATGTGGACATTAAAAACCGGACACAGCTGAAACTCACTGGACTAATCTGTGGGGCCAATCCAGCTCCATTTGCATGTTTTTGTTATTGTCATTGTCAGAACCTGTCTTACTCCAGGAGGGTCAAGCATCTCATGCAAAGAATGGACTACAAAACTCAGCACTATGGTTTAACACCATATATTTTGGTGTTAAATGAGTTTTTACAAATTTGTCAAAAGTAGGACGCGCATTAATGAACAGTATTACTAAAGCCCCATTCAACTAAAAGTATCCACCTCTCTATACTTACCTCCACCTGCTCCCTGTTTTCAGATCACAGTGTCATCCACAAACATCATAGTCCGTGGAGATTCCTGTCTGACCTCATCTGTCAGCCTGTCCATCACCAGAGCAAACAAGAAAAGGCTCATACCTGATCCTTGATGCAGTCGCACCTTCTCTGTGAACTCCTCTGTCAAACCTACAGCACACCTCACCACTGTCCTACTGCTCTCATACATATCCTGCACCACTCTAACATACTTCTCTGCCACTCCAGACTCCCTCATTCAATACCACAGCTCTTCTGTTGGCCTGCCATACACTTTTTCTACATCTCTCTGACCTTATCTGTAGTTCTCCATCAGCATTCTCAAAGCAAATATTACATCTGTTCTGCTTTTTCTTGGCATGAAACCATACTGCTCACAAATGCTCACTTCTCCCCTTAGCCGAGCTTTCGTCAGCTTAATACCTCCTATTCCATAATCACCACATTTCCACACATCTGCCTTGTTCTTGAAAATTGGCACCAAAACACTTCTCTCTAAGAACTTGTTGAACAACCCATTTAAAAACTCACCAACTGGTACAAATCCACCTCCTTCCTCAATAACTAACCTTGCATAGATGTTCTCATGAGCGTTCTGTTTGGCCTTTGCGACCTCTATCTTATCTCACACTGCATCTCCCTATATCCCTGTCTACTCCCCTCTCACTATCCCCCATCTTTTAGTTGAACTCTACCTCTGAATACTCTTCTTTACATCCACATTCCTCCACCAAGTCTCCTTGTCCAATTTCCTCCTTTAAGATGACATAGCTAATACTTTTCTATCTTTCTCTGATCACCTTGACTGTAGTAGTCTGGTCATCTTACACAGCACCATCCTATGCTGTCTATCTACACTCTCTCCCATTATTTACTTAAGATATAGTCTACCTGCGTGGTTCTGTTTCTGCCTTGTGGAAGAAAGTGTTTACCACAGCAGTGTTAATTTTTCAATAAATTTTTATTTAGTTTTAGTCTTAGTCTTTTGACTAAAATTCTGTTTAGTTTTAGTCAGGATTTAGTCATGTAATTCTTTTTAGTTTTAGTCTAGTTTTAGTCGACTAAATGTCATGCAATTTTAGTCGACTAAAACTACTGTAGATTTAGTCGACTAAAGGACTACTTTTATTTATATGTAATGAAACTACTACCACTTGCCTGTCACAGCATGCCATTGAGATTTGACTCTGCATTACACAAAGATTTCATTCTTGTTATTTCAAACACAGATGCATTTTTATTTGAAAATTGTTTCAATAAAAGGGCATCTAAATAACAATACAAGGAGATGCCTGCTTTCCCTGAATTATAAACTCTGTATAACATTTTTAACACATTTTATATTGTAAAATAACTTGTTTAACAGGTTTAACAATATAAATTGTTAATTAATTCACAACTGATACTTGCATTTCAAACAAAGTTCACCCTAAAGTAGTGTAACAGTCTTTGAACTTGAATACAAAGAAAGTGCATTAATCATGTGCATATTCTTGTACAACAATACTGACAAAATCACCACAGAGTGCTATTAAGGGTTACTTGCTTCGATTCATTTTGAGAAAAGCACTTCGTGCTAATGTAACCTTTGCTCGGTTGCGCCGGCCTCTAGTGAGGTCACCTGTGACACTGAATACTCTTTCTGCAAAAGCTTGGGAAGCTGGCATTGCCAATAGGTCTAATGCAAATGGCTTTAAACTGTGATAAAAAGTGTCACATTTTCCCATCCAAAATTCTGTTCCTGTTTCACAAGTGATGGGCTGTGAAAGCTCTTCTTTATACTTGTTTATCTGCTGCCTGATGCTACATGTGGAGGTCTTCAGTTTTGGCTTTGTGCGGCATTTTGAAAGAAACCTGAAAACTGGTTGCTTTGATGAGGAGGCTGATGTTGCTGGGCTTGGCTCTGGTTCCTTCAGTTCCTCCTCACCATCACCCTCAGCTTGATCTTCTTGTGTGAGTGGCTGAGTGAACTGGACAACATACCCCTCTGCCTGTTTCAGCAGTTCCTGAATATTGTCATCACCCACATCAAGAAGAGTCTCACACACAGTGGGGTTGAGAAAGCAGGCAGCTGCAACAAGTGGGGAGAACTTTTCATCTGTCGGATCCAAGACCCAAGCAAAACGTTGGTTCACACTTCCTTTCATTTTCCATGCCAGAGCTGCAAAGTCTCGATTGTTTGTATTTTGTTCAAAGTCAGTAAGGTGGCTGAGCAAATCAAACAGGGCAGGGACCACCATGGACATGGACATTGTGTCACTCTGAAGGGTTTGTGTGTGTTCTGCAAAAGGCAGCAGAAGCTCATGCAAGGACTTGAGCTTTTGCCAGTCACTAGAGAGCAAGCTGTCCCATCCCATGTCATTTGCAATTTGGCATAGTGAATCTTTAACTTTGAGGAGTCGTGCAACCATGTTATATGTACTTGACCAGCGTGTGGGGCAATCATTTACAATAATTAGGCCACACTCATCTAAAATCCTCTGCGTTGCAACTGATGACTTGCGAAAGAGCTTTACCACTGACCGTGCTTTATCAAGGATTCTCTTGACACTTGCCTCCTTGTGTATCATGTGGACAACAAGCTGTAATGTGTGCACCACACATGGCATCCGTTCAATATCCGTGTCCATATGATGGTACCTAACAAGAGGAACACATATAAATAAACATTAGAAAAGACAGAAAATATACTTTTAAGTACTGACTGTCACATAAAGGAAATAAAAAAAAATGGCTCACCGAAGGTCTCCAGTCTCCTCTTCAGAATCGCTTTCAGTCATGGGGGAGTCTTCCAGATCATCAGAGCTGGTTTCTTCTCCCTCTGGAGTGTTGTGTTTAAATGCTGCCACCATATTACTGCCATTGTCTGTTATCACAGTGACAATCTTCTCATTTGAAATGTCCCATTCTTGCATGCATTTATCCACACAAGCTTTGATTGACTGCGCAGTATGTGGGTGAGCAACTTGTTCAAGGGCTAGCAGAATGTGTTGTGGTTTATTTTGTTCTACACAAAAATAACAGCAACTAATGCCCAGAAATGATGCTGTCAGCCCCTTCTTGGTCCATAAGTCAATCCCAATCGATACCCTCCGTGCAGCAGCCAATCTCTTCTTAAACTTTTGAATTTCATTTTCATAATATTTTTCAATCAAATTGCTTATTTTAGTTTTCTTCGGCACAGTCAGCTTCTTATCAATTGTTTCCATCATGAGAATAAAGTCCTCATCTTCCACTGTAGTGACAGGTAATCCTGTACACCCAATCCACTTGGCTATGGCCTCCTCCTTTAGCTGTTGTTCTTTGGCATCACATTTGTACTTTGTAGTACTTAACAGAACCGTTGCAATGTTTTGCTGGGGTGTTCTTGTTTTCTTTGCACTTGGCCCACAACTGTCATCCAAGGTCTTCTGTAACTAAGGCATAAATATGAAAAATATTTAATATAAAAATATAGATGTTCTAGTGTTGTTCTTAAAACATGAAAACATGTGGCTGCCAGGTGAGTACAAATAAATGTATTCTGTATCACATTTTTATAAGATATGATCACGTATTAACAAGACACTGATGTATCTCGTTATTACACTATAAATATTTTAAATGTTATAAATACTGTACACATCGTAACACCTTATCTTGTAAAGAAGTAAAAATATCTACTTAAAAAGATCAGTACTAATCATGTATAAATGTAAGACAACAGTACCTTGGTAATATGTTAATATTGTGCTCGTATCCAAAAAACATACTACGTTATACTGTGATACAGATTACTTTTATTTTAACACACATTTTAACCCTCAGCAATACGCTTCTGTTAGTCACATATTTATTTTACACAACACCGGTGGTGTTTTTTGTTCTTACATTTTGACAAACACAGCACTAGCACACGAAATAATCGAAGTCTTAGCAAACGTACCTTTGAATGAATCTCAGGATGATTAGCCTGCAAATGTCGCTTCAGGTTTGTTGTGTTCTTCCCGGCAATACTTGTTCCACACGATTTACAGTGCGTCTTGTTTTCCTTGTCATCAAATGTGAAATGAGTCCATATGTCTGCCCTTCTCTTTCTCCCAAGCGTCAACATTTTTTCTTTTTCTTTTCATCGTCTGTCGTCTTCCTGGGGCTAGGTCCAAACAAGTGTTTACTTCTGACATGTCTTTCGCGCTGCTCAAAAAGGTAGGTTCTTATTGGACCTCTTCTCAACTCATCCCGTCCGTTCCTCCTTCCGATTGGATCTTGTCTCGTTTCGTCTCGTTTACCTCCTTTTGATTTAATTTCGTCTCTGTTCATTTTAGTCTCGTTTCTATTTCGTTGACGAAAATGTTAATATATTTAGTCAGAGTTTTTGTTATAGGTAATTATTGTTTATTTAGTTTTCGTTTCGTTTTCGTCCGAAAAAATATCTCGTTGACGAAAACTATGACGAAAATTATTCGTCAACAAAATTAACACTGTACCACAGCCATCTCCATACTTTTTGCAAAGTCTGCCACCCTCTGTCCCTTTAGGATCCTTCCCTTAAGACCAATCCTCCCATCACCACCACTATTCCCTTCACCAACATGTCCACTGAAGTCTGCACCCATCACCACTCTCTCTCCTCTGTGAACACTCTGCATAACTTCATCTAGCTCACTCCAGAATTGGTCTTTCTCCTCTTGCTCACAACCTGTGGAGCAAAACCACTAACAACATTCAAAATCACACCTTTAAGTTTCAACTTCAGACTCAGTACCCTATCTGACACTCTCTAAACCTCCAGAACAGGCTCACCCTTAAGAATCAATCCTACACAATTTCTCTTTCATCCATGTCTATGATAACCAGTTTAAACAGTTTAAACCCTGCTCCGAAGCTTCTAGCATTCATAATCTACAGTCTAATCTATGTCATTTCTGTAGCACTATGGCCCAAACTGAAAAAGAGGTCCAATCTAAAGGGCTTAATTACTTCACTTCACTCTAAAGACAATCCCCACAGCAGACTTCATTACAGCCATGGAATCTGCCATAAGAAACAACAAATTGGCTGAAATAAAGCTGAAAAACTGAGACTCCGAGCCACAGCTGCTCTGGCCAGTGCCAAACCACCCTCCTCAAACATCACCTGGTTGCAAAGGAGGGTCTGACAGCACTGAGGAAGGACCACAGCATCAGCATTCTGCCAGCAGATGAAGTAAGATGCACCATAATCCTGAACACATCGAACTTTGAGGCCAGTATTCCCATCTTGCTCAGTGACACCACCACCTACGAGACACCAGACAGAAAAACTTTATAGACTGTCTGTAGAGGCTTGAGAAGTACTAAGTCACTGATTGACCTCTGTGCTACAGGCTTTATACTGGGAATGTTGTTCTTTGCATTCATGGCTTGACAAAATACATAAGGATGGAACACCACTACCTCACATTGTAAGCAACACAGACCCAGTCACTTTTGACATATCTAAACACCTGGCCGCCACCTCTGCTTCTTTGGTTGATCACACACACCACCATAACACCAATTCACAGGAGTTTGCTGCCAAAATCAAACATTTACAGCTGGACTCAGACTCAGGAACTCAGAATCAATTGTCTCTTTTAATGCAACATCCCTTTTTACCTGAATACCCATTAATGAAGCACTCTTGGCAGTAAAAAGATTGCTACTGGATACATCACTACAAGACAGGACCACAGCCCCCGACCACGTCTGCTTTTTACTGGAAGTATGTCTAAATGCTACATATTTCCAGTTTAAAGGAAACTTCTACAGGCAGAAACACGGTTGTGCCATGAGATCACCATTATCACTGATTGTGGCTAACCAGTACATGGAGGAAGTGGAGAGCAGAGCCCTGAACTCTGTCCCAGGTACGATGCTCAGCCACTGGTACCACTATGTAGATGACACTTGGATAAAAATGAAAACCCAACAAGGGGAATTGTTCACAGAGCAAATGAATGATGTGGATAAGAACATTAAGTTCACCTAGGAAGAAGCTAAGGAGAATCACCTGGCCTTCTTAGACTGCAAAGTGGTCATTTGTGAAGACAGGAGACGCCAAGAAGAGGTTTATAGGAGTTCAACACAGACCAACATCCACTGTTTTACTTCCACCACTCTGTGCAGCACAAGCAGGGGGGTAATCAGGACTCTTCAGCAAAGAGCACAGGATGTGCCTCAGAAGGCAAACTGAAAGACGAAAAATGCATCCATAAAGCCCTGAGTGCTTGTGGATACCCCAGATTCAGCAAATCCAAGAGGACACAGAAATCTAACAGACATGAACCAGAGACAAAAGGGAAGAGCAAAGTAATCCCTTATGTTGTTATCCAAAAAGCTCAAAAGGATTTTTTTTTTTTACAACAGTCCACCCTAAAGACAATTTCCCCACTCACAAACAGAGCAATGTGGTCTCTGTCGTTCAGTACAATGAGGAGAGCTAGGTTTACAGGAGAAACATGTCAGCCACTTCACAAAAGGATGAATCAACACAGAAGGGCCAGTCCTGGTGCGCCTGATTCTGCCGTCCACGTCCATCTTAAAGAGAAAGGACATTCCTTTCCTCCAAACCTTAGTCAGGAAAATTATGGGGTCTGACAGAGGGTCTTTTTTAAAATGGATAAGCCCTCTGAACAGACTCAGGCCTCAGATACAACCTCCATTCCATTTACAACAGTGTTTTGAAGCCAGAATCAAAACAGTAGGACACCTGGAGGGAGCAGTTATGCGAATTAGTCACAGGAGCCTAACAACCTAACACTGCCCATTCATCTCTAAACGACTATGAAACCAGACTAGCCTTGTCCAATCATGGTAGTTTCAGGCTAAACCCATTCCTCTGAGGGATTCATAGCTCAGCTTTTTTCCAGAATGGACAAAGTCCCTCGATGAGGGATGAAACGCTGACAGATGCCTTGTTGAAACTTTTTCTTTCCTCGTGCCACTGTTTTTTGTTTTATTTTTCTCTAAAAATGTGCTACCTTTAACAGCAGTACAACAACCTATGAGAAATATTTCATAGTATCTGATTATTAGTAAAGCATTTCACACAAGAGACAAACAGAAAAGTCCTGCAGACTTTTTTTTTATGTAACAGTTGGTCATTCACAGAACTTACTCACAGAAGATATGGTTCAGGAAAGTGTTACTTTAGCAAATGAGAAGCATGTGTTTAAGTCATGGCAAAGTTAAATCGAGGATGCAGAGAATGGCATACATTAGAAGACAAATCAGTTTAAAAGACAGTCCCTCCAGGAGTACTGAGACTGAAATAAAAGTTTACATAAGTTATCTATACAAATGTATGATAACTGCATAATGATAATTGTACACAGAAAGACAAAATGAGGTTAGTGTTCTCACCATGTGCTTTGGGATTTCTAAATGAAGAGTACCACTCTGAGTTGAAGGTTCTTCCTCTGATGGCATGTGTCAGGGCTGTTCTGTGTTGACGCCCTACACCTCCTATTAACAGTGAGACATGAGTCAGCTGAGATGGCCCGCTCTGACCACTGATCTGTGTAAACGCTGTCTCGCCTTGTCTTTGACACTCATAGGCAGTCGAGCATTTAGCCTTCTGTAAAGATGGCATTTCTCAATAAGAACTGTTTTGACATGAGGTACAAAAACTCTGGTGAAAGTTAAAAAGGCCATTTTCCATGTGACAAAATTGCTTTCTGCTTATTTCGGCAGTGACATTTCCGTCCTCATGCATCATTTATGCGCCCTCTGGAAAACAGCGGCTGGGGATGAGGAGACAGAGATGAAATTATAACATCAAGCCTTGTTTGGATTAAAGGTATTGTTTTTGTGTTTGTGGGAAAGGTACCACTCCTGTCTCATCTCATCCATCTCTGCCTGGTGGTATTGGTGTAAGAATTTCATTTTGCATTGGAGAAAGTCACAAATATACATGAATTGAAACCTAATACCTTGCTATATCCAAATTATTGCAATATATAAATTATTAGATTATACTGAGTTATCATTGTGGACAGTGTTTTGCAAATTCGCATCATGTTGTAAGGTACTCTGTGACTTACAACCCTATATATAATAACTTTTATAACTAGTTTCAGCCGCTGCGAAAATTGCAGGCTAGAAGAAAAATGCTTCACAAGTATCTGCTTGAATTTGCCACAGCACCACAGATGATTTATATTTATTTTCTTTATCCAAATAGCTACAAATGTTATATGGATACATTAAACTTGAGAGACTTGTTTCTAGCTGTTTATTTCAAGTGTGTAATTGAACTTTTTCATTGCATGTGAGAATATCCCAAATGTGCATGAATAGAAACAGTAGTGCATTCTAACTGTGATGAAGGTCCAGGGAATAATTCTGCCTTTCAACTAGTTTCCATTTATTTTATGGCTGCAGCACTGTCACCTCTCTGTGGCTGTATGAAAAGCATGGTTGTGTAAAGAAATCGAAATGAAAGTCCTGGTGGACCCAGCGGGACAGGGGTGCGCTGGTCTGGAGGGGTATTATCTCAGATTCAATGGCACTTCCCTGGGATAAGATCTAATTCTGGGAGCAAAATTTCTTTATTCGGCCACCTGCTGGGGTCAGCTTTGTCCCAGGATCACAAGTTGTTCTGGGTGAGCGCTCTGGGACTTGGTGAGAGGAATGCACTCACTCCCCGCTGACATTTAGAGATCTCTATTTTCTCTTCCATTCAAGCCAAGGTTTGGCTGAGAACAGTCGAGGAGGGGGTTTGGGATGAGCTCTTAAGGGAGGGGTCATGTCAAACACATCTGAGCTAACATTTTTATCTCCTTCACCCCAACTGCACAGCTGCAGTACACATTGTAGGCTCAGCCGTGTTTGAATCTCAGTTTTGGAAAATAATAAATCAGAGTGTAGTTCATGAGCAGGATAAGTGGGTGTCTATGACAAACTAATTTTAACACTTTTAAAAAAAAAATGTTTTAAACATTTCACTTTCATTGGCTTTCCATAGACAAAATTATTATGCAATCTTATGCCAAAATGTTATGTTTGATTTTTAAATGTAAGCTTAAAGAAACCCCCACATTAGTGAATGAAGATAATAATCCAACATTTGAATATAAAGGAAAAAATAAGTGCTTTCACATGATACTACTGCAAATTGAAATATTACCTCAGACTATGACTATGGTCATTGACTGTGGAATTAATGATTTGATACTCTTGATTCTCGCAAGTGGCAATAATGGCCCTTGCCTCCCCTTGGGACCTCAGGGGCAAATGTCCTCGGGAGGACAGCATCTCAGGCTTTAAAGCACCAACTTCACAATAATGTCAAATATATCTCCAAAGCCCGTGACCATATTGTAACCCCAAATGGAGGGCATGTCACAGCCACACCTGAAAACTTTTTTAAGGTTATGGTAAAAAAAAAAAAGGGGCCTGCTCTGTTGATTCTGAAATTTCATTTGCCTGACAATACAAGCTATCTGAAATATGATTGGATAAAAAACTCTACCATAATAAACAACATTGGAAGCCACTCAACTAAGTGGATTTAATATGACATAAAGAGAACAGAGAATATAGAATAATTTTGTTTACATATTCATGAAAACAAAATAAAATAAATTTACTTTTCTGAGCATGTTTAGGCCAGCAGAGAAGGCCTTGCTGGCCCTGACGGCCCACCACTGATATAGGAGATAACAACACTTGCTGTTTTAATTTTCCAAAATAGTTACTGTAAATGTCATATATAAAAATCAATGAATAAAAAAGCCAACCCTGAGAACTGAATAAACTGTGCAAGAAAAAAGTTAAAAGAAAATGCTTTCCAAGCATTAATCACTAAGATTACGGCAGCGTTTGAGTGCCTTAACTCTGGTGTTTACAACTGTACTAGGTGGGGCACTCTAATTGGTCAAGTTTGACAAAAGTCATTTTAGAAAGCTCATTTGATCATTCTTATCTTTCTGAACTGCTTAATAAAGTCCTGGTTCTGGTTGGACAAAGATGAAACACACAAACAAATTATGCTTTGTGTGGAATCAACTAGTGTGGTGTAGCAGATTAGTTAGTCATCATTCAACTCTTTCAGGGGATTGGAGCAGGGGCTACCAGTCCCTCAGGGGCCTCTTCTGTGCCTGTCTCAAGACAACATAGTCTCAGAAAAACAGTCAGTTTTGAGCCAAGAGGCAAATCTCACCAGAAGACATTTTTTTTTCCTAATCTTACGCAGGGTGCCAAATAATTAATGGCTGACGTATGTTCCTGTCTTCTTCTTGTGTCTGAATTGGAATTAGATGACTGCCATTTGTCTTTCCCATGCATGTCATCAAACATCAGCCTCTACAGAAAGTACACACTTTCATAAATCCTTGTGTTCCAACAGTGTGATATGATCTTGTTGAGTGAAAAATTTGGCTATATATAAACCCAAGTGCTGCTGGCTAAAAAGCATTGCCATCTGATTACAGCCATAAAAAGATGTTTATTTTTTGTTTTTTGTTTTTTTGGCAACAAAGTAATGGCTGCACCCATATGTACCTTGTGCAGAAACACAAGGCCAAGAACAGGAGTTTGTTAGTTGCTGGTTGTGTGGGTTTTTTTTACTTTAAGATGATTCATGAAACACATACAGTCATATTCACATGAATTTGTACTGTGCATGTGCACAGATGTCTGTAGATATCTGTCTGTCTGTCCCTAGGACTGCGCTGATGTTTTTCCTGGTATATGCTGTTCTGACATTCCAATGTCATTGCTGTAGATCCTTGTTGCATAGTCAGTGTCTTGCTTGCTCTTGGCATATAGCTTGATGTCATCCATGTAGAGGAGGTGACTAATGGTGGCCCCATTCCTGAGTCGGTATCCATAGCCAGTCTTGGTGAAAAGGGTCAGACCTCTACAGTGTCCATCAAATATATGCCATATTTGATGGACACTTTAGCAGTTGGCCTCATCAAGTTTGCAATGAATGCTTAGAGTCCTATTGATGTTGTACATCTCCAAGCATTCCATGATCCCCACATGTGGCATTGAGTCATAGGCTTACTTGTAATTTCTTTTAATTTCTTTAATTTTATCCATTATATCTCAACATACAAATATCAACTCTCTTTTTTATTGTAAACAGACAATAAAAACAATTAAAGCCGTAAGCAGCAATGATCGGCCTTCACCGTTGTCATGGCCAAATTCCTGTTTGTTTGCGGGCGGGGCCATAATAATATGTCTTTTTAGTTCTGATGTGAAGAATCACTGTGCTGAATTTCATTCAATTCTGCCACGGTGAGGGTGCCAAAAGTCCCATAGGGGTAAAAAAAACCAAAAAAAAAAACTCCTTTAGGGGGCACTGTGAATTTTTCATTTGATTACTGAAAAATTACTATTAAAAAACTTTTTTCACCAGAACTGATGACCGTGCCAAATTTCACGTTCATGTTTAGGGGTCCAAAATTGAGGTTAAAGGTCCATGACATGTGTTCACAAGAGAGGATTTAGTAGTGTTCAGAATGTGGGCTGTACTAATCCAATTACAACAACATTTAGTAAGTGATGGCACAGGGAGCATGTCAGGAGTGTGCAGCCAATCACACAAATGAGCTCTGATTGTGAGGGGTATTTATTAATAACATCCCAGAAGGCCAAGCGGATTAAGGAATTATGGAGGCACATAACCCAAGACCATCAGCCGGATCTGGGTGCACTGCATCTGGCTTCAGAGCAGGGATAGATGAGTTCAAACACTAACCCTAATTTGCAGGTAATCTGTGCTCTTGGAAGAGTTCTAGTGATTGATATGGGGGTAGAGCTGATGCCATGGTGGCTATTGTGTTGATGGTCTGCTTCACTCCATAATCAGCGGTGGATGCATAGGACTGATCATTGCACTGTGTTTTTTTCAGGATTTTGTTACTGCTTCACATTACCTGGCAGCTGCTAACAACACATTGCATTCCCCATCTGTAATATTGAAATGAGTTTGGGGAAAGTTGTCGAGCAGCAGAGAAGTTATGAAAAGATGTATTTGATTTGAAAGTAGGTCTGTAGCTACGTGGGCACACATTGTAATTGAATGATATGTTATTCAGGGCTGTGGGCACATTTGGGATAAATCTTCTTGCTGCAGTGGTTATCAGTGTGTTGAGAGTGGCTGGTAAATCAGACTTTGCTCTTGTGAGAGTGAAAGTCCCACCTGATATTGAAGGATGCATCTTCTTTCACCGTTATTTTTGTTGATAATTCCCAGTTTACATATAATCCCCAGTTCACATACAGAGCATACAGCTACATTGCAAAAACTATTATTATAATGTGTTTTAATTACTACAGACAGACAGCAGGAGTAATGTGATCATGTCTCTTTGTTTTATTTAAAAGCCTATAACAGCTGAGTTATGCACATGTGCAGTCATGCAATAGATGATCAGATTTATGAGATTGTTGCAATAATCCAGCAGGTATGAGATAAAAGTACATTAAATGGTCTACATATTAGGGCTGAGTGGTAAATCGAATTCATTTGGTTAATTTGGGTTTGGAATTTTGGACGATTTCAAAAATAGCCGTATCATTCATTCATCTTCTATCCCTTAGCCCCGTGAGGGGTCGCGGGTGACTGGAGCCTCCCTGTCTGCTGTCCACCTCCATCTCAAAGAGAAAGAGCATTCCTTTGAGGACAGCAATGTCCGAATCTCGGCCAGGGAGACCAGGTGGTTTGAAAGAGGAGCATCTTTGTTAAAATGGAAAAACCCTCACTGAACAGAGAAGAAGGACTCAGGTACAACCTCCCCTCCATTTACAACAGTGTTTTGAAGCCTAAATCAAAACAGTTTCATTCTAACAGGAAACTAACACCTGGAGTTAGCAGTTATGCTAATGGGTCACAGGAGCTTAACAACTACCCCACCAGGTCCCACACTGCCCACTCAACTCTTAATAACTATAAAACCAGTCTAGCCTTGTCCAATAACAGTAGTCTCAGGCTAAACCCCTCTCTCTGAGGGATGTATATCTCAGCTCCTTTTACAGTTGAACTCAGAATTGACAAATTCCCTTGGATGAGGGATGAACCTACGTCCATGTGCCTGGTCAGAAAACTTTCAGCTGCTATATTTAAATTCTATGGGTAATGCACACTGCTGCTGTCGAATTGAGCATAAAATTTTATTAAATATTTAAATTTAAATAATACAACAATAAATTAAGTAAGACAAAAGCAAGACAAAAATTGATTTCATTGATTTGAAAAATTAGAAAAATTGACATTTTATTTTTTAGCCCAGTTTGCACAATTTTAGTTGTGTTAAACTCAATACTTAATGCGTTACAAGAGGCTCAACATGGCCAGTTAGTGAAAAAACAGGTAGATTTGGGTGTCATCAGCATATCATATAATGTTTATAAATATTTTGTTTGTTCGATGCCCAAGCCCACACTCGGTCTCTCTGTGAGGAGTGTGCATGTCCCCACGGTGTTACCGTGGTTTCTCTCCAGGTTCTCTCCGGCTTCCTCCCACCGCCCATGCTTGTATAGGTATATATATTTTTATAGATTCTTTCCTGCACACACTTATAGTAAAGAAATGTTGCATTGAACCACTGTCTCTTTTCATTGATGCTCTTTGTTTTTGTGGCTTAGGTCATGTCCTAGAAAGAGAGATAGAGAGAGAAAGCAAGAGAATAATGAGCACTGAAGTCATTTTCCAAGTGATGACATTAACTGATTTACTTTATTATGGCATACAATACACAGACATACAGATAGAGTTTGAGAGGTCACAAACATGTCCACAGCATTGTAGGTAAGTTCATCTGATATATCATGATGTAAAGCTTATAAATAACAAAACAGGCTAGCCTTCTCCACTTGTGCATGATACCTGAACATAATGGTTCCTTGTGAAAGACAGGTAAGGACTGTGGGCACATGGCTGACATACCTGTCCTCTGTGGAATTGTGTCTGGCCCAATTCAGCTGTAGGTGGGGACACAACCACAAGGAGAAGATAGAGAATGATTAAATAGGAAAAGACAAGGGCCCGAGGGTCATCTGACCTATGACCTCTTTGTCAGAGCTTCCCACATCCAGAGGTGCATGCTAGATCTCCTGATGGCCCACTCGTGCTCACCGCTGACGTGGTGCAGTGCGCCTCACCACATACCTACCATTATATATTTAATTTAGAGTCTAAATTAAAAGGAATGATCACATCTGAGTTAAACTTTAATCTAAAATACTAACTGAAAACTGCAGTTATTGATTAAGGATGGTGTGCCAATCCTGTCTCTTTTGTTGGTGTCTTCCACTGTTGTTTTCTCATAGCTGTAAACAATTCAACCATTGTTAGAATACAGGAAAATACAATATGATTGCGTTTACAACAGTGTTACTATTAACAGTGTCACTATTTTTTCATTGATCCATTACCTCCATGTTACTAATCAGCTCACCATTTGATGATTTGTCACCTAACATATAAATTAAAGCATAAGCACAGTTAATTCCACCACAAATGTTTACTTTATAAGAGTTATTTTTAAAAAAAAGTTGTTTTTGCTTTTTAAAAGTTTTTCACCAATTTATAAAATAAGATTGAGTAAAATTTTAAGGGTGTCCGAAAACCTTTTTTCACCACTGTACATGTATGTGTTTCATCTACATATAACGCTACCCCACCTGCTCTTTTACCTGCGCAGTTAGTATAAAACAGCTTATAACCATTCATTTCAAAATCAACACCCTTTTTCTTTTTTTTGGTCAACCAAGTTTCAGAATTTTTTTTTTTTAATTTGGCTCCAATGGTGTCATTGCCATACCCATCAGTCCACCTGGGCCGGTAGTCGCAGCCCAACTCCGCTTCAATCAAACCTTTAGGTTTTGTGTTTATTATCCAGCAGAGTTTTTACCCCATCAACTAGTTTGCTCACAGATGTTCTTCTGCGTGAGCTGGAATTTTGCCAGCCCACTGTGCGTAAAGTTTTTCCAAATCTGGTTCCTCTGCGGGTTGCTCCATGTTGATACCAAACTTGCGTAGACCTTGCGCTGCTGCAGTTGGGTTGTCAAACACGCTGACTTTGTCCCGGCATCCTGTGTGCGCGCTCAATGTGGAACTCGGCCTTCACCTCCAGTTTCTATTAGAAACTAGTATTAAATTTGACAAAAATCATGTTCTTTCCTTCGCTTTTTTCAGGAATGGAGTAAATCGTTATATTATTTCTTCTCAAACAACTCTCGAGGTCTTCGCATTTTGTTCCCAGCATTATTTGCGCATGTAACATTTGTATCACCACTTGTGCAAAATTGATACCAGTGTCCTCATTCTCAGAGAGACTTTGTTCAACGGGATCCAGTCTTTTATAAATCCAGTATAATATCTAATATGGCTTCATTGTTTGACCCAGTGCCAGATTGGTTTGTAATAGGTTTAGATCTGGACTTTGACTTTTTTTTTTTTTTGTCCACCAACCACTATTCTCATATATCTCAATGCACACCACTTGTTTGGGAGATTATTTGCTTAAAATCCCCATGAAACCTTTTCCTGCTTTGGCAGAGTCAAACCCAGCCGTGTGCTCTGGCAGCCATATTGAGTTCATCTTGCATCTTCAATTGCTCAAGTTGAATGTATTCTTTTTAAAAACTGAATTGAAAAAGTACAATTTGAAATCAAATGCATTGGTTTGTAAATGAATTGAAAAAAATTTACACCTGCGCATATCCTCACTAAACCAGGGTTGCTTGTTCAGAACAGATTCAGTCCTGACCTTACGTGGAGAATGACAAATTAAAATTATTAAAACTGTCTGAATACCACTAAGTTTAAAAGTTATGGTTTTAAAAGAAGAAAATCGGTCTTGGATACTTGGTTGCATTTGGAAACGTGCACAAAAGACCTCCACCAGCCTGTGGTTCAAAGGTAGTTAAAACTGTCATATTGTGGTGGGTACAAGCCGACTTTGGTCACTTAGCCATGTAGCCAGGATTCAGTAGGAACAGTTTCCATGGCAGCTGGGGTGGATACCGTTTCTGTTAAAATAAATAAATAAATAAATAAATAAATGATTCCCCAATCGTTCCCCAAACTTCCCCAAAAGTTAAAATTGTCAATGTAAAATGACTTGTGTGAGGAACACTAAGACCGAAATATGTGTGAAGACTAAACAGCCGACTGAAACATACCACAATACAGCGTGAAGATGGGTCTGAAGATTACAAAAAAAAAAAAAAAAAAATGCTTATTGGCAATGTTTAACAAGATTAAAAAAGTTAGTTTAAGTACATATTTTGCATTTTCGGACTGGTTGAGTGTTGTGTGTGCCAACATGGATCACTGGCTTCTGTTTTTGCAACAGAGACAGTAAATATTCGGCTAAATCATAAACCCTTGCTCTGTGATAACAGTATGTAATAGTCCCTAGGTATAGCCACAAAGGTTTGAATTTGGAAGTCATTGATTACAAGTGGCAGATGGCTGTCGAATGGAGGACTGACTTGGAGCTGGACGCAATGCTGTAGAGAAGATGTGTGATACTGCTGCATCCTCTGCAAGTGGTAAAATTTTTTATTATTTTAATTATTATTATTAATTATTCTCTGGTGCTTGGAGTGAGGCTCAATTATTTTTAATATAACTTAACAAGACGGTTCTTATTCTCCATAATTAATGCACATCCACGGACTGATGAAAATAAGTCAAAAAAGCAAAAAGCAGCTAGCTAAATCCAGAAGTAGTATAACAATGTGTGATAAAAATGACAATGCATTTATATCCTGGTCCACTGAATAGAATCAGAAAACTAAGCAGGGATTTGGACATCACCAGTGGAGGTATTCTAAAAAGTCCACATCAGTGCTTAATTTCAATAGTTGCCGGAATGAAAAATGCAATTTGAAATCAGGGTCTGTGAGGTGAAAACAGTTCCCACAACGCAAGACTCAGATGCAAATGCCCAAAAACCATGCTATTTTTCATCTACACCTCATTCTAAATAGCCTACTTTACATAATATTACCTTATAGAAGCCTACTTCATTATTATCAATGGCAGATAGTCTCTTACCTTCTCTAGTTTTATAATATATTCCACACAACAGCCATATCCTGCCACTCTTCCCTGTTACAGTCTAAGTCTCTTCGGACGCTGCTCCTAGTCCTCGGGACAATAACCCCTCCATAAACCGCTCAGAGACACTTGTGTAGGTAATAGCCCACGCTGTTATAACAACCGCTTCTTCTTTGTTAAACTTAAGAAAAACTGCCTAATCCCGCTGCACAACCTATACTTGTCAGTCAGAATCACAGCCCACTCTTTTAGAGATGAATTCAAGGCAAAGAGTCTAACTATGGTCAAAGCTGACAGGGGGTATGTCTTCAAAACTACAATTTGACATGGTATTCAATTGCACGTGTTATACAGCCGAATCAGCAGGAGACACCTCCAATCTGAATCAATATACAGGTAACTGGTGTTTAACTCAATATGTACAATGGGTGACTTTAGCGCAGCGGACTGAGGCTCGAGTCCCAACAAGGGTGACTTTTTTTTCCGAATGTTCCCGGATCCAGGGAAATAGTTGATGGATCCTACCGTATCAAAATAAGACAGTTCCTGGTTCCTGATCCACCTGGATCCGGTTGAAATTAACCCTTGGTTCACATCACATGTAAGCAGAGCTTGTGTTCAGATTGATGTGGTCCTAACATCAGAGCCTTAAAGACTTGACAGGTATCAGCTTCCACAGCGGACTTGTTAAGGCCCAGTGTGTACAGGACCCAGCAGTGTTTCACTCGGATGGGGCACTTCCCCCTGTGTGTGTTTCCTGCAGCAAAAATAACCTTGCCAAATGAATCATATGGAGAAAAACAGAAAACCTGGTTCTGGAATTATCATAGGTCCCCTGGGCCCTGCACCATGGCCCCAGAACCATGACCCAACCCACAGCTGATTGGACATATTGCATGCATTAAGGCATTTTAGATGATGCTGTGAAGTGGATCCGGTAACAAAGCAGGGCTGAGAGAGGTAAGGTGATCCCAGCACGCCTGTCTGCACTCTAAAACACAGCACCATATGAAACAGGAGAGCTCCAACACAGTTCTATAAGATGGAGCACAGGGCTATCATCAACAGAGCTTTATACAAGTTTACAATAAGATAAAAAGATGCATTTTTTCAATTAATCTGTATATTTAAAAATCAACCAATTGTTTTTGAGGGTCAGTAACATGGCTGGTCCATTTTGTGGAGGCTTTTAACCAATAGTCAAAGAGAAGTTAGTCAGTGTGCTGTGTTATAGAGGCTCAAAAAGGGTAAAGGAACAGGTGAGAACTAGCTGCAGGTACAGAGAGGGTTGCCACCTGCACCTGGCTGCCCCTCAGTGGGTTGGTGATGTGGCAAATCATAAATCTAAAGTGTTGTAAAGTACTGTTTTGGATGCACAGTGTAAACTAGGGACAGATGTAGTTTACTGTATTCTGGGGCATTTTACATGGTTTTATAGCTGCCTATGTGGTGAGGAAAATTTGTGATTTTTAACTTGAGAGGTTTCAATAAATGGAACATATATATATATATAACATGAATGGATAAATCACATTTCTAACACCAGATAGAAAAAAAACACAGTTAAGTTAGAGTTAAAAACAGTGTTAATGTTTTAACTGTTTCAACTCCTGCTTCCTGCTTACACTGTCTATTATTGATTTAATTAATTTATACCCAGTCCAGCCTTATACTCGATTGGTAAGTTTTTAAAGCCTACATAAGTTAATAACACTAAATTGTTAATGGTGAGTTATTAAGAAGGATGTCGTCTACAGTTTTGTGTGCCCTGGTAATGAGTTTACTCTAATGTGAGCATGTGTTGCTGCTGAGAGCTCACTGTCACAGATCATCTCTTTCTCCACTCAGTCTTTCTGCAAAAAGTCTGACTTACATGGAAGGTGTTTATATAAATATGTCTCTGTACTTCTTAATTTTGTTTCTATTGGTAAACATTTTTTTTAATTCCTTCCTTGCAAACCTGTATCAGATGTGACCACATTTTCCTTCAGCAGCGTGGCATCTTGATAATTCAAGAAATTGGTCTCAAGGCTATTACCAAATGTGTATTAAATTTGCAAGTGTATTATTAAATTAGTTTGGGAGAAGTATTGCTATAGTTCCCAGCTATGACTATTGGACTGATGCGGTAGTGATTTTGTTTGGGTTAATTTATGCTCTGCATTTAAGCTATCCTGAAAAGTGTAGTGGCATCTTTGAGTTCATTCAAGTTGTGTTATTGAAGCAGTTTAAGAAGAGGTTTATTTATAAGTTATTAATATGTGCACTGGTTCACTGTATGCAGTATGTTGTGTGTTCATGTTTCTATGGCATATGACTTTATGTTATTTAAGAATTGTTCTGGATGAGGTTATACTAAATATTTAGGGGGGGCAATGTGAAGCAATGAATACTTTCAGACATCCCAAATTTATGTATAAAAACATATTTGCACATTAAAGTTTGCTTGCATAACTATGAGAGGCCAGAGTTATGTTACAAAACCTGACAAAACAATTAGAAAACATGCATATTTTAAAAGAGCAGGAAGTGGCTGGACATAACTGCGGCAGGAGTGTGGTTTCTTGGGGAGTGTGGTTTTCCATCAGTGTGGTGATACTCCAGATCAAGGGTGTCCAAACCTCTTTCGCTGAGGGCCGCATGGGGAAAATGGGCAGGGCAGCTTAATAGAGGTGACATAAGTGTCACAGTGACATTTTTGTTAAGCTAGCAAAATAAATCAAAACTAGATGAATCATGTGTGATAACTAAATATGCTTAAAGTAAAAACAACCTACACATTTTTTTCATCATTGGGTATTCATTTACATTACAGCAGCCTTAGCTTGTTTGTCATAGTGGTGATTTTTTTTCGGGGCACATAATTTGTTTTTGCTTTGCATTTTTATGCTATTCCTCTTTTCCTATTCCTATGCTATTCCTTTTTTTTTTGTTTTTTTTTTGTTTTCGTATGCTAGGCTTTTATAAGCTTTTTTAAATTGAAGACTGAGCATAATTCACCAGAGGTCCAGATTTGGCCTGCCCCCCACATGTGTCAATGGGAGTCATTTTTTATCAAACCACATTTTAACATTATTACATGTCTGTGACAATTATGTGCCTGAAACAGGAGATGAACATTTAATTTAGGTCAGACTTGCATTAGGATATAAGTATATAGTGGCGCAGAACGATGACAATGCTCCATTTGAAAGAGAAAACAGTTTCAGCGAGCGAGTAAACGCATTTTGATCAAATATATTTGAAGGGCTATTTTTTTTTTATATTTTGCCAATGTTGTGAATGTCCTCCTCTTATGACACAGTGCCTGTGACTCATGGACCACCATGGACAACCACATTTATAATGTCAGTGCGACCACGGGAAGTGTTGGTCTTGAGCCCCAAGAGCATAAAAGTACCCTATGATCTGAAGTGACTGTGTGCTGCAAATCCAGTCATAAATGAAGGAAAATAGTCACTCAACGTACGTAGGTTTGTGCACAAAAGATCTGTCGTGGTGAAGGTAAAGTTGGTGGTGTGTTACCAAAGACCTTGTGCTAATGGTCAGTGCAGTTTGACATTGACGTAGTAACTGGTGCTTATAAACCTCACACAGAGACTCTGACAGTCATATACGGCATTTTACCTGCCATAGAGAAAACAGCAGCAGTTATTACTACTAACACTTTGCACCGCATTATTAGCAAAAACATCTTGCCACAGTCAGGCTGTAGTTGGCCCACAGGCCAAACACTTTCTATTGAGCAAGGCAAGGCAATTTCATTTATAGAGCACAATTCATACAATGGGTAATTCTAAGTGCTTTCGAGAAACAAAAGACAAATTTAAAGCACGCAGATGAGATTTTGAATTGGAAACATGAGTAAAATACAGAATTACAAATAAATAAAAAGACGAAAAGTGCAGATAAAACACTTTTTTTTTACAGAATGTAGGCAGAACTAAAGCAGAAGGTTTTTAACTTCCACTTGCATATTGTTAAAGGCTTGTTTCAATTCATCTGGGAGACTGCATGAAACTTTAGTTTTAAGTCTGGGCTCTTTACTATTTGTAGTATTTCATACCCAGAATTTCAATTTGAAAACAAATTGATTTTGGTTTTCCAAAAGCCAAAATGCAGGATTTTCTTCTATTACTGTGAAGCCCAATTGTCTAATAGGGCCCAAGAAGAGACTTCAGTCTCTGATACCAATTAAAATAGATACACAGCAACGTTTTTAGACATTTAAGTGCACTGCCCAAACCCTGACCACAAGATCTATGCATGTCACTGCTGCTCTGAAGATGAGTTGTTTGGTGAACTGACCCTTTAAGGTTTCCCTTTTATTCCACATCAAAAAAGCAGGTGTGTTTTAAACAGTGGTTTACAGGCTCGCATCAGAGTGAGAGCTCCCATTGCCTTCAGGCTTTGTGCAGTTAGCAGTTGGCTCTGATCTGCAGCAGTACGAACATAGACAGTGCATAAAGGTTTTGCTGATGCTAAATCACAGTGTGACATGTAGCACCTGAGCTTCAAGGAGATCCTGTTACGTTTCAGACACTGATGCAACTTTAACGGCTGCTGTTTGTTTGTCAGAATATACAAGTGCATGAGGAGTGGGGAGGGGGTTGAGGAGGGGTTCAATGGGGCCATAGGCTTTAACATCAACAACGCAGCTGTGTTTATACAAATGCCTTTTGTGAGGGCCAAAGTGAAGGGCCACAGAGTAAGGGGCCGCAATGAGGTCATCACAGCCGCAAACCCCACCCAAACAATAGAGGAATGAGATGAAGAAAAGACGATATGTAGTATGGTGGTGTAGCGCTGGTGTATTCTCTGTTAGCTCCTGGTATTGTATGAAAGATGGTGCACAGACTTGAAAAATATGGTGCACACACACTTTGCCCACATCAGAGCTGTGTAGTCAGGGGCGGACACAGATCCACTCAGAAAACAAATAAAATTTATTTAAAAAAAATAACTTAAATGCATTCATTCATCTTCATTCGCTGAGCCACACTGAGGGTCCAGGGTAACTGGAGCCTATGCCAGCACCTTTGGGCCTTGAACAATGGGCTGTAGTGTGGGTTTATACAGGACTCAGGTGCACAATGCAAAAAGGGTTGTAATGTGTCTTTATTGAGTGTAAAGAGCTGGCAGGCAGGAGTAGATTAGCAGAAAGACTGGACAGAAACATGGAGCTGGGCACTGGGACCGGGACTGGAGCAGTGTACAGAATGAGGATGTAAACTGTGGGCTTCAGTCTGACACGATGTCTACTGGAAGACCATGTAGCCAGACATCTTCTTCCTGTGTTGGCCACCAGAACCTCTGAAAAGCGAGAGTCCACTGAATGCCAGGGTGACAAGCCAATCAGAAAGCATGGGCCACTGAAGGACTTCAGAACGTAGGTCGTCAGCTTCCCATCCGGACATGGACTTGGACCTGGCCAATCCTCCAAGTCTGACCTGATGTGGTCCTCTACTGAGCAGGTTACTCCTATATGGGATGAGGGCAAGATGGGAGCGGGGTCAGTGGAGGAGTTCTCTCTCAGAAACAGTCTAGAGAGGATGTCAGGTTTAGGGAACTGGGTTGATAAAAGAGAGTGAATTGTGTGAAGAACATAGACCAACGGGCTTGATGGGAGGATAGGCGTTTGGCAGACCTGATGTATTTAAGGTTCTTGTGGTCCGTCCACACCAGGAAGGGTTGCTCAGCTCCTTCCAACCAGTGGCGTCATTCTTCGAGGGCCAGCCTGACCGCTAGCAGTTCTCTGTTGCCAATGCCGTAATTTCTCTCGGCCGGGGCCAAGCAGCAGGAGAAGAAAGCACATGGGTGTATTTTCTGGTCAGGAGGATCTCTGTGAAAGGACTGAACCAACCCCATCATCCAGTGCATCCACTTTGATGATGAACTGTTTGGTGGTGTCAGGAACAGTTAGGACTGGTGCGTGTCTTGTAATGCTGGTGGCCCCTTCAAGAAGTTCAAACACTGAGGAGAGGCAGTGGGTACCGTTTTTTTCACAGTGATGTTGTGCAGTCCCAGTTAGTCGATGCAAGGATGGAGGGTCTTGTCCTTCTTGACAATGAAAGAAGGCGACAACCAGAGGAGAGGAAGACGGTTGGATGATTCCTGCAGCTAGGGTGTCGCTGATGTACACTTTTATGGCCTCCATCTCAGGTGTAATAAGTGAGTAGAGTCAACCCCTTAGGTGGAGTAGTAAGGTGAAGTGATAAGGACAATGTGGAGACAGGGAGGTCGCCTTAGTCTTGCTGAATACATCCTGAAAGTCATGGTATTTTGCAGGAACATTAGCTGGGAAAAAATGTGGCTGGAACTCCTGGAAGGAGTTTAGGTAATCCAGCAACATAGAGACAAACCAAATGACAGGAATGACTCCAACCCAGAATTGCTCCAGAGTCCCAGTCCCAGTGGGGGTCGTGGCATCTGAGCTAGGGGTAGCCAAGAATAAGCGGAATGTATCAGTGGTGAGTGGATCAGATGGAAACAAATAGCCTCCTGATGGTTACCAGAAACAAGGAGGATAAGTGGGTTAGTCTGATGTGTAACCATTTCAAGAAGATGTCCAACCAGAGTCCATAAAAATGGCCAAAGTCTGTAGGCCCCTGAGAGCATAAGCTTGGTGTGGAAAAGAGACCGCCTACATTGGTAGTCTCAATCGGTAAGGCTCAGCAGAACCTCCCCTGTTACTGCTGCCTTTTAATGGGCAGGAAGTAACCACATGGCCCACCCCTCCGCAATAGAGACAGAGGTTCTGAAGTAGTCTTTCTTCTGTAGTAAGAAATTAATATAGAGTAATATAATTCTCCACGTAATCATTCACTTTTTTTTAAAGAGTCCTTGATGATGGAGACAGCTCTCCTGTGGACTCTGCACTGATATATGCTCTGCAGAGAGTGGAGTCCTGGTGATCTTGTTAGCAGTCTTCACCACTCTCTACAGGCATTTGTGGTCCAAAACCGTGGTGCTGTTGTACTACATGGTGATGCAGCTGGTCAGGATGCTCTCAACAATGCAGCTGTAGAAGTTGCTGAGGATCTTAGGCGACATGCCAAATTTCCTCAGCCTCCTCAGGAAGTACAACTGCTGTTAAGCCTTAATCTGCTGTGTGGTGTTGAGAGTCCAGGTGAGGTCCTCACTGATGTGGTGATGTGGACCCCCATGTACTTTAAGCTGTTCACCGTCTCCACTTTAAGCTCAATACAAACAGTGGCTGATGAGGGCTCCTCTCCTTCCTCATATCCACTATCAGCTCCTTCTTCTTGTCCATGTTGAGGGTGAGGTTGTTGTTGACACACCAGACTGGCCACCTCCCTCCTGTAAGCCGCTTCGTTACTGCCAGTGATGCGTGTAATCACTGCAGTGACATCCACAAACTTTAGGATGGTGTTGTCCTTGTGGGTGGCGACACAGTCATGGGTGTAGAGGATGGGGAAGCATGCACATCCCTGTGGGGGGCAATGTTTGAAATGATGCTGGCTGAAGTCCTAATCCCAATTTTGACAGGCTGAAGCCTGTCCAGTCAAAAAGTCTAGGAGCCAGTCACAGAGTGTGGGGTGCAGTCGGAGTGTGAACAGTCTGTAGGTGAGTTTGTGGGGGCTGACCTTGTTTAAGCTAGTCATCAAGAGCATTCTGATGTAGGAGTCTTTTTTTTCCAGGTGGGAGAGTAAAATATGAAGGGTAGCAGCTATGGCGTCTGAGGTGGACCTGTTGGAGTGGTAGGTGTCAGTTAACATCTCATTAACTGCTCAAATTTTATCTAAAGAGAGCAGAAATACCTAAGAGTCATGCAAACTAATAAGCTATTGGTTGATTAGTGACCCAATACTATTACTGTTGACTTGCTGTTGTATTGCTTTGCAGACATGTAAACTTAATAGAGTGGAGTAGATAATATAGCTTATATTACACATATCATAAGGTTTGAAGAATAGTATATTTTCCCAATATTAGATAAAAAGACTTATGGGCTACCATCCAAAAGTATCACTTGCAGTTACAATGAAAGTTACTTATCTTCTATTCTGTCTGAGAGACTTATAAATTCTTTGATCCTCTTTACCATTAATTGGTGATAGTGCTAGTATGTGCTTTAATTATTTTTAACTGAAACGTGAGTCCGCCACTTTAACTGGTTTGACTAGAAACATGCCACCTAGGATGGAGGGCCATTGGAAGGGAGGAAGGAGGAGGGCTTCACTGGCCCGTGTATGTCTGCATTTAGAACCACTCTCGAGCCATTCTAACTCACTCTAACTACCAACCGTATGCAGTGCAGAACTAACAAAACTTTCCTCCTTTGATTTTTGAAAGAATATTCTAAACTGAAATTTTCAGTTTGCCAAAGAGCAGCCTTTAAAGGAGAATTATGCTTTGTCACATAAACTGCCAAAAAGTGTTTTACAGCTCATTTAATATGTGCCTTTGTCAGTGCTGTGTGTGACGAGGGCAGTGTGGCCAGAGAAAGGAATAAAGCCTTAAACTGGCTCATCAAAAGCATCTGACACTTATTCAATAAGGGGACAGCAAGGGGCGCTAAAGATTTTACTGTGGAGGGATTTCACTGAAGGCAGCCTTATAAATCTGGACAAACACACTCTAGGATATCCACATGACACAAACTCCACCATGTTAGGATCAATAAAGTAAAATACAATGATGCTAAAGAACAAGTGCAAATTGTTAGCCCCAGGGGATAGAAAGGCTCAGGTTTACAATGAGAGCAACTGACCCATAAACCGCTCTCAGACCTATCCCTTGCTCTGCTAATAATTGTCTCCACACGGGCATAGAGCTGGTCCAGAGCCACCAAGCTCTCAGGAGGACACCAGGGGAGGACAAAGGGAGAAGCAGAGGAGGACCAGAGCAGAACAAGGGGAGCACTAGGGAGGACCAGGGGAGAACTGAGGGAGGACAAGAGAAAGACCTGGAGAAGACTACAAAGGAAAAACTATTTCTCAATCAACTGTCATGGCTTCAGTTTTCGACGTATACAGTTTTAGGTCTTCTTGGGTTTGTCGGGTTGGTTTTATCCTGGCAAAAATGTGATTTCAGAATTTGTATTGTAAGACAAAGTTGCATATTTATAAATAGGACCAGACATAGAGGTGTGACGATCAGGTGAAAACTAGGAGAGGACCAGGAGAAGACCAAGTACAGTTAGGCCAAGAATGCATTCAGTATTTTACACAAGGCCTTCATTTATTATAATTTATAAATGTATACGGTCATGGTTAAATTGTTATTCCTTTGCCATTGTTTATCTTTAGACTTTTTTCGACTTCATTCTGAATGTTTGTGGTCAGATGTGAGCTGCATATAGCCCCATCTCGAACTAAATGGTTAGATCTAAGTCCAAGCACTAGGGGACCAGCACTGTATCAATATTTGTAGTTATGGTTATGTTACAATAATGTGATGTCTGTCTGTTTAATGTAAAAGGACTAAGTATTATAAGGTTCAGGTGAATGATACAGAAGCTTTACGTGTTTCTAAATGTCTTTTCCGACCTTGGCATCACTTGGCACTGGTAAAACAATCCTAGTGGTGGGGATAAATGAACACTAATTTATGTAATCATTCAATCATGTGTGAATAGCTGAATTCATATTACACATTTACAAAAAAAACAAAACAACTTTTAACATAGGAACTTCAGCATAAATGAACATAGCATATTGGTAGACTGTCTATCTGGTATTGACAGAGTAGACAGTCACACACATTTTAGTCCTAGTTTAGAGATGGCTTGGTCATCATTGGATTTTTCTTTGTCTTACAGTTTTGACATGCCTTTCTATATCTAGGCATTTACCCACAGTTGGGTTTTGAATAGGACTGGTTCTTAAAAGCTGAGTATAAGAAGGCTGAGTCCTAAATGAAGCCTGGATGGGTCCAGATTTTGCAGTCTGTTTATTTACTGAGAACCCAGGGCTCATCTGCATTCTTCTCTCTCAACACACAAGACTGGAGTGGTGCTTACATGTTGTGTGATAGCAAAGCTTATCCAGCTCTTCAGAGAGCATCTGTGGGCCACTGCCTTCCAAAAATTCCTCTCCACTCAGGGCGGAGCATATGCAGAAAGAGCTTGAGAACTAGGCTGAGCCCAGAAAACAAAACCAGGATTTTCAAATTCAACATTAGATTAGTCATGTATTTGCAAGATTTGTCACAATATGAAATCTAAACATCACTTCATACATTGCAAAAAAACAAAACAGTATCAAAGACAAAAGCAGTTGTATCAGAGCATTTCTTTGTGAGAACAACAAGGGACTGATGTTTTTGATGTGTGCACCTGTGTCTTCATTTTCCAACATCAGAGCCAACAAAAAGCTTTCAGTGAGGAAAAACAATTTTGATATAAATTGATCCTATTGAAAAACAAGAAAAACGTCATTTATCAAACAACAATGACATTTGTTAGATATGACTCTAAAAAACGAAGAATTTTAGTTCGATTACACAGATGCCACTAAGACTGCACCAAAGTACAAGTAGAGAATAGGTGCTTTTGACCAGTGCGGCTTTGATTTTGTTGATTAATGCACAGAGGACAGTGGTTAGATACATATGTGTCCAACATGATCCTGACATGGTCTGACCTCAGAAGTGCAATTTTAACTGCAGTCTCACAAAATTCAAAGGAGAGCCAGGCATAATATTATTATTTTTATTATTCATGGACTTTATCCACTGAAAATCGGTAGCAGGCCACGTAACCTTTGTTGCCTTGTGTCTTCTTTACAACAATGTGAACATAAATGTATGTACGTGGCTGGATTTCACTTTCAGTTTTATTTCTCTGTGAGTTTGCTTAACCACGTGTTAATTGACCATCCTGTGACCCTTCTGATCTGCTGTGGTCACTCTCTCTGCTCTCACCCAGGCCTCTGCTTGTATAAATGCTCCCTTATGTTTTGTTTAAAAAAAAAAGAAAAAAAAAGCATCAGTTCCCTCAAGCCATCCTACTGTCACCCCACTGACTCAAGCACAAATGTCCCTACCTTGGTAATCTGAAAATAGTATAGAACCCCAATATCTCTCAGTCCATCTATATCTCTGCAGGTCTGAGGACAGGTTCCCCTACTTTCTTGTTACAGTCTTTTCTAAATGCCTTTACAATCCTTATATATCTGTGGGCAGAACACAGCCCTGATACACGCTGATAATTCATCTTCCTCAGACCTAGCTTGCAGCTTTCTTGGCCCTCTCTGAGCCACAGAAGCAGGACTTAAAGAGTCTGATGGGCTTTCGGTATTTTTAAAGCTGCTGAAATAGAAATGTAGCTGGAGAAGACGACAACTCAAGTGGTGAGCAGCTGCAAAAATGTTTATGTTCCCTGCAGAATTTGGACCGGTCAGCAGAAATCTGACATGGAGCCAGTCACAGCAGATAAAAAGAGAATCCATCACAGAGCCATAATTCTTGCATTTGGTAAAAGCTTATGAATTTTAAACAATTGCAAAAAGTATATATGGCTCTGCTTGAGAGAGTTATTATTTATAGGCAAGAGGTGAAATGGGATTTCTGTGTTCTGTGTAAATACATACATGGATGCTGCCATTTGGAAAACTAAAATGGTAATATTGTTCGGCACAAATGGCAAGAGAATTCCTCCGTGGGACAGTCTCCTTAATTTACTTTCTCTACTCTCTTTCTCTTCTATCTCTATATATCTCGAAGCTGGTTTGTGGATGTAACAACATTCATTAGATGAGACTCATAGAAATGATTTTGAGAAGTTATTTGGCTTGATTTTCCAGTGTTTTTTTTATTTTTTAATTTTTTTTAATGTATTTATTTTATTTTATTTTATTTACACCAAATATGTATTTCATTTTGAAATTTTTGTAATCATCACCTATATGTTACTGTATATTCTGAAATCAATGATTATTGATTTAGCATAGTAGATTTAGCTCAGCTAGGGAATACTGTTTCAGCATGCAGTTTCAAGTGGTTTGGTTCTTTGTAGTCCTGAACAAAACCTTCAGTCCAGCAATGAGTGATAAACACTCAAGGTGATGAAAAGCGGGCTCATCTATGACTAATTAATGTACAGAACATATCTTTTATGAACTCACATCCGCATTATTTATTTATTTTAGGCAATATCAGGCACTGTAGTTGAAAACAACACAGGAAGTATGGTATAGAAGGAAGTTTTTGCACATTTGTCATACTTAAATGTTTCAGATCATCAACAATTTTAAATATTAGACAAAGATAACTCAAGTAAAGACAAAATGCAGTATTTAAGTGATGAGTTTATTTATTAAGGGAAAAAAGCTATCCAAACCTACCCAAACGCCCTATGTGTAAAAGTAATTGCCACCTAATAACCCTCAGCAGCAATCTTTGTGATAACAGGAAATGAGTCTGTCACATCGCTGTGGAGGAATTCTGGCCCACTCTCAGAAATGTTTTGATTCAGCCACATTGGAGGGTTTTCGAGCATGAACCACCTTTTTAAGGTCAAGCCACAGCATCTCACCCAGATTCAAGACTGGACTGTGACTAGGCCACTCCAAAACCTTCATTTTGTTTTAGTAAGTCATTCAGAGGTGGACTTGCTGGTGTGTGCATTGTCCTGCTGCAGAACCCAAGTGTCCTTCACCTTGAGGTCATAAACTGATGGCCAGATATTCTCCTTCAGGATTTTTTGTTAGAGAGCTGAATTCACAGTTCCAACAATAACAGCAAGTCATCCAGGTTTTTTTAAATCTTTTGGCCTACTTCACTTGGTCAGACAGGTTCTGTTTAGGTGATTTCTTGATTCAACAGGTCTGGCATTAATCAGGCCTTGGTGTGGCTACTGAAATTAAACTTTAATTTTTAACAAGGTATGGCAATACTTTTTCCACATTTGCACATGTAGGTTCAGATAGCTTTTTTCCACTTAATAAACAAAATCATCACTTAAAAACATTTTGAGTTTACTTGAGTTATCTTTTTTCTAATATTGAAATTTGTTTGATGAAACATGTGTAACAAATGTGCCAAAAATCTAGGGGGGGATCTAGAAGAGGGCAAATACTTTTCACAGCGCTGTAGGTAACATTTTAATATAAGCAATGAGCTTTGACAGACATAGGCATTCACAGAGAGACATGCTTGCTCTATAGATGCTTTTGCTACGACAGTGCTGAGGCACAAAACTAAAATGATGAGCTAACCTAACTTTCTGTTTTTGCTTTGGGTGTAAATCCAGGATGTTGAGCAACATGATTTATATTTCCAAAGTCACTGCAGCGAAGGTTTCTCAATCTTAACATTTCGGCCCACTGCAGCTTTTCTTCATCACAGCGAGATGAGAACTAAAGGTTTTCCATGTACTGTTAGTGTATGTGAGCCAGACCTAAATGTGTTCTGTGGAGCAGACGTTGCAGACTCTTCCCAGTTCTTTTCAGGACCATCTCTGACAAAGACATCAGCAACTGACAGTTCAACAAAGAGGGACGAGCAAAGAAAAGAATATATCAGCCAATGCAAACATTTGACCCAAAGCTGCAATTGCAAATTAGTTGCAAAAATTGCAGACAGATTGACAGCCTCTGATCTGTTCATTTCACTAACCCCCATTAAATTCTCAGAGTAGAAAAAAGAATTCCTTCAAACATACAACTGCTGTGTGTAATGGCTTTTTCATTAGTCTGACTGAACCAGTCAATAGACCAGGCTTTCTCTGAATGCTAAACCAGGCCCTGCTACAGAGTGTCACTTACATGTGATCCAATATGCTGATAGGTAGAAAAGGAAAAAGGCAGTCAGTTTGACAAAGAATCACTAGATTCTTATAGTTTGTCAGACACTTTGTCAGATATATATATATATATATATATATATATATATATATATATATATATATATATATATATATATATATATATATATATGTGTGTGTGTGTGTGTGTGTGTGTGTGTGTGTGTGTGTGTGTGTGTGTGTATATAGGCCTGGGTGTGGCTAATTGACGAAATTACACTTAGCTGTGCATTTGCAGCTTTGGGTCAAATGTTTGCATTGACTGATATATTCTTTTTTTCTGCTCGTCTCTCTTTGTTGAAATGTCAGCCACTGGTGTCTTTTTTCAGAGATGGTCCTGAAAAGAACTGAGAAGAGTCTGCAACAGTGGCAAACATCCAAGAAAGAGTCTCTACTGGCTAAAGAAGCTCACTGCACTCCCTGAGCGCCTGGCAGCACAAATGAACCAGCTGCTAAAGTATGAGACTCACCCTGAATGGCTAACTGAAGGCCAGACAATCCTGACCTGAAGGACCCCCTGAAGGGAACAGTCCCATCCAACTACAGGCCAATTGCCTGTCTCTACACAACATGGAAGCTCATGTTTGGTCTGCCTGATTTTGACACAATCTGTGCACCGCATGGATTGATTACAAGAAAGCCTACCACTCAATGCCACACACGTGGATCATGGAATGCTTGGAGATGTACAACATCAATAGGACTCTGAGATCCTTAACTGCAAACTCAATGAGGCTGTGGAAGACCACCCTTGAGGGCAATTGCAAGCCAATTGTGCAAGTGTCCATCAAATGTGGCATATACCAAGGAGATGCTCTTTCCCCACTGCTGTTCTGCACAGGTCTGAACCCAATCACCCAATAATCACCAAGACTGGCTATGGATACCGGCTCAGGAATGGGACCACCATCAATCACCTCCTCAACATGGATGACATCAAGATGTACGCCAAGAGCGAGCGAGAGAGACATTGACTCACAGATCCACACCACCAGGATCTACAGCAATGACATCAGAATGTCATTTGGACTTGAGAAGTGTGGTCAGATGGTGACGAAAAGAGGGAAGGTAGTCATATAGAAGGGGTCTCACTCCCAGAACGAACAATAGCAGACATTGAGGAGGCAATTAACAGCTATGCCCTGCCAGTAATCAGATACCGTGCTGTAATAATAAGCTAGGCAAAGGAAGAGATACAGACCACAGATGTGAAAACACAGAAGCTTCTCACCATGCATGGAGGGTTCCAACCCAAATCCAGCACTCTGAGACTGTACACTAAGTGCAACGAAGGAGGCAGAGGACTAGAGAGTGTCTGAACCATCATCTTGGGGGGAAAGTTAGGAGAAATCCTACCAATGGCTAGATCTGGCACTAATCTGGCTGCACAGGAACAGACCTTGAGCACCAGAGCAATAGAGGCCCAGATATACCACGCCCGACAAGATCCCTGGTGCAGGCTGTGCGAAGAGGCCCCTGAGAAAATCCAGCACACAACTGTAGGGTTTAAGATGCTGGCAGGGAAAGCATACATGAAACACCACAACCAAGGGGCTGGATGAGTACAGTGTACAGGATCTGTGTAGAGTATGGACTGGAAACCCCGAGGTCAAAGTCGGAAACACCTCAGAAGGTGGTAGAGAATGACCAACCCTAGAACTTCAGTAGCTGGAAAGTAAAGGGAAAAGTGGAGATCAGAATCAGAATCAGAAAAGGTTTTATTGCAATTGTCAGTGAACAGAATTCACAAACTAGGAACTTGCTTTGGCGGTAAGGTGCAACATAGAACAGTGGCTCCAGCGTACCACACAGTGATGGAGGACGTGAGGATGGACTCGATGATGGCCATGTAGAACTGCATATATATATATATATATATATATATATATATATATATATATATATATATATATATATATATATATATATATATATATATATATAATTTATTTGCTGTAACGTACCTTATTTGCAGTAACGTAGCTTCTACAAATATGCATTTATGAGGTTTCAGCTAAAGTTCTACCTGCTGCGTACATATCCCGTTGTAGTGAAGTGACTTGGTTGAGCTATCATTTTAGCATCTTTTTGTGTGTTTGTCTTTGCTGCAGCCACAGTAAATGAAACCCCAATGATGAATATCTGTGTTGTATGCTGTTTTTACTTTAAGCATCAGTTTTCACACATGATTTACCTGTATTTGATTGATTTTGCTAGCTTTAAAAGTGACTGTGAGTGAGGGTCCATGTGTTGTTGTGCGTTGTCTTCTACATTTCTATGGGCACACTATGCTTTCTACTACCTCTCTTGCCAGTTTGAGTCTCATGATCTTACATATGTTGGCAGTGGTAGCTCCAGGCCAGTAGGAAGCAGAATAAAACGAAGCAGAAACGAAACACCCAAGCAGGGTGCAGTAGGAGGAAAACCCCCTGACCTGCAGCATCAAAATGAGTGAGAAGGGACCAGGACAAACAATGGCAGGAGGACTGATGGCAGGGCATGCAACACCAGTTCAACCACCTGCAGTAGGAGGTGAAAGCAGAACATCATGACCAGCAGCCGGTGTTGGGAGGTGAAGTGGCTGATCATCCTGCTGTGTTGAAGACTCAGCACTTAGAGGCCACTTCGCCAGCTCTCAGTTCCAGTATGGTGAGATTTTCTGGCTGGAAGGGACCAAAAATTAAGCCTTATCAGAAGAATGAGGATATTGAACATTATTTAACATCTTTTGAAAGGACTGCCAGGGCATGTCAGTGCCACAGAAGGAGTAGGCAACCAACAATGGCTGGCAGCCAAACTTTTAAAAATGCTAACTTTAATAAACCTAGTGCAACCTAGGAAGTAAGACAGGAAGTAAGACAGTGGGTGGCAATGGGAACAAATTTAAATGCCCAAAGAATCTTCCCCAAATAACTCAAATAACCCAGAGGGAGAGCTTTTTAACACAAAGGCTCATTAACACTTCACTCCTGTCGTCAGACTGGACATTTTAGACCAGAGCTGGTCAGCAAAACATATGTTTTTCCACCTGAGTCTTTATACTGCCTTCTAGAGCAAGTTTTACCACCCATTTATGATACAGAACAAACCATTTCTGTTTTCATTGATGACCAGCCATATATTGCTCTTTTGGACTCAGGCAGTAGCCGTACCCTTATCGCACAAGATTGCTAATATGAACGTTAAGTTGAAGGTCAGAAATTCAGTCACAGTCAGTAATGGCTAAACTTCCCTATCAAGTGGTGTTGGGGTGGCATTTACCCATTCTGAGGGAAAGAGAAAAGAGAAAATATGGTTTCAGATGAGAACCTTGTTGTACTCACTAGATACTGTCAACATTGATGAACTACTGTATAGGTGTAGCAAACTGCAAGATCATTTAGTGGGACCAATGAGCTTGAGACCTACAGTACACAAAAGAAAAACCCATACCTGCAAGAAATCTATTTTTTTTAAAAGATAAATTGCTTTAGGCATAAAGATATTGCATAAAGAATACATAATGAAATTAAATTCAATTTAAAATGTAACCCCTGCATTCATTTCTGGAAAACTGTTGAAAGGATACATTTCTGTTTAATTCTGTATTATTTGTCACACAGTGTTGCCCCTTTTTGTACCAAGAAAGTACCTAAAAATTAACAAACGATGTGGAATAATTTTAATCATGTACTAATAAAATCTGTGCAGTAGAGGGAGGCAGGTGAGTGTCATATGTGTGAGTGAGGGGCAGGCCACCTGGTCCTGTGCATTGTCTTATAAATAAAAATGCTAAAGGTGACTGAAGTGACTAAAACCTGCCTCCAAGTTTGAGTTAAGTTTAGTTGTTATGTTTAGAAAGTGTAGTAAAGTTCCAGAGAGTGTAAAATATTTTTGGGTTAAATGATTATGTAAATGGCCTATTACCAAGTAGTTTTTTGACACCAGTCCTTGCAAATTTTCCTAACCTTGTTTTGTCTTAAAGTTTTAAAGATTCTTTAAGTTGTGCACTATGTGGTAGTAATAGTAAATTACGTTTCAGCTTAGTCGAAGCTTATTTTAGTACACACTTTACTGGAATCACTGGAATGTTTCCTCCTTGACACGAGTTGCACGGAAAGGCCAAAACACTCCTCTCTCCAGGGGAGCTTCCAAGAATAATCTGGAGATCACGATAGGATTTCACTGAGAAGTTAAAAGGAAAGATGGGGTCAGAGGTCACTGAGGGTTGAATAATCAATTCAAGAGAACTATAGGAGCTACACATTTTTGTGAATAATCCCAGCAGCTTGTTTGGAGGTGGCACTGGGAGAAGGGAGTAATTGAATCTAACGTCTGTGGCACAGCACCCTGCTCGTTTCCATTGCTCAAAGATGACTTATGATCCACACTTTTCAATAGTTTCTTTTTGCAGGTCTGAATTGCTTCTTTTGTCATGTGTCCCCTTCTTTGCTCAAAGCTTGGCTATCATGTTAAATATTAATTGCGTTCCTCAGGGGATTGCCTGTCAGGCTGAAATCAAACACTGCACTGTGTCCCACTGGTGACAACACTAAACTTTGCCTTTTATCTGCACCTATTGTTTTGCTCCAATCGCTTTGCAGGGGCAGATGTGAATGCCTCTATATAATAGAAAGCTGGGCAGAAACTGAGCCTTGAGAGATTGAAATAAATGTCCCCTGCTCTATTTGAACTGAAAGGTGTTTTTGCCTGGTAAGAACACAAGAGAATTAGGAAGAAAACTTAATTCCTGCGAACTTAAAACTTAGAATAAAAAGTTAGTTGTATAGAGTAAGTAATATCAGATTAAGTTTTCATTTTTAAAATGTAGAAGTTTATGCAACAGATTACACAGTACTCAAATGGCTTTTGAAAACAAATGTGTTACAAGGATTTTGAAAATGCAACAGAATTTTATCTCATTTGTTGCTGAAGTGTAGACAAACTACAGCAGATGTTTTCAACTGAAAAATGAGTGTGGATATAGCGTAAATCTGGTAGGATGTTTGACTATTTCGATTTTTGCTGCTTTGTTTGTATGAGCTTTACTTTAAGGCTGAGTTGGAGATTGAAAGGTCACAGAGGTTGAGTTTGTGATATCACAAAGATGAAATGAGCCCAGTGAGCACCATTATGCTCTCAGATCCTACCCACACAGAAGGATATACAACCACCTCTACATGCCTATGAAATGACTAGGATTTTACAACACTTTGATAATAATGAGGGGAAACAATTTAGTAGGTAAAAGAAGCGACAGAAAAAGATATTTAAATTCACATTGGTTTGGTTTGGTGCAAATTATTCCAAAGGTGCATGTATCTGCCAGAAGCCTATACATTTTCACAAACTGCCTATTAATCAGTGACACTTCCCTTTAGTCAACTTGCTTTTGCAGTATTACCAGATCATTTGATTAAAAGGAAGGATAATAACTTCTGAACACTATATGCAACTCAACTTGCTGTATTTCATTGGCTAGAACACACAGTAATGCTTGTACATTACAAAAACATTTCACCTTTGTAACCATTTGGCAAAAGAGGGATAAAAAATATTACCTAATGATCATTAACTTAAATACACAGTATTGTATTACTTGCTGGTTTGGTGAGTCAGATAGCACTTTAAAGCAGAGGGTATTTTATCAGAAATCTATCAATGCTGTAATTTATTGTCCAAATACATTTTTACATGATGTTTGACATTCACAATGCTGCTCTGCATTCCTGCAGCTCTGCATTCCTGATTCATTCAACTTCAGACAAAGAAAATGAACAGAACAGAGATTTTTTTTTCCAATGTTGAATTGTTTAGGCCATTTATAATTAAAAGATTTATTTTTGTATTTACAAAATGTTTCATTTTTGTGAGTACAATGCTCCAACCTACCCAACATACGTGTGTGTTGATAGGACGCATGGAAACGTTTACAAACATAAATATCAGCGTATGTCTTACAAAGTATGTATGTTGTTCTTTATGTGTTTGTTTGAACTGGTTCTCGTCCAAAGACTTGTCTACTGTGTCGTCACCTCACAGAGCAGCCTCAGCTGGGTAAATGACACTGAAGCAATAAGAGATGTGACAGCAAGAAGTAACTAACTGTAGTCAACAATTCATCGGTTCTGTGTCACAAAAACTCATTGACTGAGGCAGTCACAGATGCTTGTGGAGTGTCCTTGAAGGCACCGCAGAACCCATCCTGATCTCTGACCTTGAGCGGTCCACAGGGAGGTCAGTACATTAGCACTACACACAGGGTTTAACATGCTTCACAGCCTGGTCTCTATAAACCTGAACAACTTTGACCTTGTGCCAATTACACTCAGTTGGAGTCTGCTGACAGAGGAACATGTCTTTTCATTGTGTCAATAATACTGCACTCACAATCTCACAATGCCAACACATGTTTTGTTTTATTTTGGGGTTTTTTAAACAATACAGTAAGTAGCCTTCAAGTAATTAGAATTTGTTTAACTATACTTTTAACTGTACAAACATCAAACTTTCTGGTAAATAAAGACATATTAGACTACACTTCGATTAAAAAGGTCTAACACTCTTCATTTTAGTGTTGTTATGATCCAAAGCTTGTTTCATTAATAATCTTACACTCATAAATCCTAACTGTTTTACCATCCATTGACCATAATAGACAATTAGATTAAATTAAAACTTAGTCATCCCCAAGGGGAAATGCAATTGTTAGATATAGATATAGTCTTATGGCAGTCAGAAAGAAGTTCTTGTGGTGTCTCATCGTCACTGCTCTCAGATGTCTAATGGCTGTCCTCTATTGTTCATAAGCCCGATGCAGGGGATGGTCCAAGTTTTTTTATATACTGATATGATGAAGAGGGCATCAAGGATGCTGGGTCTGCCTGAGCATGATTGGCTTGTAGTAGTGCCCGAGCAACCGCTCCATGCAGCAGCACAACTCTTCCACCCATGCAGAAACCTGTAACCTGTAAGCGTTCTGTTTTCAAGCATGGATGGGAGCACTCACATCAGCCAAACAAACCAGACTTTAGTTGCGTTTCAGGCCAGGGCAAGGAACGGTTTGCCTGCTATGAGTATGCCCGAAGCCCCACAGTTACAAGCCCCTCATCCTGACAACAGATGCTCTCTGTGACTTTAACATGCCCTGAATAGCACTATTGGTTGTTTACTCACAGAGGAAACCCTCATCCCTTACTCCTTTAACTTCAGGCATCTCTATCTCCTTTCTTTAGTGTGAATCCATTTAAGCCACAGTTGATCCTGGAATAGTATCAATGGAATCAGAAGACCATCTTAATTGTCAAGATATTCACATTGCCCAATAATTCTTGGCAAAAACAGCTTGTAGCTCCACTTCCTGTTACTCCTTTGCTTCCCAGATCTGCAGCCTCTGTATCTCCTCCTTATGTCTTTGGAACCAGATGACAAACACCATAGACACTCCTTCTTATTAAAATTATCAAAATTGAGAGCAAATTTGAAGAGATCCGGACATTTGCAACTATTCCAGAAGGAGCATCATTTGAAATACACAATGTAATCCTAATCCTGTTATCCTAAATGGCAGCTCTCTGTCATAAATGTCATGTGATGATTAAAGGTGGATTATCATGTCCTTTCTAACGTCATATCAATTAAGGATATTCTCTGAAGACCAAGCATGAGAGCAGGGCAATATATCGATGCAATGCTTCAATTAAAACATGGAAGAAGTGTTCTGGCTGGTGAAAGGTGTTTATCTGATTATATCCGCAAAGACAACCCACTGTTCTAGACCTAGGAACAACACAATTCATCCAGTCCATTGAGGGAATAAACCAAAAGATTTACATTTTCAAGTATTTCAAAATAAAACTAGTATTATTTGGTATAATTATACTTATATAACTTGTATGAGTGTTTATAATGAAAGAAATCCTTCCTATTGTTACTTCATCCGCATCAGTTAGTACTGACTTGCAGTTTTGGCTTCAGGTTGGGCATTCAAATTATTTAATTCAGTTTACCATTACTGGCAAAGTTTTTTGTTTTTCCCTAAATTTACATATCTGCCTCCTATGTCCATTCTATATGCCTACCTGAACAAAGTGAAAAAGAGCCCATTAAGTAAGATAACTAAATGTTATGATAAACACACTTAACTCAATACGCTTAATTTGAAGACTGGCCTGTTGCTGCTGCAGTTGTATTTTTGATATTTTAACAGACAAACAATGACCCTCTTGGTTAACCATAACTCAGCTTGGAGATGTTAAAGAAAAACTTATTAGTCACAGAATAATAATAATGATAAAGAATTAGTGAAAACTTGTATTCCATCAACACACTTCTTTACAATAATACTTGAATCATACTTTCTGAACATCAGCAGAAGAAACAAAAGTCATCTGGTTTAATTTGGTGTAAAGCCAGATAAGTGTATTGACAGTTGGCGTGGAGCAAATTTGAAAGTTCCAGTGTGATGAGTAAATTAGCGAGACTGTCATTGTTCGGCATATTGAGATAAAACAGGGATTACACTGATCAGAGGCTGATTGAGTTGGACATGGTGAGTGAGTTATTAGAAACGGGTTGCAGTCATGCCGTGCTGCACGACTCCTGACGCCCTATTTCACTGTGTGTCTGCCGCTTGTTTATTCAGAGGATGGAAGCTGGAGGCAGCTTGTCAGAAAGTGAATGTCTGTCTGGCATCCAGGGGACAAACGCAGCATACCAAAGCTGAACCTGAGCCTCTCGCTGGAGGATTGAGACAAGTCCGGTCCGTCGGTCACGCTCCAAAGACTCTCTGTCGACGGCTCAAGAGTGGTTCTGTGATGGCACGCAGTGGAAGGGGAAAGTGCGTGCATGTCCGGGCCTCAGGAAACAAGAAAATCTCAGTTTGCAGGGAGAGCTGTGGTCATGTTTCTCAGACAATACTCTTGATCTGCAGCACTCTAACCATTCCTCTGCCTGTTCCTGTGTCCTCTTTTTACTAACATTTCACTCATACCTGCTCACTCATGTCAGAGGCCCACTTAGGAAGCATATGTTTACGTCTCCTCTAAGGCCCTCTACTCAGGCAGGGATCAAATGGATCAATGTTATTCTCAAAGACTGAAAAAAGAACTGAAGTGTTCACTCTGCAATAGGCATAGCAAGCAAGTTGATGAAGACAGAACTGTCAAAGGTTCATAGTGTTATTTAACTTTAAAGCTTTAAAGTCTAATTAGCACTGGCTGTAGTCTCACACCCTTTAGAGAGGTAAAGAGGAACTATACATTACACAGTGGCGCTGTGAAGTAAAAATGCATGATTTCTGCTTTTCACCATTTTTGGGAAGTATTTCATCTGCAGTTACACAGGTATTGTGAGAATTCATAGAGAATTCCAGTGTATTGCAGGATAATCATGTCATGATGTTATTGTGTTACTCATGTCTCTTGCTCACTCCTGTCCCTCACACCATTCAGTACAGCTCTCTGTTGTTGTGCTTCCATTAGTAATAGTGACACCCATCAAAGTCACTGCAGCTGGTAGCTCTATATGTCTTTGGTACATGTTGTGTCATTTGGTCTGTGTTTAGCTGTGTGAGATCTGGATGCCATCGGCGCAGTAGAGGTGACCTGCTGCAATGCTGTATAGTGTTGTGTTGTTGAAGAAGGTGGCTGCAGAGCCAGGGGCATCTATCCGACAAACAGAGCAGATGCCTTACACTAACAAACAGCCCAACAGGGAGTGACGAGACCCGAAGGGGCCTGGCAGCCTCCCGTCAATCCTCCACTGATACATCAACAGAGTGCAGCTGCTGCAGTGAAGATGCACTACCCTTAGTGCTTACTAACACAGGCACAACACCAATGGCTCACTTGTACTTGTGTCACAGGTCGCTATTTCACTAGCACTATTGTATTTTGTTCACATAGTTAATAAGAGCTGGACATTAAAGTAGCTTTTTTGCTCTGTAGACCAGGGATATCCAAACTGACAGCAGCAAAGTGTGGGAGCTTGTAATTGAACCAGTACAAATGTACAAAGGCTCTGGATAAAGAGCCCCTTTTCACTGAACTGATACTTATTTATCCTTGCCCCAAACTCATTCATCAACTATAGAGTTGCACACACTTGCACATAGCATTGTTTACTCGTGCCGCACAACAGCAAATTGTTTTGATGTTCACAGTTTTCCCCTTCCCCCACATTGCCCCATATGAAGATTATTTGTTCCTTTAATTGTTGGGTTAATCTACAATTTAAACAAAGGTCTTGGTCCATACATGAAACATGAAACACAGCCATATGCAAATGCACACAACATAGATGCCAGTGTAGAAGCTTGAAAAACAGCCTCATGATTAAGATTTTTTGGGTTCGGCCAAAGTGCACACAATCGCCGTGGGCTTTGAAATAAGACACAAACACATTTAATTCATCTATCATAATTTTTTCAAAATCACACCCTTTAAAGTAGGATTATCATTATTATTATTATTATTATTTAGAATCCTGTGTTATGGATAAATTATGAGGAGAAACGGGCACAGCTTGTATGCATTTTAATTAATCTCAAGCTGCAGGGGGAGGAAAAATGACTTTTTATCTGTTGCCAAGTGTGGACCACCTACAGCAATGAAGCAGTATCTATCAATGAGTGTTTCTGGCCAATGCTGCAGCCACAACAGGCAGAAGCCTTACACTTTTACAGTTAGTTCATGCTCTTCCATTCTGTTTTAAATATTCAATATACTCTGGATACTTTCAATATTCAGATCTCTCTATTGCACGACAAGACCCCCAAAATCCAGTGGCAGGCCGTGCATTTCACGCTTAGGCCTTCAGTGACGTACCACTCATAGTTGCTCGTCTGGAAATGACGGACAAACCCTTTTCCTTTCCAGGCTAGCTAGCCGTCGTGAAACACCTTAGTACACCGTGGGACACTGTGGAACACCGTGAAAACTAAAATAAAGACAAATAACCGTGTACGCCTGTTTGACCAGTAGTAGAATGATTTCGTAGGCAGATATTTGAGACTTTATCACTGTTTTTCGTATTTCTCTGACTTCTCTCGTGTCTTTTATCTCCCGCTACTGCTCAAATAGACTTCCGGCTCGCGAGATCACGTGACTCATAAAAAGTATAATTTCTTATTATGCACAGGTATTTTTACCAATAAAATAAACACTTTAAGCTATAAAGCCATGTTACACATTACTATAAAATGATTGTGCAATTATTAACCATAATTAACCAAAAAGAAATCTCATAGCATATTTGCATTTCCTGTTGTCATGGTAACATATATACAGTCCATTATAGCGTCAGCTACACCAATCACAGGACGCGTACACGTCCAGTTCAACATAAGACCTTCTAGCTGGCCCTGGTCTGCAGAATCCAGATCTGATTGGCTATTCTAACTGACTGTGTCCGTTCACTTACAGTGCACAGGGGCCTGCTCTGTTGATTCTGAAGAGACCATCACAAGCTAGCTGAGATCAACACAAGCTAGCTGAAATATAATTGGATAAAAACTCTACCATGATAAACAACATTGGAAGCCACTCAACTGTGGATATAATATGACATAAAGAGAACAGAGAATAGAGAATAATTTTGTTTACATATTTATGAAAATAAAATAAAATATATTTACTTTTCTGAGCATGTTTAGGCCAGCAGAGAAGGCCTTGCTGGCCCTGACGGCCCACCACTGCCAACATCTCTTTAAGACAAAACAAATGTATTTGTTACATTTCAATGAATTGCATTATAATTTATTTGAATGACTAAAAAAAGAGAGCAGAGCGGACTCCTTCTGGTGGAATGTGAAGTGACATGGACCTCTCTGCTCCGCTCTGCTTTAGTCAGATGGAGTTGTAACTTATCAGACGGAGCTTTAGATTTAACTTTCAATATATTTCAAGTGTTTAATGTAACTGCGTACCTCCCTCTTTCCATACAAAGTCTATCCTTAAACAGTTGTTAGCACATAAAAACGAGAGAGTCAGAGCCTTCTTATTTCATCTAATATATGTGTATGACAATTCTACCTGGAAAAATTTATCAAAAGCAAATATTTTACGTCATAATAAACTGGCAAATATCAAATGCACACAGAGATCATCCAGCTGTCATTTAATGGATGAAAAAATAGATAACCTTTGAACCAGTTTGACATGAGCTGCCATAATTCTACAGGCATCATAAACTAGTGGCAGGAAAGAGTTTTTTCACAGGAAGACCGAAATAAATTTCACTTAGAATTGATTGGGAAGATAAAACCACAGTGTGATGCTACTGTCTAACAATCTACCTAATGGATAAAGAACCATCAATGGAAATGTAACAGTATACATTTTATGTATTTGTTTAGTTTTTCTATTCTTTTCTGAGGATTGCTATTTTGGAGGCTTGATTTGTGTGACTACATTTGATCCAAAGCCAATGCAAAAGCTAAATTTAAATACATTTCTCAGCCAAAATCAACAATGCTGAATTACATGATTAATTTAGTCAAAAATTAGTTTTGTTGAAATTAAGTTCATTCTATCTTTTAAAATCAAAACCGTTGCCAGAAGTTGAGATGACTGTACACAAAAGCACAAGCACAGGCTTTGGATTTCGGTACCAATCAGAGAAGCTAATGTCATCAAGACTAAACCATGTTGCTAGTGTAAGGTGATCATACATTATTTAACTGACACAGTTGTAATTTTAAGCCCACTGTCTCATGTCCCGGCGCAAATAATTTTTAATTTGTTAATGTACTGTCATTGGATTTGCTGTAAAAATTAAAGTGCCCATTTTTTTGGTTTGAAAATATTGTTGCCCTATGCTAGTGTAGTATTGTTTCTATCAAATGTGGAGGTGGGCAGTCTTAAGCTGTTGAGATGCAGCTAGCACAGCTAACAGCAGGTGGTGTTCCTGTTTGACTTAATATCCACTTAGAGATGAAGGAAATTTTATATATTTGTCACACCCACCATGTTTCTGAATTGGTGACTTTTTGATATAAAAAAAAGCCAATGGCCTTTAGACACACAATTAACCCTTTTTGGTGTCCATACCACACATGCTTAAACAATCTATTGCTCTAAGTATCAGTCCTGACTTAGCTTTTTGGACACACAATAATACATACTACATGATATGATGAATGTGCTTTTCACATGTCTAAACACAACAAATGTTCTTTCACTTATTTGTGTTTCTTGTCATTTTACACATCTTAGTCATGTCTGGGCAATCAGTTGAGTTTAACACAATACATGGGATATCATATCACATGATAAAAGTTACAAAAAAATGAATAAATAAAAAAATGAAAGTTTAAGGAAGTGATACATAAATTTAACAAATGCTTGACCCCTGGTTGGTGCAGCTCATGTTTTCTCCACATAAAGCAGGTTTCTCTTTCCAAAACAGAGTTGATTCTGGTTTTACAGAATTGTTTTGTGAAAACAAAACTGATGTTTGACCTGAGAACTGCTTTCTGCTTTGTTCTACTAATAGACAGAACATGGCTGAACATGGCACAGTAAAGAAGGGCATTAAATGTGTGTTCCAAAAGACCATATATAACTTTTATCAAGGGTTTCAACCTATTTTGGATAAAGATTCCTAGCATTTTATAATAGTAATCTAGAAACTAACCACATTTTTTTTTTTTTACGTTCTTTACATTCTCCAACTCAAGAACTGTTTGTGTAGACTGAACCACTTTGAGGGGTGCATTTTTGCCTTGTAAAATGTATTTGTTCATCTACTGGGAATTGCCAGTAATGTTGCATACGGATATATCCATATACTCAGATTTATTCAGTAATCCTTGAGATGCTCCTCACTGATTAACTTCATTGTTTGGCAATGTATTGGCTCCAAATTCAGCAGTCAGTCAGTTAATGCCAGGGCTAACAGAGACAGTGAAAAACAATCACATTCATTCCCTAGGCAATTATCAATCACCAGCATGCACGATAGAAACATACACAGTGACACGGGGAGAACATGCAAATGTGTTCAAGATTGGAGCAAGATAAATGCTAATTTAAAGGATTTTACCCCAATCTTTGTTTTGTACTTCTTCAAACAGATTCAATCTGCTTTGCCCTTACCATCTTCTCCAGTATATATTGTTGCAGCCCACAGATGAGGTACGCTAAGGTAAACTTTATGAGTCTTTGAGGAGGAAAAACACGCATGAACATTTATCTTCAGCTGATGGGTCTCCTATGCAGCAACTGGGAAGCAATAATCCAAAGTGTTGCAACCCCTTGTGTATGTTTTCTTTAAACCCCTTGTGGTTAAATCTGTCTTTGTGGGGTTCTTTCAGCTGCTGTGGGGCTACTGATCAGGACTCCATTTGTATCTTCAATACCCCCACCCAAAGGCCTGTGGTATACAGAAGCAGAGAGCTTTGGGTATTTTAAATATTTAACCATGGCAAGTTTATTTAGACAAAGATCGCTCCGTAATGTCGCCGTAATGCATATATGGCAACTTGGAGGTGTAAAGAAAAGAGTCAAAGATGTATTGTATATATGTATAAGTACTTGGAACATGCTGGACTTTTCCCATCAAACTCCTATATGCTTCCACAGCCTTGTTCTTACCTCACATTTATAGAAAAAATATTGTTAAACCATTTAGTGCAAATTTCACAGGCAGAGTGTATAACAAGCCTGCAATAATTGGTTTGTCTAACGGCTGAAGAGTTTTTGAAGCTGTAACTAATGCTCACACCCCTAAAGCATTTTCTGTGAATTAAAAGTGAAACTATAGAGGAAAAGTGAGCAGTTAACTAGCTTTGGAATCAGTCACTGGCAGTCTGCAGGCAGTAAGTTCAAATTGCATTGTTCTGATCTGTCCAAATTGGCCCAGATGAGAAAAAAGGTTTCGGAGCCTGAACAAACCAAAGCTGAGGGCAAGCACTATTCAATCTATTCTGTTGTCTCATTTACACTGTTTAGCTGTCAGCATTCCCACACGGCTGTATTACAACATGACAAACTAATCAAATGCCATGGGAACGGGGCGGTGTGTGGGAGCCACCCGACAAACACAATGCCATTTTCCGAGTCCGTTCTGGTTCTAATAAGTTGTCAAGTGGCGCTGTGGAGGCCTCCTGAGCTCTTAAGCCCTTGCTCAAACATTATCCTGACCGAGTTGGTGATTTGCAGGACAATTGGCCCACTAGGGAGGTCAAAGGTGAGACGAAGGTGCTTGTTCCAGTCCCTGTGTTAAAGCTGATACACAAGCAGCACTAATCTCCAAGACCCTCATAGTACCACAAACCCTGAGCTGGGAACAAACACCTAAAAACTTTCTCTGATTTTCTTTCATGCAATTAAAGTCCCTCTGCATAATTTTCAGACCATATTCTCAAAATCTGTCAAAATACACTGGACCGTAGCAGAAGCGTATTTGTATAAAGTACACTAAAATTATTACACCTTAGGAATAAGGACACATTTACATTTAAACTTTGTCTTTGACCTTAACCCAGTCAGAGGTTGTCATGCAAACACATTTTTTACACAACACGGACACATCTCCAGATATGGTAACGTTTTCTGCCTGATAATTCATACAAACATTGTAGACATTGAATTAACAAAAATAAAAATGTATGTAATTTCACAGGAATTACTAACCTGTGCTTACAAGAAAACAGATTATCAGGACGAGAATCTTGTAATTATAACTATCCCATCTTTTAGTTATTTATTTTTTTTAACAAGATGCTTTTATGTACCTTCTTGTTTCTGTGTGGACCAAAGGTACAGTAAGTATTGTTATTGTTTCTATTAAATAATGACAGTATGGTAGAATTGATTATTGATTTTTCCAGGTTTGTGTCACATGAAGAAGAATACAGCAATATCAGATTTTAAGTGACAGCTTTCAAACAAGTGTAAAAAGAAACAAAAATAAATACTCATTGTAAATTTTCTCGCAACCATGTATTCTGTCTCTCTGCATGTCGACCCACACTGACTAGTTTTGCGTGGGTGTGTGTTGTGAGGTGAATGGTCACTGGCCTCAAGTCAAACTCTGCATGGGCATTTGCTACATATTCTTGTGTGAGCAGAGCTGTTCAGAGCTGTTTTGGAGAATATAAATGAAGAAAATTATTAGCAATTTGATTTGATTATACTCTGGGGTACATCTTATGTAATAGAGAAATGCCTCGAGCCAGGAAGCTCATTATATTTAGTTTGATATTATAGACTATAAATGATTTCCTGTGAAGTGAATGCGCCACACACGCACATTAAATCTTAACAACACTGACAACATTACGGCACAGTATCCACAGCAAACAGGACAGAAAATGTTATAGTGTAGAGGTTAGGAGCTTCCAGTCGAAACTTTTCCACTTTTGTCATTGCATGTACCATGTACTACATTTACAACAATAATAACCGCTATAGTTGTAAATATAATACATGGGGCACACAATGACAAAAGTGGAAATGTTTCCTAACCTCTACACTAAAACACTTTCTGTCCTATATTTACAACTATAGGTGTGCACAGTGGCTAGCGGTTACAGCAAGATGGTCGTGAGTTCAAACCCCAGCCAACTTGAGCATCTTCAGCCTGCTCTGCTCAGCCAACTCTGGCCTTTCTGTGAGAAGTCTGCATATCCTTATTGTGTTACTGTGGGTTCCCTCCAGGTACTCCGGCTTCCTTCCACAACCCAAAAAGACATGCATAAGTCAATTGTCAACTCTAAAGTATCTCTAGTGAATGAATGTGAGAGTGAAAGGTTGTCGGTCAATGCCTGTGTCTAAATGTCAGCCCTAAGATTAACTGGCCATTGCCCAGGGTGTACCCTGCCTAAGGCCCAAAGTTGCTGGGATAGGCTCCATTCACCTGCGACTCCTAATGGGAATAAGCAGAAGAAAATGGATCGATGAGTGGTTATTTTCAAATGGGGAAAACACAATATGACTAAAATGCTACTGATGAAAACTGACTATGTATGTCACATTGCATGTTTACTAATGTGTGGGAGTAAAGGCCAATAAAAAGCTTGGCCTACCCAGAAACATGATCAAAGCCACAACATATTCCCTCCATAGGGCATTTAAGTGATTACAGACCATAATGCTTTTCCCCAGACACAAAAGGCGGTACGGAATGTAATTTTTTTTTTTTTTTTTTTTCTTTTTCAGTAGTCACCATTTTTAGAATTTGAGTTCCTAAAATTACCTGGTGGGTGCAGTAACATGATAATAATCATTTTGATCCATTTAGATAATCATGTAAATACGTGTCCTTTCCGGCAATGTTACTGTATTTGTTCATAACACAGCCTTCCCAGTAAATTTCTTGCAATACTGCTGTGTTATTGGAGACATTTGGAGACTCGTACTTACTTTTCACAACCAGTAACGTGTTCCCCTCCTCCGTCCCTGAGCACTCACAGACAGCCTAGTCAGTGCTCAGCAGTCCCTCTCAGCTGCAGTCACGGCAGGAGATGTTCACCCCTCTGTGTCCAGAACATGGATGTATCATTGAACTGGAGAGCCTCAGTCACTCACTTGTCCAGTGTGTGTGTGTGCCTCTCTATTACATAAGCTAAACATCTAGCCAGGTAGCTCATCATGCCTCAGTCTAAACTGTACAATCAAAAATACAGAAAGGAGTGGGAATCAAACCCTGAATCCAAGGGCTGGTTGAAGCTGTTTATTGGAGATGATAAGAGGGCATACAACCTGTATTGTAAGGCTGATTTCTATGTGATGAAAAAACAAAACAAAAAAAGAAAACAAAAAACATGGCAACTCAAAAGGCAAAGCCTTCTAGCAGCTCCACCCAAAATAAGCTGCTATTTATGGTTAAATTAAAAAAAAAAAAAGAAAGTGATGTGACTAGTGACTTTTAGGACAACCAGTAGCTTCTTTCCTTAATGAGGAGTTGGCAACACTGTACGGAAAGTTTGTTCTGCTAAAATGCAGGAACATTGCTGAGAAACACTGCATGCGTGAACCATGGATGAATAGTGCCACAAATAAAAAGATGTTTGCGTCTTGATGCTGTGGTAGTTCTTACTGTACTATGCCAAAAATGTAGCCTTGAGTTATTATATGTGATAAAACAATAAGCTCTGAGAAAAAAATCCCTAGTGGATTCTATTATTACAGTTACGCTTTCCAATAATACTTGGGATAACCACAAATGAAAATATGTATATTATAGGAAGGCAGAAAATGATTGTGATAAAGTGCATCTTCACACAGATGAGTTTTTGTGAAGGTGCAGTATGAAAGTATGAAAGTAAGAGGCTTATGATTTCTATTCCATTGATGTGGTCTCTTCAGAGGATGTTGTGCAGTCAATTACCTCAGTATATGTTTTATGGATGGCCATTACTCTGACAGCGATACAACCTCCAACAGTGTACATTGTTTTTAAAGTCAGCAGAAGCATCACTGTCTCTGTCATCTCTGCCCTGTATGCTCTTTGAAGCAAGTGAAATCCTCTTATGAACTTTAACCTTAAAATTCGGACTGCCGTAGTTCAGTTCAGAGGAGTGGCGCAGGTTGGCTGTAGATTGGAAAATAATGCAGAATTTGGATTGGCTCCAAGCAGGGCATTCAATAACCGAAAGGTTGGTGGTTCCATTCTGCTCCCCCAAGTTAGTACTGTCTTTGTGTCCTTGGGAAAGACACTTCACCCACCCCAGGTGTATGAATGTGTGTAAATATGGCGGTTGGAGAAGCCGCTGGCTCTGTTGTGTATGGCAGCCCGCCTCCTTGTCAGTCTTGCCCCAGGGCAGCTGTGTAACACCACCAGAGTGTGCTTGTGTGTGTGACTGGGCGAATGGAAGAATCATGTAAAGTGCTTTGGGTGCTCAAGTAGGGTGCAAAAAAGTGCTATATAAAAGTATGATATTTACCCCCTCCCCCAAAAAAAACTTCAAGAAATCTCTTTGCCCTTCATATGATATGCTCAAAACTCCTGTACAGACAGTTCTTCAAATGAGGCATAGTTAGTCTTGTCACGCTGTTCCAATCTGTACATCCATGGCTCGCTCCTACTATTACTGGACCCTGCTCTCCAGAAATTGTAGACTCCGGCACACACCTGAATCTGGACTGGTTTGGATGGATTATGAGTTCTGATCATGCTGTTTAACCTGGCTGACTTCTACCAACCTTTGGCTGGAGGGGCTTGAAAAACATGAGACCTGCTGAACGGGCTGTGCATGTCAAGCTGAGCCTAAGATCCAGGAGGCCCTTCTGTATGACAGTCACTGCCCCGTGGTGTGACTCAGTGTCAGCCCTGGTGCCGGCGCTGCAGACAGACCAGGCCCAGCTCTGACAGGCCGGTCTGTGGGGATACTCTGACCCCACTGCCCTCCCGATGCTTGTTTACCTTCAGCTGTTGGCACCTGCTCTCAGACAGGAGAGGGGCCGAGTCTCACAGTCTGACAAGAACACCTCAGACCAGACATGTGCCCAGTGCGGCTGCCAAGAACCGACTGGAGCTTGACCATGGCTTAAGCAGGTTGTCTGGGCCAAATGGACCAGGCATGTCTCTGTTATGACAAGAGAAAGAACAGTTTAATCACAAGTCTCTTTGATGCTGCAGGAAAAAATAACAAAGATATATGTAAGATTATTCACTCATTCATTTTATTTTATTTTATTTTTTTCATTCATCTCATTCTCTACATGTTGCTGTAGCCTAGATCAGCTGCTCTGGGCGTATGGACCGGTATACCCTGGCCTGATTAGCAAGAACTAACACCTACAAACACACAATGACGGACCACTCACTTTTATTCATTGTGGGAAATTTAGATTCATCAATTCAGCTGAACATATCTTCGGACAGAGGTGGGAAGCCATTGTACACTCCTTTTCTGTGGCTCACCAGTTCTCCATACTGCATCCATACAGACTGTAATCAACTACAGGTAATTTATAACCTACATACAATTACCACAGACAACCAGAGGGAAAAAAATGTTAACGATAATAAATAGAAGAAATACATAATGAGAGTAATAACAAAATGTGGTTATAATAAATATCTCTGGACATCACTCTAGATATTGTTGACAACCTATTAGTCAGCCCAGCCAGCAGCCGTAGTAAACATCCATTAGCCACACCACACCAAATTAAAAACACAAAATTCAGAAACCATAGTTTATCAACTATGAGCAGCAGGTTTGGTTGTCAGCTGAAAATGTTGATTATAACACTTTATTAGCTAATAGGGGTTTACATGCAACATTGTAAAGAAGTGTAGGTTTTGTGGCCTAAATGTGACCAATCAAGAGGCTGTACTCGAGAAGCTACATCATGATTAATTTACAGAAGCCTATAAATTAAACTGTGATTGCATGCAGCATTGCTTCAACTTTGAACCTTAGAATCAATGCTAATAATAATAATGCTAATAATGCTAATAATAATAATAATAATAATAAGGTCATTAGAAACATAGCCTGGTATTCCTCATTTATAGTTAAATACATGAATTTGTCATCTTGCTGGGGATAGCATATTTCATTAAGCTGATTTTCATTTTGGCAAACAACATGACGTCCAAATAAGAATCAGCAGATACAATACACATTTAAATGCATTTGGCCTCTCATATCAGAGGTTAAAAAGAATGGACCACAATTACAGAAAATATTATTTCTCATGGATGCTTTATGCACAAAGCTCTATTCTTGGCAAGCATTAGTGCATGAGTAATTATGGAAAATTATTCAACAGCAGCATCATTATGCAAAGTCTTTCAAATGACGGACAAATCCTTTCACATTATATTCATTGTTTTGCAAATGCGGTTGATGATTGTGTTATCCTTCTGTGTCTCACCAACACCTGTTAAGAATAATTAAAACAAACTTTGACATGGTATTGTGTCCGAGGCAGTCAACACAGATATGCTCTATCCAGTCGATTAGAAATGGCTAATAGTGTCCACAGCTTCTTTATTCAAATGAATATTGAATGTGTTTGAGGTGGTATTCTACTCTCTGACTTGCAACAGTTTTAAATTTATTGACAGATTAGTATTATCCTATAGATCCTTTTGGGACATTTTAGTCTGAAAATACAAACGTGTCTTTCAAAATATATCTTCCTGTCCCCATCTTGTCATGGACTAATGAGGACGAGGGAGGGGTACACAGGGTTGAATCAGAAATAGAGATGTCATTGTGGGAGATTAAAGGTCCCATATTTTGCTAAATCGACTTTTCTGAGCTTTTAACCATGTTCTAACGTTGTTTCTACCTCAAACACATACCCAAAATTGTGTTTTGTTTCATTCGCGCGTGTTTGAGTAATTTGTTTAGTTTGAGCTACAGTCCTTTCAATGAGCTGTTTCACGCAATGACGTCAATATGCTATGCTACGGGCTACACCATAGAAACATACACAATAAATAGTTTCTCATTTACCAAGCAGAAACGTCTTGTAGAAGCCTTCAAGGTCTTTGTGTTTGCTCATGTTCTTGAACTCAGAGGCAGACTCTGGGTTGAACATACGGCTCAGTTACTCACAAAGCCATTGCTGAAAAAGTTATTACTACGATGTACCATGTTTACTTCAGTCTGTTTCCAGCGGCACCTAAATGTATCCAAAATACACATAACACACATAACCTGAAATGGTTTGCATTTTTAATTTAGGTTTGAGCTGAGGTATCAGCTCCATGAGCAACTGGATCATACAAATATTACATAAGTTCAGATATGAATTTGAATTTTTGAAATGCATGTGGATACAAATAGAAACAAATAATTCTTGTATATACTGTATGTGCTTGGAGGATTGGATGTCTATTGGGTGCAGCCTCATCTGCTCATGAAGGTAGAGTGCTCACTCTGCCAGAGAATTGATGGCGGATACAAACAGGAGACAGAACTATTGCTCTGTCCAAATGAAACACAAATTGAACTGCATGATTGATAGAAAAGTATATCATGATCTCAAAAAAAGCCTCCTCTGGCAAGTGCTGGCTCAGTGGGCTTACTAACCTGAAAAGCCAGCTTCACGGTACATGGTCTGCTCCACAGCCATTTACACCATCTGGGAGGAACATCTTTACACCTAAAACACGCCCAGAACTGTCAGTACTGCCACATCATTGGCCACAAACAGCCAGTTAGGTCATGGTTCGGCTGTGAATACTTTACTTAGTGCAGTTCAGAGGGATGTTCATGAGTTTGTAAACACACAGATCTCGTGAGAATCCAGCGGCAAAACATTCCTGCCCCTCAGTCTAACCAGTCCTATACAGACAGAAAACTGCACTAAAAGATATATCTTTTGACCATAAACACAACACAGTAAATCAGGAAAAATATATATGAAACAAAGGTTTAGATTAAACTATTCTGAAGAATTGGAATACTTCAGGGTGGTTTTACATTACCTATGTTGAGGAAGACATGAAAAAAGAGAAGTCACATGAGAGCATTTTCCCATATCAAACCACTACCAGGGTTACCCAGAGCACTGCTAATTCAAATGATTGACAGTTGTGAGTGCAACAAAAACATTCTTCCTTTAAAATAAACTTAAAAAGATCTCGCCTTTACAGTGACTGTGGTAAAAAGGCAATATATCTTCTTTGAACAGTGGAACAGATCGTCATCTGTTCAAAAAAAAAAAAAAAAACTCATCTGCCCTGGTGTCAGAACACTAAGTGAATGAGACCAAAGCTGAGAAAATAGAGCCATTTAATTTTTCTATTGCTTCAGTATAGTGTAAGTAAAAAAATGTGTCATCCTCCGTCTGCAAATATATTCCCCCTGGGGTCAAAGTCAATAAGCCATTACATGGATTAAAAGAGGCTCTTCTGTCCTCCGCTGTTCACTCCTGGACGGCAAATAGCTTCTGATTTTTATTCATTGCCTTCTATCACAAAGAAATAGTTTGTAAAGTATGTGACAAAGCAATTTACTCCCTAACATATACCCATACAGAACAAGACCAATGCTGTTAACCTGAGCATTGGACTTCCTGACTCACAAAAAGAAAAAAAGAATCCCATCTTGACATAAAATCTTAAGCAGAGGCAAAGAAGAAGGAAAATCCCCCTGGATAAGCTGCTATAGTGTGGAAAGCACTTTGTGATTATGGCTGACAACACAATGCCTTTATTAAACACGTCTCATCTGTGACACATCCAGAAAGGTATTTGTAAGAATGCATCTTACCCTAGCACCGGTACAGGCCAGTACTTTAAACAACTGTGCCATAGAAATGAGAAAATTCATACTTTCAGTATCAGTCCCAATTATGCCTGACAATGTACTTACCTGTGGATCCTGAGCACAGCAAAGGGTTATAACACAGTTTCTACAAATCAAATGCAAGTAGAGTAGGTTTGTGTAACTGCCTCATGGTAAAGCATTAAGGTTGTAGTGGCTGTCGCCTAATTTAGTAAAATATAAGTATACAAACAAAAGAATGATGTGATTTTAACAAATTTGGTTAGCTTTTTGATACCCTAATATATATATAATTTTACTGTACTTTGGTGGTGTCAGGATGCTGTTCTCAATCCTAATTTTATGTACAACACAATATGACACGATGGGAATGTAGCAGTATGGGTTTGTTAAGGCATGTTGTCCCTAAATCACTGATTAAATTAACAACTGCACAATAAGCAGCCTTTATTTGATTTCTTTCTACACAACAATGCAATTAAGAAACTAATCTTCTGCCTGTGCCCAGTGCAATAGTGCTGGCAATACCTTCATTGCATCTGTTAGCTCCAACTTAAATTTGACACACCCTGAATGGACTCCCAGAAGTTAAACAGTGACTCGGGAAAAAAAGTGTCATGGTAAGTTCAAACAAAACAACTAACTGCAAGTAGATTTCCAATAGACAACTCCAGAATCCAATATCCTGTTTTGGTTGATGTTCACCCCACTCCAAAGATGTTAGGGCAAGGCTGTGATTTATGTAGCCAATTACAGTTGGGGGATAATAAGGTGAAGACAGTGGGGGATTTGTCCATTTAGTACACAGAAGTTAATGATAATCCTCTTCCAGTTCCAAGTGTGTGGTAACCAATAGGACATATCAACACATATCAATGAGGACTGTGAAAACACACTGTATAAAAAAAAGTAAAAGACTGATTTTATTTAATTCCCATTTGCTAATTTCAATTTATTGAATTCTAAACAGTAAAAAAACAAAAAACAAAAAAAAAAAACCCAAAACATTCGTCTCAATGGAGCTGCAAGAGTGGAATTTGAAAGAGAGATTGATGTGTTTTGCATTAAGCCAGTACACTGGGGTGTATCATGACATTTGGTAGCGTCCCATGCATTGTCCAAACCAGGCACTCTGTCTCTGTCTATTTAAAGGGGTTTTTCTTTTTGTTTCTTATCAAACCATCAAAACCAATTTGACGCAATTATGAGGATTTTCAGGGTCATATTTTGAGGTAAACAAAAAAAAAAAAAAGTTAAATTGTGGTTTTAATTTTTTTTATTTAAAATGCATCTCTCTTATTGTAAATAAATAAATAAAATATGGTACATGATCATGTCACTTACTGATCCACTCAGCGACAAAAGGATTCTAATGCCATGATGTTGGTGAAAACTTTGTTCAAATTAATCAAATTGTGTATAATTATTTTTTTATTTAAAGCAGCACTGTGTAATTTCTAGCCAGTAGAGAGCAGGAACCCCTTTTGCACGCTCGCTGTGTTGTTATGACATCAGTGCCATATTCACAGATTTAATTTGTTTTCAAGGAGACTATCCAAGCTAGAAAGTTTAGAAGAAAAAAAACTGTCTTCTGAAACAGGAAGTTTTTCTAGGGTACAAGTGTATTGGCCTATTTCTGCACTCTCTGTTTGAGAGTAAAGCGTGTCACTTGTGTAATCTCTAGTGATGAGTCAGGAGAGTTACAGAAGGTTTCTGGAAGCTGAAGGTTCTGCATCAGTGAGATAGGCATGATTCTACTGATCAGAATATATATTTTGTGGCTAAAAGTTATGCGGTGCCCTATTATTATTATTTATATTTTTATATTTATTAGCCTTTATTCAACAGTGACAGTGTAGACACACAGGGTGAGAGAGAAGGGAATGACATTGAGCATATGAACCGGCATCAAACCCAGGTCACTCGAGTATGTGATATGTGAGCCACCCAATTTATCTTATAAACCTACCTCCCTCTGCTTGTGTTATTTTCCGTCTTTGTCTCTCAGCTGATCACAGCTCAGAGGAGTGCTTTGGCTTTGACTCAATAGACTGATTCCAGCCATGACTTTAAGTGCAATAAATGTGAGCTTATGTGAAGTCAGAGAAGCTCTGGTTAGAATGAATAATAGGAAGATCATGGAAACAGAAGGGTGGGATTAACTTAATTAAAAGTCAATTAAATATCTCAGTAACTCAGTAGAATGCTAAACATGATATCTGTCAACATCCAACATGCCACTACTAGTGATAGATAGTGTGTTGTGTGTGGGCAAAACATGCCTTATCACAGCTGTTGAGGAAAGTGCAAAATCTCATAACAGTGAGTCATAGCTACCCAGTGTGGTAACAACACCGCTGTATGAGCAACTGTAAGCTTGAGTCATGTTAGACGGGTGAGTAAAGAGTTCATCATAATGCCTCATTATTGATAAACAAGTGGAAAAATTATGACATCAAATTAATTACACAGTCTCAATCTCTGTGGTTGGTCCATAGACTGTTTCGGACGTCACCACAGCCCATGGTAGGGCTCTGTTAACATGCCTTAGTTTTGGCTTATAACTGCCCAAATTTAGGTTTGTTTCCAAGGCAAAACATACAACGTCCTTTTTGAAAGATGGACATGTTAGCTTGTCCTTATCAGTGGTCAGAGAGATTTTACATGTATTTGTGTAGGACTACTAAAGTTGAAGTGGAGCATGTGAATTTCGTAATGACAGCGAATGATGATTTTGCAGTAGTGATGCTTTAGCTCTCACAATACCAAACATGAATGCTGCTAAGGGCAACATGCAAACTGTAACAGCAACAAAGTAGAATATAACAGAACTGACTTGTTATGTTCTTGACTCCACCACACCAAGTATCTCAGTGTCGTCATGTCATAGTAATAGTCATTTATGAAAATGTTTTTTTCACAACACAATACAACCAACAATAGCATGAACAAAACACTGTAGATTCACATCTATATGAATATCTAATCATATTGTATTTCATAAATTATATTTCCCTTCATTCCCTTCATTCACTTAGCCTTAACCATTGACAAGAACCAAACTTGATCACTATATGGCAAGACAGAGAATCTACAGTATACAGAATAATAATATATAATAAACAAAAGAATAGAATGACAGTAGTAATAAAATATTGATGAAAGAGTATGATTAAATATTGGCTACATACATAAAGAGTGCTACATAAAATCCCTACATTCCAGTACCCCTCCCTGGTGTAGACCTGGTCTTCAACTCCTCTGCCTAATCAAACACACAGGACATTCGTTTGGAGCTGGGTTATTGCTAAAAACACACAACGAGCAGAACTTCAATAAAAACCCATCTTCATATTCCATCAGCACAGGGAGCTCTGACGAACAGCCCATTCCTCTGTGAATTATGAGAATTTTCATTCTCTGGAAATTAGCTGAATGTGAGTGAAATTATGATTTGTGCCAGCTGCTAGCAATAAAGACAATACAATTATTGCTTGTGATTCATAATTATCTGACTAGAAAGTGAGATCTGTATTAGATTTAAAATAATCATATAATATTCTATCTATCTAATAGTCTATTATGGCATGCACTGATGTGTTATTACTGATATGACAGTGAGAGATCTCCCTTGTGCTTCTGCTTAATAATGAAGAGCAGACTACTGTCTCCGCACCACCATCTGTGTCGTACACCCACACACACACACACCCCCCCCCCCCCCCCCACACACCCCCCCCACACACACACACACACACACACACACACACACACACACACGCATGCATGCATGCATGCACACACGCACACACACCACATACACACAATACAAGCTCATAAACAAAATGGAACTGGAATAAAAAAACAGTAACATTTACATCTACTCATTTTTTTTTAAATCAGATTACAATACCATATTAGTATTAATGCTTTTGTGGCAATAGAGTTCTTTTTTTTTTTTTCTTTTAACACCTGCCACCCTATATCAGCCCAAAGCCTCTTGGATAGGCTCCAGCCTCCTGTGACCCATAACGGGGTAAGTGGTAGAAGAAGAAACAGATAAAAGGTTAGAATACCTCTTTTCTGGTAATATTTTGCTTGCTGCTGAGACTTGAGCGTGTATAATTTAAAATTGTGTGTTCACAGGTTACTATTGTTTATTATTGATTTGTAATAAACAAAAATATTACACCAAACAAATTTAATAACTTATACTATATATTATATTATAATGACTTTTAAAAAAAAAAAAATGATTGTTACTTATGTATTTATATTATATATTATCTTAATATTAATTAAATTTTTTATAAAAAATTAATATATATAGATTTTGATTTATTTAATAATAAATTGTCTGTGATATTCTCCTGACGTGTGATTTGTGAACACTAGTAGTTATGATATTTATTACAAGGCATTCAAATAGGTAAGCGGACAGGGTGTTGGTTAAAATGAACACTCAAAGCAATCTTTCACCAGAACTGGTCTGGTCCCAAGCCTGCTATGATTCCTGTTGTTGTTTCTCATCTTTCAAACCTTGATAACGATCTGAGGCTGCATTCTTTCTTTTCAGAACCTGTCACTGAAACAAGAGCATGAAAAGCCAAGCTGCAACTGGGCGCGTTCTCTTCTTGTGTGTCCTGGGTTGGTCCCCACTTGTCTCTCCTCGGTTCATGATCATTTTGTTTGGAACAGTGCAGAACCCACACTGACATCTGTCACACACACAAAAAAAAAGCAGTACTGATGTCTCATCAGCTTCCTGTCAAATGGATTTCTACCTAGAGTTTTTATCCCAACAATTAAGTCCTGTTTTCATCAGGTGCTGCAGGTCAATTTTTATTAACAAGAATTATGTTTAATTCACACAATGACAGTATGAACTGGGGAGAGGGGAAATGGAACCACCAACCTTCCAGTTTTAATGCTCTGCTCCATTTCCTCTTGGCATGTATCAGAAGTGATGGCCGGAGGTGAAAGTAGGCGGACCATGGTTACATCGGAGATGTGAGCGAAGAAGGAGACGGTGCTGTTGAGAATGACACGCAGACTGTTTACCTGAGGGATCTATCTTCTATTGAATTGTTTGCATTGCATCATTTACTGGACACATACCTCAGCTGCACTGTAGATAATGTCTCAATGTTAAAGCTAAACTCAGTGTAAAGAAATTAAGAATAGTAACTGGTTACATATACAAAGGAGAGAAGGTCAAACAGTGAGGGTGCTGCCCAGGAAAGATCTAAATGTTATTTGAAAGCATGGCGCACTATTTTGCTTCTAATTTTGCTACTTCTTCTTTTCTGTTTTAATGTCAAATGTTTTGCTAGTATAAATGTTTAATAGGTGTTATGTATTTGTGCTGAAAAAGTGATAAGAGGAACATTTCCTAGCTGATTTATTAACAACACTCTTTAAAGAGCAGTGATATGCATTAAGGGGCATACTTGAGAGTCAGCAAAATAGGCATTTAACCCATATAAACAGCACCCAGGACAAACCAGGACTGAATCAGGACTAAATTATGACTAAAACCTTTGATGACTGTGATATCAGCAGGCACTGATTGAGGCTGGTATACCTTTTTTTTTGAAAAAACAAACAAACATTTACATATCCTATTTTCATTCAATCTCTCTCTCTCTCTCTCTCTTTTATATATATATATATATATATATATATATATATATATATATATATATATATATATATATATATATATATATATATATATATATATATATATATTAATATACATAGAGATGACCAACTCTGAAATAACACAAGGCATTAGACTAGAAATACTATGTGAAGTACTTTTCTCTAAAACCCAATTTAAATAAAAATATAAAGTATAAACTCATATTCTGACCCTTTTTGTCATATTTCCATTTCTTTGCAACACTATAAAAGTGCATAAAAGTAAAAGTAACCATGTCATGAAATGGTCTTTAAAATGCCACAGCTCTGGTATAGGACTCAGGTCAGTCCTGACAGTCCAGGACTGTCCTAGACTCCAGCAGATTGCTGTGAAATCCAATCATGCTTTTAACAGCCCCCAGAGGGTGAGTACTAATGATGGCACTGACCTCTGACCCCTCTCTACACTGTTACTTCAGCACTTAGAAAGCTTTGGGGGTAATAGTGCTTTCTTCCCTGTTCCCAGACTCCTCTTCTTTTCCATTGAAGCTATTATGTGTATACGTTTATGGTGAAATGTGTACTAACGTATAATAGTTACTATAAGCCATATGTTACAGATGGATGGTAGCATACAATAGCAGTATGTTATTGTACTACTTAAATGTAACATTAAACACTTGTTGAACCATATTAGATAAGTGTAAAGACAGGCCTTTGATGTGCACTGTTACCTCAATGACACAAAACTCCAATAAAGTAATTTTGTTTGAGGCATAAAACTCACAAATAGAGATGGGGATGATATTGAGCAGTAGCAGTAGTACTGCTTAGATAAAGATCTGTGATAAATTTAGAGAGAACAAAATTTATGTTATATTTTTCATTATCAGATGTCGTTTAGCAAAAACTCACCACTGTCACCATTTTGTCTTTCATTTTCCTGTGTTCATTGTAAATCCATATGCTAAAACAAGCATTTAAAGTGAAAGGGAACCACATTCTAGGTGCATTTACTGAACTGGCAAAAAAAAAGGAGTAAACTTGACTGAAAAACCTAAATCTGATGATTTAAAATTTGATTTTTGATTTGTTGAAAAATGTTCAGTTTGCCCAGTTCATACTTGTATTTCTTTTTTTATTTTAAGATAATTTTTGGGGGATTTTTTGCCTTTTTGGATAGGATAGAGAGGAAGGAAGACAGGAAACAGGGTGCGAGAAGGGGGTGACATTGGGTAAATTACCTGAGCAGGAATCGAATCCAGGTCTCCATATGGAATGTGCTCTACCAGGTGAGCCACCGAGGCACCCCCATACTTGCATTTCTTTGAGGTTTGTACAAAAAATAAATAAAATCAGCCACAGTTCAGCCCTTACTGTGTCAGATTTGTGGGATACAGAATGTGAACTACAGGCAAAAGGCCCAGCAGCAGCTGTGGTCAGTGCAGACTCTTTTACTGTATTTATAACAATAACACACAACTGTGCATTCACTTGTCTCTCAATTAACTATGTCCTGTACAGCTAAAACATTTTTCTGCCATAAAGCCTGTGCAGTGTGACTATAGTGAACATTGCCCCAGTGGACTACTGTGCAGGGCTGTGTGCATGGATGTGACCTGCATACAGAAATCTGAAAAACATGTTTGAAGCACCAGGCTCAGTCAAGTCTCTGATAAGCATGTCTGTGCAGGACTTGGACACAGACTCGTTGTTTTCTTGCCTTAAGTCATCAGACAGAGAAAAAAAAAGATCATCAGGCCCTGACAAGCTACTGTTGAGGCAATCATTTGTTCACCCTCTCTGTGCTGCGTCGCTAAAGTTTAGACTAATGCGATTATCATGAATGTGGTGTAGTAATGTGACAGCTACACTGATGGCTAGCCCAAGGGTGTGGAAAAACAATTACTGTGCAAAACCACTGAGGGGAAAGAAGAAGCCATGTATTTTCTGCCTCTCATTTCCATAACTCATGTGAGAAAATGTGTTTTAATATCTGTCACTGGGGCGTCAGTCATATGAGCACACTTTTGACAAGACCACTATTAGCCACGACTCCCATGGGTACTCAAAAAAAAGGTGTGTTTTTTCCAGTTAAGGTAATGGTGGAAAAAAGGCAAAAATACAAACAAATTTACAGCAAATGTGTGTAGTACTAGCAGCACTTAACTTCACTTAACATGTGGAATAGAATAGGGTAAAACAGATTGAAAATGATTATGATAAAGTAATAAAATAAAGTGACAAAGTGCCGAACAAAGGCGAACTGCACACAAAATGAACAAATCGAGGAAAGCTTTCTTATGTGTCTGCATAAGTCTGTGGCATGAACGCCCATGGTCTTGTATTACTACATTTCCTTAGGAAAAGAGCTCTTTTGTTTGAGGATTGTTACTTTAAGAAAGGGCACAACATGTGGACACCCAAACATCTTATATTAGTTACATCTGAACAGCAGCATGCCACACGTCCTGTACCCTGTTAGCTATGTTAGCCACATCTTCTCTTGATGACAGTTAGCTTTGCAAAGTCACCTACGTCACTGTTGCTTGTTCTTATGGTTTTGAAAATTATTACTTTCCAAGCTGAAATTATATGAACACACTGAAGTTAGAAGAATGACTTCTTACTCCGGATTCCTGAGGATCATATAAATGCACCATTAATCACAGCCTTCTCACTCTTTGGGTCATTTCATGCTAACAGCAGAAGCCTGTCACAGAATAAAACACAGAAAATCCGTATTCATGCAGCTTCAAACCTGTAGAACAGTGTTGGCCTGTGGCTACTGTAAAGCTGATGAGCTGTTAAAGTGACTTATTATGATTTCAGAAGCCTTATCTATTATGTCAAGGGAAAAAGATTTCAATTTAACGGCAAATATAACTTTACAATGCACTGGCTCATAAAGTGCATTTTTCACACTCCCTTTGTTATATAGCGGCTATTATTAAACCTAGCCTTTAAAATAAAGAATAAGTGCTGCTTTTGTTCTGTAACTCTCTCCTGTTGTGTGGACATAAAGCCGATTGGAGTAGCATTTCCTATTCCACGTGCTCCATCTGCCATTGGAGCCACAATTGTTTTGAGATTTAATTATCTGATAACATTGAATGAAGTATAGCTTTCGCGATGAGTGTAAATTCATAGATGTGACCTGTCTTGTCGATATGGACTCTGATCAAAGCTTTGGGAGAATCTCATAGATCATAAAACGATGGCTGACATTATCTCCGCCTCCCTCTGTTTATCCCTTTAGTCACTAATCATTCTGTCAGTTATACATTTCATCTTCAAGCCTTTTGATTCGGCAGGGTCAGCTACCCTCAGGTTTGCAATGAGACAAGTGAACATAAAAGCTTCTGGTCTAACATTTTGGAGGCTGGGCCTAAAAATACATTTTCATTTTACTGATATATATTTGTGTGCTGTGTGAAATTTACTTACTTACTATATTCATTGTGCATTCTACTATCTGACAAACAAATCTTACTTTATCTTGTCAACTAGTACATAGATAAACTGACACCAGAATCTGCTGATTGTTATGACTCTGTGGTAAGTATTATTTTTTATGTTATAAAAGCTTGTAAATTACAGCCATTGAAAGGTGCTGGATCTGTGGTGCCCATCACTATGCCTATGACTATATGTGGTTAATATTTTTGCAGGGTCCCGCAAGTGCCACAGTAATAATAATAACAGTAGTAGTACTTTTTATAATATTTTGATAAGTTTAGAAGAGTTGACTGCATACATTGGGATTCAGTCTGTTCAATCTGCTCAGCCAACAGCTTAGAACAAAACTCTGTGATGTGATGGTAAAAGTGCAGGTCTCACACAGGAGGACAGGACACTTACTTTGACACCCCATTGTCCCCAACTGTCTCTTCTCCTCTGTGTTTGCTTACAGCTGTTAATAAAGCCATTACAGTGTCCGGTCCAAGACGCTTATTGGCCGAGTGGTAGGATTTATGCAAAAAAAGAGGTTCTGGGCTTCACACCATTTACACTGGAGATGTTTGGTGACAGCCGCTGTAATGGATTGTAAGGTGTGAATCCATATGGGTTTACTATAGAGAGGTAATAAAACATGTTGGATGTGTTGTGTGAGGTGTGGGATTGTGACCCTGTCCCACATTCTGAAAATGAAGTTTCCTTTGGCTTTGGCTCAAATGCAGAAACATATTTTCACCCATTCCTATGCCTTTTAAAAATAGTTTTTATTGTAAGTCACAAAAGCTCACTTGGCTGCTGTTTTACTGAAATGTGGTTATATTGACTCTAACAGTGTTGTATTATTACACATAGATGGTAAATTTGCATAATTCTATACTTACATGTCTTAGTATAAATGCAAATTCATTCACTCACAGGAGAATTGCAGTGCACACTCAGTCATAAAACTGAGCCTGGAGTCACTTGCCGCCTTAGTGCTGGTACACCGCAGTCTGTTAATTAGACAACAAAGAATCCTCATTCAGGCAAAACCTAAAACCACAATGCTTTAATCAAAACCAGGACTTGATACATGGCACATACATAAATTAACAAGAAACCATCCACTATTGTTTATAGCATAGTATAGTATAGAGTTTATAGTGTCAAATACCTACATACACAACATTCACTTTGGACATTTAAAGGTAATGCAGCCATATTTTCATTTCTGTTCAAATCCTATGTAGAAAGAACATACTGTATGTAGAAGTGGCGCTGATATGACACTATTATTATTATGTAGTGGACACTATTTTCACCAACGAGATCCCAAACTGTGAAAACACAAGCCAGATGTGAGGCTGCTGTTTTAAACTGCACCATGCCACTTGGTGGAAAGATGCAGGGCTTATATTTTGGCTGTTAACTAATTCACTTTGGGTAATCTTTTTACCTTACTGTTGGCATATCCTTATTCTGTACACACAGTTTGTCTCTACATCAGAGAACAACCTCAAAGCTATTCTTGTGCTTGTGACAGCAATACAACCCCAAAGTCACAGAGAACCAGTGGAATATTTCCTCATGCTAATGCAGCCACTTTGAGAAGTAGCCATGCAACACTGACCTCTCTGAACCGCTACACACCACTGGCATATTAATGCATTGTAAACATACGCTGCGGCTAAATTAGACCCGCTGACTGCATCCTCTACATTTGAATCTAAATGATATACTGTCACTGCGGTGTATTTGTTTTTAGTCAAACGTTTTCCACATTCCAAAGGTCACCGTGGTCAATCCAAGCTATAATTGCAAAATATGCTTAAGGGCACTTCTTATAAATCTGTCAGAATTGTTTAGCATTGTATAAGCAGAACGCTAAATGTTTAACAGTGGAGAACAAAGATACAGATGTATAACTGGATGGAAATCATATCACATGAAATGCTATTTTGCCATATTGGGTTGTCAGTTTGTTTCAAGAATATTTCCGATCAAGTCACTTGTCACTTTCCTGATCAAAACTCTCTCAGAAATATTCATATATTATTAGTATTATGACAATAAAATACATGTGAATAGATAATAGTGTTTTTTTGTATTGTTGATAATATTAACATGTGTCAATCCTGTTCCTGTTAATTTTATTTTAGGACCAACCAATAACCCCTGTATTGATTTATAAGTTTAATTATTCCATGTCAAGTTGATTTGTCATTTCTTTGTTGCTAAATTTTTTTTTTTAACCCACTAGCTAAAAACAGTATTTGATTTGACCAATTAGTTGCCAATTTTTGCTGTTGCTGTATATTGAACTATTGGTAGCAAGCTGTTATCACACTTCTTGTTATGCTAATTAGCAGTGCTTACTGTATCTGACTCCTCGTTGGCTGAGACCTCAAAGTGGCCTATAGCTTGTGTGTATGTCTCTATCAGCAGATAAAAGGAGCAGGGGGTCAGCGAGATGTGGGCAGATCCCTTAAATCTTACATAATCCCTTTTGTTTCCCTCAAGGGGGTGGGAAGTGAATCCCGAGTCAGGAGGGCTGTTTTAATGACGGAGTCAGGCCGAAAAGTTTGGAGCTGGCTAGTGGCATCTCATTAATACATGCACATGGGCTACAGCTGCTGGAAAAGGACTACCTGCTCCAGATTTGCCTCAGTCTGCGCTGACGGAGTGGCGCTGATGAGGAGGGAGTTTATGAGTGAGCGGCCATTGATGTTCTAATGATAGCAGGCTTCTCCGCGGCTGCTGCCTCGCTGCTGGAGAGCTGCACGGCCCACTCAAATCTGCTGAGGATTTACACTCGCACTCAGACCTGCCATACAGCTTGATGAAGACATTTTTTCAGGCAAACTAAAAGATCCAATTTGTGCCAGAAATCCTGAAGACTGCTTGAATTTTCTTAAATTAAATCTGCATTTTCAAAGTTTGAAAAGTGATGGAATTAAAAATTGGAATGGAAATGATATGGAAATGGCTCAAAAGAATAAAAAGGACTGAAGAAAAAAAAAAATTGTTATATTTATCTTTGTTTGAAAATAACTTTGTATTGTATGAATGTGTTCAAAAACAGGGTTGTGATGTCTTTGTCGTGTTCAATTCAGAATTATTTTTTAATGATAGTGTGACTCTGACGATGTTGTTTGCAATTGTTCACATATGTTGCTTTAAAACAGTGTATGGTTTATTTGGTTTCAGAAAAAATAACAAAAATTAAGCAAATGAAGCTGAAAGTCCAAAAATCTCAAGCAAAAAGGGTTGTGTCTTATTGTATGATAGAAACAATTTTACTTGGCTTTGGCGTGCTGTACTAATTCAGGGATCCCCAATTCACTTTGGGGATATCAATTTTCATGCCATGGCCATCTGCTTTGACAAATGGTTTCATGTCAAAACCATTATCCCTTTAATTGTTGAGGTTTAAAATAATCTCTGACAGATTATCACTGATCGCTCATAGATCTTTGACGCTGACAGAGTTGTCTATATTTCACAGCTTAATTCAGCATACCTCCTGGGAGATCTGATACTGCTCTGACTAAGTCAGTTCACACTAGCATTAGCAAAATCTTCAGTCACCACTTGAACTGTTAACTGACCCTTGTCACCTCAGTAAAACCTTTACCCTGTACACATTAAAGGTTTCAATGAGGTGAAATGAAATAAAATTTTATTTTATTTCTTCTGTTTAATTTTATTTTATATTGCATTTTTATGAAGAAAAGGGTCATCATAAGCATTTTTTCAAAATACATTTAGCTCTCTTTGATTCACACTTGCATCTGTTTGCGCATTAGTGGAATTCTGTCATAGCTCTGATGGCATAACAAATGCTGAAATAGGGTCAAATTGATCTGAAGTGAAATAAAAGAGTAAAGTGGTAGGAGACATAAACATGACAATGTGCTGAAGAAGTAAAGCTCAGCTATCGTTGAATCTACAGATTGTAATGTCCATATTTCTTTTCATAGAAAAATAAATTAGTGCATGGAGCAGGTAACTTTGGCTGCAATGGCTGCAGCATAAAATGAAAAAGTGACGAATGACATTAAGAGCAGTACTGGTATTGACCCAGTTTTATTATTACGTTGTGTTATCCAATCCAAAATGTGTATATATTTATTTGGAAGAGTAACTTTACTGAATGAAATTATTATAATTAGACTTGTGGTTGAAAAGCACTCTCAACACACATCTGTTTAAAAGAATAAATATACTGTTATAATACTTGCAGTCACTGCTGCAATCACCATCACAACACTACATGGATTCCACACTAATGCAGAGCTTTGTGATTTTGGAACAGAGTCGTTGTTATGGAGTACACAAAAGCTAAGGCTTAAGACCTGTACGTGGCATGTTTATTTATATATATATATATATATATATATATATATATATATATATATATATATATATATATATATATATATATATATATATATATATAAACACTCTGCTTCATTTGCTGTTAGCTATGATAATTTATGTGCCTTACAGAAATGAAGTTACCTGAAAGTAACCTTTGCCCATTGGAAGTTGTTACAAAGTACACAAATAGGCATTAATGAACTTCTCTCTGGTGGCACAGTGCAGCTGGGTGGCCAAACACAGAATTTAATTTTCCCTTACCTACGACTCCAGCTGCATGTTAAAATGTGAAGCCATCGTGTAGGCAGCAAATTAAAAAGCAATTGTGAAAAGAGGACATCTATTTCTCAAGGGCTGGGAGAATCTCGGGCAGCGGGGGTGAGGGCTGGTCTGGACCAAGGACAGCCACTGGACCACTGCCAGAAAAACAGAGATATGGACTAATAAAATGTGGTATCAGCCACTGTGTTAAACCGAGAGCCATGTAAGCTTATGGGCAAGATTACCAGTTACCATATTATCAATAAGTGTAGTATGCTAATACTACACAATAAAAGTATAAAGAAATCATGGGGAGACAAACTGTGAAAACATCACTTGGAAGTTAAGCTTTATGGAACCAATCTTTACTTTAACTGGCTCCACTCCTCTATACTGTCAATGTTCTGGACACCCTAAGTAAGAGACAGAAGCCAAACTTCACAAAAATGGCCCTGTCAGCCTTTCAGCCCCAGCAGCTGCAGAAACACTGAAATCAAACACCTTTCTGCAAGGCATCCTTTAGATTCAAGAGGCACCTTCTTTTGCATGACACTAAAACCCTGAGTTCACCCTCACCCTCAGCACGGAGCTCCCCTCCTCCAGAGCATTTATAGGAGACGGCCACGTAACAAGACACTGCTGCCACATTTGGAGCCGCTGATATACAGTAACTGATGTGCGCAGAATGTGTACACTGATGTGTACCTGAAAAGCCCAAAACCCAGAGGCCTGCTAATAAGATTTATAGCCAGAGGAGCAGCTGAGCAAGCCTATCACTAAACTGTGTCTTTAGTTGTACCCTGACATCCTTAAGAGTAAATCATCCCGTACTCATGGTAGATTTTGAAATGCACTAATGGTTGCACACATTAGAACAACTATGGCTTCTCAAAGCTCTATATTTTATTTATAAATTAAACGAGAATGGCAGGATATAATGTTTCATATTCCATGAGAAGTGCAATTTAAAAAAAACAAAACATATTCCATCTAAAACAACCTAGTTTAAATTTATGATCATAACATAATTATCTACATCACAAGGAAGGGCCACAACCGTGGTCAAACTAGATCCTAAGCAACAGGCCATGCAACATGGACTAAAATAAGTCTGTTGCAAATTTATAAATCATTAAAAAATATGCATGTGAAAAATATTTCTGAATATCAGAAAAAAAAGAGATTTTAAGTCACAAATGTGCAATGTTAATGGGAAAACTGAGGATGGGCCTGATAGCGTCCCCTGCAGAGCAAAAAAAAACATGTTTGTATGAGACAAAAAAATATATTTTGTTATATTTGGTACACATGTCCATCACATGACCCTGAATAAAAAAGAAGATGGTTGTACCCCAACTCCAATCGTGTTGCAGTGGTAACGCCCCAAAATCTGCCAATGGGACATCCCAAAACATACTATGTCGTAGATTAACGAAATTCGGTACTTGTCTCAGGGGGTTTGACCGAAAGACTTGAAAATTTGTGAAAATGATCTAGAGATGTGTGTCATCAAAGTTGTTGAAGGTTTTTTAGAATATTAATCTGTGTTGCCTTGTCACCCATGCTGTTTTGGCTATTTTTTGGGATTTGGCTTGTACGTGCACAGTGCGATTTGGCTGCATTTTTAATGAATCATTTATTGCCAAGTCCTATAATAATTTTAATGGAAAAACCGAGAATTGGGATAATAGTGCCCCCTTCAGAGAGAAACAAAAAGCCACTGGAAGGCCAAACAAATTTGGCAGGCCTTTCCAGGATCTTACAAGAAACAAAAAAGTCCATTGGATCCATGCCCTAACTTCAACCATGTCTCTGTGACAACAATTGAAATATTTACATTTCTGAAAAAATCTATTAAAATTTTGAGCTTACCTGAACAACAATCTGAAAATTTTTACCCATACATTTTTTTTAAGTTGACACAAAAAATCACAATCTATAAACATTGACTATTGGACCATAAAGTTTTATGAAATTTGGCACTTTTTGTTTGTTGTGACATAAGGAACAAGGAAAATCTTATATACACGCTGTATTTACAACAGTGTTATTGTAGTGGTCCACTAAATTTGCTAAATCCACCTATACATGCTATTATGAACTTCACAGAATGACCACCCATTAACAGCAGTAATTCCTTTATTGTAAATGAGTGACATTTGTTTCGACCTCTGCACCAGCACCAGGCAAGGGCCGCTCATCGCCACTTGTGGCTGTTTTTTTCTTCTTATGTTTGTCCATGCACCATGTACAGGTGCTACATGGAACAATATAATATTACAGGATTCAACAGTTATGTTAATATCACATATTTATTATTATGGTGTAATGGGGCCGCATAAAGAATGCACAGCAATGTATAACCAGGAAGAGCACTTAATATGCTCTTTTATAATGGTCTTTGAGGTAACAGTTGTGATAACAATAAAACTTTCACCACTTTACATTTTTCCTATAATGTACACACTGGTGTTTTCAGCTGTAGTATACTTAAGAGTTGCATGCATTCTTCTAACCAATCGCTATGTCCCAATAGTATTAAGAATGCTGCTATTGGTTGCAAATTTCTGAGCTTAAAGTTGCAGGTTTCTGAGATTATGATGATATTATGCAGACTAATTTTTGTTGCTTTTTTTTTTTTTGTAAAGTCCACAGAGACTTGCCTTTTTTGCTGTGGTCTCAAAAACACACAAACAAAAATGTAGCCTGATATATTAATAACATCTTGACAACATTTCACTCATACTAGAGAGGTGTAAATATTACACAAGACTAGGCTGATTATACATAAAATGTATTTATGTTATGTTTTACATTTAGTAGACAAAAAAAGTGTTTGTCTCGTGAACTAGAGTAACATAATTGTTTCTGAAATCAATTATATAGCCCCAGAATAATATGGTCTCATGTCGTTATACAGTGTGATCCTCCTTACCAGCGCTGCTATATTGAAAAGCTCAAGTGATATGTCATATGCAGTCTATTCATATCCATGACAAGCCCCTGTCCCAGACGCCTGCACACACTCTGTTCTGCTATTTGTTCCGTACAATCTTGTCATTCCCGGTGTCACTGGCTGATTGTGGCTGACACATTTGCATTAAAGGCCCATGACTTCCTCTACAGCTCGGGTTTCAACCTCCACAGTGGATTTCTGAAGGCTGCTATAAACAGAGTGACAGTGGAAGAGCCGGTCTGGTGGACATGCATCGTCGAGGGGTAGAATGGCAGGGTTTGGGGGGCATATGTTTACTATCATTTGTCAACTGTAATTTGAGCAATTCTACAGACATGTTGAACAGAACAGGAAACCGCCGTCAAATCAGTGTTTTGCAGCTTGCTGACTGTCGGCTCCGTAAATGTGACAATTGTGAAGACTGCAGTAAGATAAAAAAACAATTTATTGCAAAATCTTAATGGTGCAAGAAGCAAACTAAACATGCAAGAGGCTGAAGCATGGAAACTTAACGCATGAACTGCTGCAGTTAACAGTAGAAGAAGAGAGTTGTTCTTTCTCAGCTAAACTCAGAAACAAAAAGAATCAAACAAGTCATTAGTGTTGGATTTGTTTAATCAAATGTAGTGAATGATTTCAGTGGTGTTTATCCACTTGATCCCAGAGGAGGGGAAAATATAGATTTAAATGTACATTAATATTTTTATTTCAATAAGTAAGAGAGGAGACAATACAAAAAAAAAAAAGAAACATGATAAGCTCTGATTCAAGTATTATGTACAGAGAAAGGAAAAGATAAATACATCTCCATATAAAAGTACAAACATAACTTAATTCAAATTTAGGATTGTAAATCACCTGCCAAATAATTATTAAATTATTTCTTTTATTTATAAGTGACACACATTTTTTGCGTCCTGAGGCAGCTTATTCTGTCTCTGATGGTAGTGCCCCCTGGAAACAAAACTCAAACTTACATACACCAGAGGTCCAGATTAAATGGTTGTAAAATAAACACAGCTGTTTGTTGAATGTACCAAATGTCACATGTGTTTGACAGTGGATACATTGAACAAATACATTTATGGGAATAAATGATATTGAACTGAATGTGATCCTATTGCAATAATGTTGCAATTTGATAAAAGCAGTGCAGTTTGTTTCACAGATATGTAATTAGTGCTTTAATTCATATTTATTTGCAGAGAAATATCAAACTGGGATTCAAAGCACTGGCTTCACATGTGTTTGGGCTTTCTATATCAATGACTACACTTTGAAGAGTGTTTGAGTCCGGTGGCTGCCACTCCTGGAGTTCTCTTTGGGCTGCTGCAAAAAACAGTTTGTATGTGTGTGTATATATACATATATATATATATATATATATATATAAAGAGAGAGAGATGTGTTACGTATTAGTCTGTTTTAGTGTGGACTTCAATAGAACATTATAGAAATACCAGGAAATATCTTTCTGTAAATGGCCTAATTGGATCACATAGAAATGTAGATTTCCACTGTACTTCTTTCTCTCCAGACGAACCAATCTTCATAATTGTAGCCTAAGGCATATAGTTTAAGCACAGGGGAAATTCATGGAATGATTACTCTTTCTTCACTGCTTTGCATTTTCAAACTTCACCACCGTTGGAGACACTCTCCATCAGGAATGTGATTACATCAACAAAACGGTGTCAGGTGCAAATAGCTGTGAGCTGCCCCACAACAATACCAGTTGAATTTTCCACACTCAAGATTTCCTTTGGGATCGGCTGGCCACATTAACGTCTATAAAAAGAAGCAAATTGCCTCTGTAGCCACAGCGCCATTGGACTGGGTCTTGGGTGGACTCCCAGGACCAATATTAGAGACACACATCCCCACAGACTGGAACTAGTCATGGGCATAGAACTGAGGAGTTCCACTGGAAAGGTTTCTCGATATTGTAACTTGTAGGGTAGTTGACATTATGGGTTCAGTTCTTGTTTAGTCTTGGGTGTCGTTCTGTTTAGTTGTGGGTTTAGATCTGGTTCTTATTTAGTCCTTTAAAATGTGGATGAGAATAACTGTCTCAAAAAATAGTGTTTAGTAAGTCCTAGTTTGTTACTGTTGGTCTTGTGCTGGTTTGATTTAGTGCTTTGTTTGCTTACTTGTTGTTGCACATTGTTGCTAAGTACTGACTTAGTTTTGGGTTTAGTTCTGTTTTAGTCCTATAGTCTTTGTTTAATCCAGCCAAAACATCTGGATTTATGCTTTGGTTGGCTTAGACGTAGGTTGGCTTAGTCTCCATAGTTCTGGGTTTAGCATTGGATCTTGACCTGCTTTAGTCCTGTTGAACTATCGGGTTATCCTGGATTTTGTCCAGTGTAGCTAAGCTTTTGTCTTTGCTTAATGATGGTATACTCATGTCTTTAGTCATGTTTAGTTTTGGAGTTAACCCTGGGTTTCAGCCTGGTTTTAAGTATTAGACTTATATTTAATATAAATTATTATTAAGAGTGCCACAGAAGTACAATGTGTATATTTGTGTTGGTATTCTGGTGTCCCTCCCCAGGTTACGTTATAATTCCATCTTTGTCTATAGTGAACTCCAGTATGAGCCTGGCCCAGACTGCCAGCTGTGGACCACTTGTTCCTGCCACAACCTCAAAGCTCTGCACTGTGGACATGAGCATTTTCTCTCAGCGCTCTTTGTGTGTGGGAGTGTGGAGGATGTGTAATTCGAGCCTCAGGGAACGATACACTGGGACAGGAGCTAACTGCTGCCTGCTGATGAGGACACAGACAGAATGTTGAACACTTCTCCTGAACGACATCTTACTTTAAACTGTGAGTGTTATCCATATGTTTTTCAACTTACTGTCTTCTGTAGACAATAAAAAAGCCTTAAATTTTCCTTACAAAGCCCCATTCGTTCTATGTGGTCGTGTCATGTATACATATCACCAGGTCATAAACTCTCAGAACGATCACACAGCTGTTCTCTTCTGAACACAAGACAAATTGTATGTCAGCCTCATGGGGAAGTCTAATTAGACGCACAGTCACCAGAAGGAAATGTCGCCACTGCGTGTTTCTGCAAACCACAAGTATGATTCTGAACCAAAAATATGTTTTGTATATGGGTATAAGTGTTTAATTAGACACTGACATCATTTATACAGTGGAGAAAGAAAATGCCAGGGCTGAAAAGAGACTTGGCCAAGAACACAATAATCAGATAGGAACACAATGCATTAAACTAGTGTATTAAGCCTATGTCACACTGTAAGATCCAGTAGTTCAAGATTACTACGTCTCACGATTCCACTTGAATCAGCTGTGACTGTTTTGAAGCCTGTCAAACTGTACAATTATAGAATCCATGTGCATCGTAGAATACCATTTAACTATAAAAAAAAGAAAACACAACTGAGTTTCAGGGTTACCAAAAAAAAAAAAAGAAGGAAGGAAAAAATTGTCCTAAACTTCTGAAACTGTCTGATAACAAAATCTTTAGTTGTTAGACTTCAACAACGTATTAATTGTCTGTCTATACACAATAGCTATATGTCAGGAAATAATGTATTATTGAGAACATCCACAGATACTGTTAGAACAATAAAAGACTAGAAATGTATCTGATATTTTCTCATTTGAAGAAAGGACAACAACAAAAAAAACTAGCTTTTGATTCCCATTTTAGTTTTTGGTTTTTAATCTTCATGTGTCAAAGGCATTCACTAAATAGTGTGTGGATGCACATTCTGACATGAGTCTTGTTTAGAAGCCTTTGGTAATGTAAAAGGCTTTGTTACGCTGTAGGCCAGCTGTACACGCTTTAAACTTAGGCCCAATGAAACCCTGTGTATATTTTTTGTAACCTTGTATTTAATTAATATAATATTTTATAATATAACATTTGGTTCTCAGGCACATTGCACCAAGCTGACCATATGTGGAGCTGAAACATGGGGCACACCACCATTAAACTGGAAAAATAAACCAACTTTCCACACATCTTCTACATAATGCATATTCAGATGCTAAAGGTAAAAAAATAAAACCACAACAAATAAATAAAATGTAGTGTTGCTTTAAATGTAATTTTTTAGCAATAAATATTATAAAAGGACTTACTTTTTCAGGCAAAATTTTATAATCCCAAATCTAATTGGACTGAATGTTAGAACAAACTCTGTCCATTGAATGCAGATAGTGTTCAAGTGGTGCCAATCATTTTCCAAGCAGGTGGAATTTAATTGTTAACATGCAAAATATTCATACAACTTAGGCAGCCCAATGCACAACAACATTAACACTGTGCATTTATGTTTAAAGGGTGGAATTATGTCTTGTTGATACAGGTTGATCTCATGCAGCCAAGTCCTGCTCACGGTCTTGTAATAGCAGAATGAGTTTGACAAGTGGCTCTAATGACCCTTTGACATGTGGCAGGCTGGTACTTTCTTCAGTCAGTGATTCAATTTGGTCACAACAAGGCAAAACGGTGGCAGCTTCATTACTGTCAGCGGCCGAGATAATACCTCTAATGCTCGGTGTCACTCCCATATGAGCATAACAGGAAAGCTTTAATTAGCAGACGCCATGGCAACAGTGAACATGTTTAGGTTAGCCACAAAGAGCAGAAAACCGACAGCTTCCAATTTAGTGTGATACTTCTCATTAGCTAAGTGTTAGAGTCAAAGTGAAGACATTTATTAAGTTGACAGTGACATTAAAGATGTTTGATGGGAGTCTTCCTAATAAACGTGAGAAGCCCAGTCACAATAAAAGCTAATTAGAGGAAAGAACAAATATATGAAGAAGCGGCTGATTTCAAATGCAATGTATCACTACACAGTAAGGATATATTTTTAAATAATTATTAGCACTAAGGTCTGTTTGTGCATTGAGACACCTCATCATATCCATCTTCGGGTTTGGATAGAGTTCCAAATCCTACAGGACAGTGGATATTGATTTGTGTGAAACCTTGTAATTGCCGACAGCTACAGGTTGGTGGTCTCTGTGGTCCTGGTGCCCCACTTGACTCTGTGAAAAAGTGAAAAGTGTTACTTTGAATATCAAGAAGAAGCTTTGGGTGCAAGTTAATACATTTTTTTAAGACAGAACTCCAGAAATGGTTATTGTTTTTATATAGATTTGGTTAGCAACTACTTTTATTACTCCTGCATATTTATTCAGTCAGTCAGTCCTGATATTTTCATGACAAACCCCAATATTGCTTTGACTGTATGAATATTTCTTGATAGAACCCATCATCTTGGCTGCAAAAGCCTAATCTAGTGCAGCAGCTCACAAGATTTGTGAGTTCACAAACTCACAAAAATCATCTTATATTGCATTGAGCAAAAAGATTTCTCCCAACCCACAGCATGTTTGGACCAGTGGTGTGGCAGTAATGGCAGCCACGGGCGTGCTGACTGTGAAAGGACTGTTTTACCGTTACAGATTTAAACAACGTGGCGTTGTGCTGAATGGATAATTGCAGTTACTGACAGGTTGTTCATCCAGTGACCTTCAGGTTTTCAGCTGAAGAACATGCCTTCTGTTAAGTCTTTGTGCGGATCTTCTATCGCTCTGTTTTGACTTTGAGCTGATGGAGTCACTCAGACAGTGTCGACGAAGAGTACCATCCCTCCAGACCAGTACACCATTCACACCAACACAGTCTGCATCAAGGGCACAGCGGATTAGCACCAATCTGCATAATAAACAGGTCACAAACAAACACAGAACACCAAAAGCAGTAAGTAAATAAACCTTATGTGAGTCCTTGTTTAATGCTGTCTGTCTGTTTGTATGTACAAACTTCATAAATCAATATTTGTAGGCCATAATTAGAGCTGTTCTGCTTGTTGGAGTGATGCAGATCAATTAGTGAACTGCACCAAATGCTGTATGTCTGAAAGGATAATGACTGCTGTTTTAAGTGATATGCCAAGCCATGTGAGAAAGTGGAAGTTTAATTGTCTTGTTTGTTTATAATTTTAATGCATACCCCCTGCACTCTTTAGACCATCAAGTCTCTGGAGCGGCAGATAAAATAATAAAGAATGAGGAGGGTCATGTGGAATGTTCATCATGCACTTTATTTTAAAACACCTGACAACATTTATAAAGATGTAGGCAATTAAAAGTGTTAACATTCACAACAATCTAAATGTGTTTCTTTTTCTGTGGCATTAATCTTGAATATTTGTTAAGTCTTCCTCATAGCAATGAGGACAACAGCAGTTATTTTAAAATGGCTTTTCAGTTTCTAATTGAACCTATTCTTCATAAGAGTCATATTCAAAGAATTACAGCATTCAAGTCTGTGCAGCTGCTGTGAATTTTTTCTTCTCTGTGGAGACACTTTGGAGTTAGACCACAGTTCTGTTGCCACAGCGCTGTGGGTGGTGTGTGTTTATTGAAACTCTAGTGGAGCATCCCTTGGCCTTTTTCTAAACAACCCAGAAATATCTGCTCCAACTTGTGCCAACGCTTCACCGCTGCTTGCAAACCGAAAAAAACTTTATCCAGCCTGCTCTGCTCCTATTGGCCCTGTGCTTCTGTGACGTATCCTGTCTCTTTTCAGTGATTGGCCCCGCTTTCCGCTTCTCCGTTTGACTGACACATCACTGTTTGGAGTCTCCTCCTCTGTGCTCAGTCTCTATTTGAGTGGAGAACTGCCGAGTGTCAGACATAGAGCCGCTGTACTGTCGTCAATGGGAAGCACACGAGACGGTGGCAGCGCGACGTACGCTCTACAGTAAAAAAAAAAAAAACACCAAAAAAACCAAACAAAAAAACCCATCTCCAACACCACCATGCTGTCCGGATCCAAGCCGTGTTTGTGGATTATTACTCTATGCCTTTACGCGTGTTGTCACGTCCAAAGCGGGGAAGCACAGAACGCAAAGGAAGGTAAGTTCCGAAAGTTTGGAACGGCGAGGTGTCCGAGTCCCACGGGTTGTCACTTTTCCTGGATTATTCTCCTCTTGAGACGCAGCGTGACTAAGGACCTTGTCTGTTTTACTTAAAATGTACACAACTCGGATTACGCACAAGATGTCGTTCGGATTACACACAAGACATCGCTTTTACCTCAAGTCTCTCCGCGTAACTAGCCTGTTTATGTATAGATTAACAGTCCATCAGCGGATCGATACCGAGGCAGCATCAGCAGCGGGCTGCTGGAGGTGACTGGAGCCGTCCTTGTGAGCGCACAGCCGGGGTTCATTGCCTTGGGCTTGGGGTGTCCCAGGATTGGAGGCATACTGTCCGGTCTGGAAAATACAGCGTTGCTCTGATTGCAAATGCAACGTTTGTCATGACTCATTTGAATCGAATTTGGATTTGTTTTAACTTTCTCTTCTTCTTATACTTCACCTAACGTTATTGCAAAATTCACCTCAAACAATGTAGAAAAGACACAACAGGATGCGTTCTCGATTTATTTATTGCAAAGTTACGACAAATGGCTTCCTGAAAATTTGTTGTCAATTCGTCATACTTTTATTACAACATATTCATAACATACGAGTGTTTATTTTATGATTCGTGCACCGCGCTGCCCAAGTCTCTCTGTGATAGAACGGACTGCTGACACAATAAAACAACTTCATCACAGGCGCTGCTGCGCTCTTGTCTAGAAGAACCTGCTGTATTTGAGACAAAACCCACATATCAACAGCTTCGTCGTCTTTTTTATTTTACGCGTTAAATTTGAGTCAACCTTAATCCTTTTTGACCTTTACAGCGCTGAACATTCTCTGCTATGAGTTAAATCAACGGCGAATAAAAGCGAGAGCGATGCGTAAACGTCAGTCAAAGTTGCCTTGTGCTGCAGTGCATTACTTATTGCGTGTTTGCAGCCGCTGAAATGAGGTCACGGGTATATATACTATACCCATGTGGCTACCACTTTACAACAAGGCTATAACTGCTTTCAACTGATTATTCGCTTGGCTGCTGTTACATTCAAATTTAGCTATAAAAACAAATGGCTACAAACAAATAATTTTAAGATTAAGTTGTTTCATCTTTTAATCTTTCTGTTCTGAGTTCTTTAACTTTTGAAGACCAGCACACACCAAAGACTGTGTGTGAGGTGAGAATCACTAGTACCAGATTCACAGTAAAATCAAACAGTCAAAATGCACATTGTATATATAGTTATATATAAATGCATGTATGTATATATATGTGTGTGTGTGTGTATGTATGTATATATATATATATATATATATATATATATATATATATATATATATATATATATATAAACTTATTACAAAGAGTAATATCATTTAAAGAAGTGTGTACTGAAACTTATAACAGGGCCTGATTTAACTAAAGTCCAAGCAGTGAAAAGGGCCAAGTCTCACAAGACGGATCACGCAGCAACAGTTTTAACAGCAGTTTTAAGAACTCCAAATTTACAGCAGAATTTAAAAGCTATATCCAGATCAAGTGTGCAACTGTATCGAATAATGGTCCTGGTAATGAGAGTTATCTTACTAAGAGAGTTATCTGCAAAAGTAAGTAATGTTTCGTATGACCAAAAAAAATAAAACACTGATCATATTAGAATGCACTTTCCAGTAGATGCACCTAAAGTATACTCGCTCCACTAGTGGGACTAACCCATCAGGAAAATACTGATGCCGCAAAAAAAAAAAAAAAAAAAAAAAAAAGATTGTGCTGAAGTTTGTGGAAATTATTATTATTATTATTTAAAAATAATATAGAATAATGAATACCTATTTGATTATGTTTAAGATGTGCACTTTAGTTGTGGTGCAAGTCTGAAGAGAATACCAAACAAGAAAAAAATGCTGGTCCCAAACTCATTCCTAAAAGCATCTAGAGCAAAAATAGGTACGAGCTGCTTCTCGTGTGTCTTTGAAAACCCTGGTTTATAAGTACAGTATAGCCAGTCTCTGAAAACGTAGGCAATAGGGTAAATTATAACAAATAATTATTTAGTATGCTTTCTTTTAATCTGTTTAATCTGTTTAATCTAAAATGTTGATGTGTCTGTAACGTGCATAATAAAGTGCACTGATGCATAAGGTGAATATTGTAACCACAGAGAATTAATGGATTAAAACTGCTTCATTGATAACCTAATTGCAGATTCTCCTAAAGGAGCCTAATTCAAAAGTGGTTCCTAAATGTGTCAGTATTCCTGTGAGATTTAACCACCTGCCTCTCTCTGTTTTCCCGCTCGGTTTCCTGTCACCAGTGATTTTGCTGGACTCCAAGGCTCAGCAGACAGAACTGGAGTGGATCTCCTATCCTCCCAACGGTGTAAGTCCGAGTCTTAGTCCCAGCTGTCTCATGGCCCACATCTTGAATCTTTGAAACAGAGTTTAATAAGGCACGTTCGTAAAAGTGCTGGAGATGTTTCAGCATTCACCGCACAAAGACAGGCCAGAAGCAAACCACTGCGTCTGCTCTGATTAAAAGCAGCCTGAGAAACTTTAAATAAATAATGTGAGCAGGAGCAGATAAACTGAAACACAATCATTCTTTAAAGATGTTTGTGCGGGATAACAGTGCCTAATCTCCATCCATTCACTGCTCCTCTATTATGTATTATTATGTAGCCCTCTGTCTGCAATGGCTGCACTTCATATGTTCATTAAAGCTTCCACTCTGCTTCCATTACGCTGATTGGATGGCTTTTTGTTGATAGTGTTCACTTCAGATTTCACAGACGTAGGTCAAAGGAACACTGTCTCCTTATTCCTTGGTTTGGACCCATAGTTCAAAATTTGAAAAAAAAATTGCAGCTCTTGTTCAGCCAGGATCTTTTTTTTTTTTTGCACGTATATGCTCAATTTTTAGAAATTATTTCTCTGACTCTTTTGATGTCATTCAATACATAAAAGTGGTAGCAATTGCCCAGTAAATGCTGGATTGTTACAAACATGCTTCTGGACTTTGTAACTGATGGAAATGGGAATTTTGTGGTGACACAAATCAATACTACAGCAAACTACCGCTGCGTTCCAATCCACTGTCACTGCCTACACTGCCTTTTGTCATTATTGTTCATAGTCACTGGTTACAACATGGTACATCCAATAGTATGTTATAGTGTCACAATTGACTTTTTTTAATGCTACAATGGACATACATTGTTTACTCAAATACAGGGTGTCGAAAATGCCCAGCCATTCATTTATAGTGTGTTTCAATTAAAAAGCATTTCATACCAACAACAAAATATATATACTTATATATTTACATTTTTTTTCTAATCATCAGAGTTCCAGGGAAATTGTATATGAGATCTGAATATAAAGATCAGTGACTTATAGAACCCTAGTGCCATTCTATAGCTCACATTGTTGTTTAGACATTAAAATTTTAACTTAAAGTTTATAAACAAATCCAGTGCACTCAAAACTCTTTTCTTGTAAATACGGTCACTTTTCTACTGCACTCAAACATAATATATTATTTATATTTATTCTCTTGTTTTGTATTGTTTACTCAATGTCATGGTTGACAGCAGAGATATGACAGTGTTTTGGATTTCTGCTTGGGCTTTATGGGCTAATACTCTATACTAAAGTGTGTGTCCTGTTGCAGTGGGAGGAAATCAGCGGTCTGGATGAGAACTACACACCCATCCGCACGTATCAGGTGTGCCAAGTCATGGAGCCCAATCAGAACAACTGGCTCCGGACTAACTGGATTGAGAAGGGCGATGCTCAGAGAATATTTGTGGAGTTGAAGTTCACCTTGAGGGATTGTAACAGTCTGCCCGGAGTAGTGGGCACGTGCAAGGAGACATTCAACTTGTATTACCAAGAAACAGATTCAGAGGTGGGCCGGAGTTTACGTGAGACCCAGTATGTTAAAATTGACACCATTGCTGCGGATGAAAGTTTTACTCAGGGTGACTTGGGTGAGAGAAAGATGAAACTGAACACAGAAGTGCGTATAATCGGCCCCCTGTCCCGGCGAGGATTTTACTTGGCCTTCCAGGACGTAGGTGCCTGTATCGCTCTGGTTTCAGTTAAAGTCTACTACAAGAAGTGCTGGTCTATCATCGAGAACCTGGCCACGTTCCCGGATACGGTGACAGGCTCGGAGTTCTCTTCGCTGGTGGAAGTGGAGGGCATGTGTGTGAGCGATGCTGAGGAAGAGGCGGATAATTCTCCCAAGATGCACTGCAGCGCTGAAGGGGAGTGGCTGGTGCCCATTGGGAAATGTATTTGCAAAGCAGGGTTTCATCAGAAAGGGGATGCCTGTGAACGTGAGTGTTTCAGTTTTCTATTTTCTTCATATGCACTGTCATCTTTTCTTTCCCATCATATATTGTTAAATCAGTGCTTCCAAAAGAGAAGTCATTACTAGACTTTCTATTGACAAATGTGTGTATCAGAGAAATTATAGAAATAGAAGTATTGGGATTTAAAATACATACAACAATTAAAAATAAATGAAAAGCAGAAAAGGTGTTAAAATGATTAAATACAGTTATCAAAATTGTAAGTAATATTATGAAAATATCTGGCTGAAAATCACTTCACTTGTTATTGCTTTGATTTCACAAAACTCAATTGTAACTTAATCTAAATATAAAAATATTTATTATGTATAATCAGCACAACTATTATGAGTTATTAAAATAAATCCATAGTAAGTAAAGTAGAACAGTAATCTCTAATGTACCCCAACTCTAGAAGTTCCTGATGTATTATAATGCAGTTTTGACCTTTACTATACATATGAACATTAAGGACAACAACACTGTTTTAAAAATGTAAGTTATAATGTTAATTAAATGTCGGTATACTATAGAAACATAGCATCTGTTTTGTCTTAAAAATGACTAAAGTAGTGCAGCTAAAGTAGTGATGACAAAAAGAGGGGTGTAGTTCTGATTTGATTATGCAAAGCGGCTCGATGACAATTAGACACCATTGGCTCACTAGTGTTGTTGGCAAATGGGATTAAAGCCGATGATCTGACAGCACAAAGATGGCTGAAGTATGGAGGGAGGCTTTCGCAGCGTAATAATTAAAATCCCTGTTAATTGATTGCTGGACTCTTAATTTCCAGGCCTGACACTGTTGACACTGGGATTAAATAATAACTGGAGTTTAGCCTCTCATTGTGAGCTGGCTGTGTGCCAAGACAATCAGCAGCAGAATACACCAGTCTGGAGTAAGTCCGGTTAGTGGCTCTGTTCAGTGTGTGTGCATTCGGGCCAAATGACCCTGACGGAGCAGGAAAACAACAACATGGCATTTGGCCTCAGGAAATTCATGAACGAGTCAGAGGAAGGGCTCATATGGCGACCAGCGGCTTGCTCTGGAGTCATTTTTGTACACTTTATTGTTTTGCTGCTTTACTTAACAATAACCTGGTTTATTTCTGTTCTTGTGAAGTTCTACCTTAGTAAGTATGAATCATGTCAAGGGCCAAAGAAATTATTTGGCAGGTCTTTATTAAAACCTGACAATATGTTTATAATGTCTTTGTGACATAATTGTAATAATAGTAATAATTAGTTGTTATTTTATATTTTGGATATCTCTCAAAAAATATGTTTTGTTGCATGCAAATTATTTCTTTCAAATTTTCAACTCTCTCTTTTCTGCGTTTGAAGAAAAATAATCATTTTTGTATGAGCCATGTTTACACATACAGTCTAAAAAGACTGCATTAATTACCAACTGGAAATCATGTTGAGTCTTTATCAACTGTAGCCTTCAGACACATTTTAACAATGGTGATAACAGCTATATCTCTAAATGTCATCCTTCAGGATAATTCCTGTATATTATAAGATACATTTTTATATACTTTTAACTGTTATTGAACAATGACACCGTCATTCACAGAATGAGCAGACAAAAGATGCAACATAAAGGGTATTTTTACATCTATCATTAAACTGGATTATTCTGTAGTAAACTAGTAATCTATAACAATCTATTCAACTACACAACAAACTTTACTATGTGTGTATGGATTTGTGTGTGATCCCATTTGTGTGTCATACATTCAAAAATGAAACTGGGTTCGGCAACATTATCCAGCAAACTGAACTAAAACCAATCTAATCTGTGCATGTCTTTGTGTGTGTCAGTGTGCAAATGAGTGTGTGCAACTATTTTTGTATCTCTATGCACAGTATTTGTGCTGAAAGTATCAGTTTGATCCCTTGTTTGTGTGTGTTTTTGTGGATGTTCTTTCTGTGCTGCTGGAGTCTCCTGGTTCAATAGATTCCTCTCACAGGTCAAACTTATGAAAAGGGCTGATTGTAAATTGTCCGCAGAAGTGTATATAAGAGGGTACAAAGACTGTCTCAGTTTTGCAAATAAATGCAGATTCTGTGCGTTTTTTAAATTAAATTTTATTGTATTTTCTTTTTTAGATATTTTACATGTGAAAAACTGAAGAATAATAAGCTCTGGTATTATTATTGTACATTCAAATAATCTGAATTGGACTAAAATAAAATACCAAATAGAATTTTAGAAGTATTGTTAACCAATACATATAAATGCATTGATTCTAATGTGGATCATTTATGTTGTACATTAGTGTAGGAACCAGGCCCTTTTGTATCAAATGGTTAATGGAAATCCTGCATATTATTCCTGTTATAAAAACTAGTCAACTATCAATGACTTTTTTTTTTTATCTCCCATTATTGTCATTTACCAATCTGCCCTTTTTATCAGTTTGAGCCTAATGCTCCAGAGGATTATTTTCAGTGGCCACCTGACTTGAAAGATACAAACCTCTATGGATTAATCAGGGGTCACTTAGGTTATACAACTTAAGTGGCCTGCCTTGTCAGCCCAGCTTTTTTTTTTTTCTTGGTCAAAGTGGACAACTTCAATATAAGCAGCTTATGAGCAGCAGCAGCGAGCCAGTAATAATTGACCGGAATGCATCTAAGAAAAAAACGATCAGCGAGCTTTTATGCCACGCTGTCTTCCATTAGGGACACCGCTGAGGGAGGTGTGTTAATGAAATAAATTAGGCCATGTAATTTACAGCAGCACTGTCTGCCTTGAGTTGTGCTAATGTTAGCTTGGATCACTCATTCAAACCCACAGAGTTACTTTTATTGTTGTTTTAATATGCATAGTTGCCCTCAGGTAAAAGGCAAGCTTGGTGTTTATTTCCACAGGGAGGCCCAAGTGGAATAACAGCAATTAGGTGTGCCTTGTCAAAATTATTTTTCCATCTATTTCTTATTGTTGCCAGCCACAAGCTTGCTGCATTTCTATTAATTGTTCTTCTGATGACTTTAACAAATACCTGTGGATAATGTTACTCTGTAAAGAGGATCTACATCAGATTCTTGACACTGCACCTTTATGAGATTCATCTCCACTGAGGCTTAAGAGGCCTTTGTATTAAGGGGTAGTTAATCTAAATAAAATGAGAACATGGTGCACCATCAGCACTTCTTCCAGCCGCTCCACTGACATTAAATTGTCCATTCAGTAGTTTTCCCAAGAACAATCTAAGAGCTATTCAAAGTATTTCTATCAGCTCAACAGCACAGTCCAAGTGGATGTGACTACTAATAAAGATGGGATCCAGCCTTCTGTACTGGGTCTAGTCTGTCTGTGGTCAGTATATATACTTCAAGTGAGGCCATTAGTTGTAATAGAGGCTCAGTGCTGTTGGAAAAAAGATTTTCAAGAAGCACATGAAAAGGGGAGTCACAAATAGAGCTGTTCTGAGACATGGAGGTAATAGTTTTAATGCGGTAGCCATGATCAAAGGATGGAGACGGCTTGTGTGGCATAGAATATACCAAATTATATGTACAATTTTGGATGTAAGAAATAAATATTTAAAGAATAATGGAGCCATTAGATTTTGTCTAGTTGAGGATCGCACATGATCTCATACCACGAAAATGTATTGTTGGCTAATGACAGCCCAACAATGAGTACCGGGATGTGGAGTGGAGTTTATTTTCAGCGTTGAATTTGCACATTTTTTTTGTTTTACAGATCCTGTTAAGCGTTTTATACATACATATTGGTGATCTGTGGAGAAAAATGTTTGTTAGCCGTAAGTCATTGTATTGTTGTTGTACCACAGATGTTCACTGGTGAAAATGGTGACGATAGATCGGCAATATGGTGTCCATTTTTTAATGGAGCACTGAAAATTTTGAGGAGCATGACAATGTTGTCAAGCGGTAAATGTGCCAGATTTAAGGATGATGTTGTAAAATGTAAAATCTGGACAAACACTAATGTTGAGTTTTATCATTATAGATTAGATGTATTTTATAGTATACAGTATAACTTGCAGTAAATAGTTTTCAATTAAATTCAATTACAATAAATGACAGCACGTTCATCACCTTTTTTATTTGGTCACATAACAATTTAATCATCATCTCATTGAGCAGTGTCAAGGGCAAAAAAATACTTGATGCCCTTATTTCACTTGTCAGTCATGTGTAATTATCTAACATCATCTTGCTACCATGGTTGTAGAACATGTCTTCTGCTGAGTAAACTGTTCAACCAGAGGGTGGGTGCAGGTGGAGTAAGACTGGAGCTGTCAGTCATGTCATCTGAGCAGACCCCTTCTGTGGAAGACAAACTGTGTTGTGATCCACTCATTCATCACCGTCAGCGATGAAGGACCCCTTGTCTTTCACTTTCACTACCCCTTTCCCTGCATTAACTCTTTGTGTTGCAATCTGTCGCGGTAAATGTCACTCAGTGTAATGGGTGCTGAAAAAGACCCAGTTGAAGTGTCCCCGCAGCCCGACCAGGCCTTCATTTTGGGAAGAAGTGCGTGGTAGGAAAATAGTGGCCATTCATTCTTGGTGGCTGTTTAGCACTGGCTACTGGCTGCAATGGAGCCACTGAGTCGTTTAGCTAGAGAGAGGGCCCTTGTGGGGGGACAGTGCTGTCTTTGTCCCACTCAATCCCGGGAATGTATGTTGTCCTGTTTTGACACATCGCATCATTGTGGCACTAAGTAACTGGTCTCAGAAATGATTAACTGGTGACCCTCTCCCAGACGGTCCCCTATGTGGGGTGCAAGTGCTAAACCCAGTCAGCATCTAGCCACTATCAGCCTATGCTAACAAGAGAATTAATGAGGATACAGGATCTTGTAAGTGCTGGTACCATCCATCTTAGCTGTCAGGGAGTTGGACACAAGTTAGTTGTAGACTGATTGATGATGGAGCCCCCTGAGGGAAGGGGCCACGCAGCTTGCGTCTGACCACCATAACTCTAAAGCCACCAGGCGGTCCGCGTAGCCCAGCTCCAGGCCAGGACTTAGCATTTCAAATGAAGCCAGGAAGCCAAGTGTCAGCAGGTCTTCATACAAAGTGACAGAGCTCTGATTGATAAGGTGTGGATTTAATGCACCAGATGACAATCCTTTACAACTGCTCCAGAGCATCATTATGCAAATGACAGGTGTACTCAGATCCACAGTGAGCCCAGTGGAGCGAAATAATTCATGATTGAAATAAATTGGTGATGGATTGTCCCGTAAATAGCTGCATTTTGGCACAATCCATGCTTTTTCATGATTGTTGTCTTGGTTTGGTAGGCAGCGATGTCTTTGGTCAGCATGCTACTGCAACTGTTACTCTTAAAGTGATGACTTAGTGGAAGTCTTTGAGAAAAAAAAGTTGTAAGACAGTTAAAGTTCCAGTACCCAAATTAGTTTTTTCTTAAAAAAGTAAATGAATAAATTTAACCACAAAATTCTGATTGGTTACATTATATTGAAGTTTAGAGCTTACCTGAAACCATTAGCCTTGGAGTTTACCATTGTAGACTGTAGCGATCCTGTAATTATCTCTGCCTCCTTAAACATTGCATTGAAGCATTGCCAACATTTATACATGTTTAATTTTCTGCCAGTTTCTCTATTTTTATATATATTTTTTTAGCCGTTTGCTGTAAAATAAGGTCTATTTTGCAATGGAAAAAAACGGTTTATTTCCTTGTTCATTTGTTGTTGACATCAGTTTCAACCAATGGGAGTGCTTCTTTTTTACAAGAAGTGAGCTGTGATTGGACAAAATCCTGCTGTGGGCTGATCATTCTCATCTATCTATCTGTAATTATAAAGCCTAGATCAGGTCTTAAGGTCTCAGTTTTTCCACAGATGATTTGCGTTACAATAAGCTGTGAGGTGATTATACTGTCAAAATAAATGCAAAAGTAAAAAACTAAACAAAAAACAAAACAAAAACACAAACAAATAAACAAACTAAACTTCTAATCAACTAAACTATGAAGACTTATGCTTTCTGTATTTGAAAATCAATCTTAATTTCAATCACAAGCTATTTAGGCAAGGTGGCCAAACATCCTGATTTAGGGATCATCCCATTTAAAGTTCTTTAATATTGTAAAAATAAAAAGTAAATAAAAAAAGCAACCATAATTTGTTTTCTGACTTAATGTTATCACTGTGGTCTCATCATTAGACTTAAAATTTGACCTCAGATTATTCATGCAGAGAACCAGAACAAAATGATTGAATCAAGAGTGCGCACTGTGCAGATTCCCTAGTAGTGTAAGTGCACGAAATAAAAATATATTACATTGGAACAGAATTACTGTTTAAAAAAGAAAAAGTGATTGTATCTACTAAATACTAAAGGTGTCACAGTCTGCAAAGTGTGTTCATTTTTAAATACTGAGACTACTAAATTAAGTCAAGGAAAGCAATGCACAAGCTGTTTACAGAGAATATAAAAACAATTGGTTTGAGTGCTTTTTGTAGACTCCTGTCTCCCTGTCAATATATAAATAAAATAAAAATAGCCAATTCTGGACACTGGACTCATGCACATTGGACTGTAAATATCTGATGAAATGATTTGAATTAGCCAGAAGGAGTTATAAACTGTTAAGAGTTTCAGATGTTTTGGGATCTTTAAAAAGGCATTCTAGGTAAACAAGGTTGATTTTAAAAAAAAAAGACCTGGGCTGGCAGTGCCTAGTCTCTGGTAATAGGTTTGTCTTTCACCTCTGCTGATAAGCTACAGCGCTGACTCATGCATACATGAATATCAAGCAGTGCAAGAGAAAGTTCAGGCCTTTTTACTATTGAAAATCAACAGCAGTAGGCTATATATTTCACTTTTCTGTCAATGATGTGGGAACAAGATTGGTGTGGGTGATGTAAAATGCAGAACTATTACCGGTCAAACCTGTCAAATTTCACCCAAAAAGTTATTTTAAACTCTTGACAGACTATGGGACATTTCAAGATCTAAACCCAGACCTTAGTACCCTGTACAATTTGGGTTATTTTACAATTAAGCTGTAGGAACTTTTTATTAATTTGTTTTACCAGGGATTATTATAATGTCCAAAACAAGCTAAATAAAAAATAAAACCTGAAACTATCAAGACTAATTCATGTCCAAAACATTTTGTAAACCCAGAGCTACATTTCAAATTAAACAAGTACTTTCAGCTTAACCATAAAAATACATACTCCTATGTATGTTATAATTTTGTTGCCATTTGCCTGGAAGCATTATATGACACAATTATCAAATGAAACAATTTTGTTTAGAAACCACTTTAGTCTTAATGTTATTTGTTGAAACACAGCATATGTGTGCATTCCAGCTTGAGTTACAGCTAAAATAACCTTTCTACTGAAGCTAGGGGCTAATGTTCACTTAGGTCAAAAAGGAAAATAATGCAACTGATGACTTATCTGTTTCCAGGTTTTGGGAATCTGACCTGCCAGGTTAAATTTGAGCCCCTACGTTGCACAACATGAATAGCGAGGAATCCGAGTAAACATTCTCATTCTCATGCAAACAAAGGCATATGGTCAGCTGTAGCTTTAAGACACTTTGTTGAGGCTCTAAAGCCCAAGACCCCCATGACTTTGCGTCAGATAGCGTTATTTCCAAGGTGATGCTGGGTCCGGGTTTGAGGTCATTGAATATTAACTTCATTTACACATGGCTGCAGCACAACGTAGGCCCACAATGGAGGCCTGCCTGGTGTGTTTAGGAACATGAGCTGCCCGGCTGACAAGACACTGTCAACAAGGAAGATGGATGATGGCGGCAGTTGACCTCTGATCACTAGAAGAGTCACCTCTTCGGCCCCCGCTCCCGCCTGACAAAAGGACCTCCCCCTGCAGTGCACTCCCCTCAGACCCACTTGCACTAACAGGTTCAGACAGCTCCTTCGATCCCTGCGTCTAGAACTAAATTCTATTCTAAATCTAAGCTTTTTGGCCTTTTTAGATATCTAAATAGTGGCACAAAAGTTTTTGTGATTGTCCAGTTGGTTAAGAGAGATGTGATGAGACAGGCCAAATTCAAAGACCCTATTGTTTTCCACAACAGAGCAGAGCAAGCACAATTTAAAATGTGCTTAGAATGGTTCTGTTAAAAGGAAAAGTGTGCTATTGTTTGAAGGTTGAAAATGTTGGAAAAGGGCTGCACTTTGTAACCGTGTCTTATCTTCTTTGTATATGTAGTTTCATTCAGAAAAAAAATGTCTACAACATGAATATCCAACCAAACAGAAACATTCAATAGCAACATTTCAAAGGCCTCACTGAACAAATTGTGTAAATATTGCACTTTTCCCAAGCCCAGCAAAATAAGCAGTTGTTGTGTGCAGAGGTGGGCTGGGACAGGTGGGGCTGAGGGGACGGAGGGGGACTGGGGCAGAAGCACCGGCACAGCTCACAGATAATGCTTTGCTGCTGACTGGGGACATTTTCAGTGCTGGTGTCACTTTGACTGCTGGGAGCTTTGGAATTAGTCTGGCCTTTGGACCCTCAGCTTCACAGCTCTTTACTTCTACTTTCAGGCTTTTTATTTTAAAACAAAGACAATATAATTCTCTGTTCAGATTATTTTTTTTAGAACGTGGTTGTCATAGGGCAACTGCATTTAGAAAATACAGGAAAAAATATACAATTTAAAATGAAAACGTATCAGAGTTTTTTACTGCACAACCCTCTTTCAGACATGACTAAGGCATATATTAAAGGTAGTTGTCCAGTTGGATTTTTCCTCCAGTTTCTATGTGAGTTAATCAGACTAAACTAAAGATGATGAGGTGGGACATTTTCTCTGTCACTGAGAATCCATAACAAAAAGCTTCTCAAAAAGATCTCTGATCTCTTACTTGGTAAAGTTCTTGTAAAGCAGACTGAGGTCACAAATTCTCCCAAGGAAATGATTTATTCTTAAAGTATCCTTGAGTTCTCTGTTATAAATCAGTGAGAGGGATGAAAGAGCAAGCAGGTGTTTAACATGTTTGTAATTTATGTTGATCTAATGCATTTCAAACATTATAGTCAAGGTAAAAAAAATAATTGCTAATGCACTTAGAATGCTAGAACGGTCTGGGTATATAATTAGTTGCTTTTAAAATTCAGAAGTAGGTTGTTATATAGTCCTAATTATATTTCGTTCCCACAATATAAATGAAAACTCACCATCTGGTTTTAATCAATGCCTCAAAACAAAAGGGAATATGGACTAATGTAAGCACAAACACAAGACACTTATACTTACATAAATCATCTTTACCTTGCAGTGTCATTGACTATGGTAGTGGTTAAAAAATGTAATATGTAGTATTCTACCCTATGTTGCATTTATCTTTAAAATTCCATGAAGTAATAATTTAGAGGCCAGTGGATACATGCAGAGAACACAAGTCGTGACAAAGTGTTGGATGGAGCAATCAGTAGACCTGCTCACTTTTGTGGGATCTTTTTAAAATGACAGAGCTGTTCTTCTGCCAAGACTCAACTCATGTCCTGAAAATGTTCCACTGAATCACACTATGTCTCACAGATACAACAATTAAAATTTGCCCTATCTTATCCTTTGCACCACCCAGGTACAGATCTGGTTCAATACTCGTAAGAGAGAGTTTTATTTTCATTATAGATTAAATTCAGTCTCACCAACTCACTAATTCTGGACCAGAAAACCAGAAATCATTTGTGGTGTGCTCATGTTGGTCTGATCTTTAATTTTTACATTCATAGATAAGTAAAATATTATCCATACTGCCCACCTTTTGTCTTAAATTCTGCATTGTCCCACTTTGGGATGATGGCTTCTTTATGTTTGGTGCCATTGCATGAGCATTATTTAAAGTGAGTATAACTTAATCAGAGTGGGCTTTGATCTGTGCAGTGTTGAAGGGAGAGGCACTTCCTTTGGGCTTCCCCAGCTCAGAGGGCAGAGCCATGCCCTCCAACACTCTGTAAGGGAATGCTAATCTTCTCTTTGTTTCTGCTGGAAAGCTACTTATCTCCCGCTAAGCACAGGTACCTCGGATGAATGGAGCGCTTGTCTGTGTGTGCCGAGTGCAACGGCAGCCAGACACAGCCATTTCAAATATGTGTGGGCTGGACCTACCAGATCAGGTTCTTTAACTGTTCCAGTTGGTGTGAGTTGGCATCATGGAAGGCCTTCTACCTTGTGTTTTATGATGCTCAGGCTCTGGGAGTAGAGAGTCTAGTTTAGGGTGTTAGAACCATGCTTGCTAAGGTTGAAGCGGAAGTAAGTCATATATAGTTGTAAAAAAAATGGTATTTAATAGCTGTACCTTAAAACATTTCTCACTGTTGTGTAGAGTCACAGCTCCTAAGCTTTAGAACAGAGAATAGCTTTTTTTTCCTTTTTTTTTTTGCATCAACAGTGTTTACCTCTATAGAGACAGCGAGGGGTCAAAATAAAAATGATCCAGCCTGAACTACTTTATTTTCCTGTGAGGGTAATGCACACTGCTGCATTGCTGTTATTGTTTTGTATTGGCACTGAACAGAAAAAGAAATGTAATATTTTTATGAAAAAATAAATAGAATTACCCTTTTAGATCAGTAGCAAAAAACGAAAGACAATTGATTCAAATTGTAAATCGCCTGAAAATGTGGACAAAAAAATATATATATATATATATATTTTTTTAACCATATTGTCTAGCCCTAGTGTCATCCTAGTTATGCATTTTCCAATCAAGACCACTCCTTTTTTCTTACTCTAAACACAATCAAGATAATAACCTGGTGACTCGGTTATAAAGCCCATGCCAAAGTCCTAAAAGCGATGCCCCATCCACAACCCCAACATTATTATTTTCCAGGTTGGAAAATGTATCTGTTGTATAAAGATATGTAAAGCGTATGTTTCCCCTCTTCTTTGTGTAGCTCTTTTTTATCTAATATCTATCACTGCACCTCAGCTCTTTATTTTTTTGCTTGAGATTAACATGACTGTGGGCAAAAATCCAGCTGCACACTCTCTTCTTTTATTGAAGCAAATGGAGATTGGGGTCTGTTGTGAAGATTTCACCCGTTACTTCTTTTGTTGCGCTTGTGATCAGACTAAAAATGGCATATGAAACTAAAATCCACACATAAGGATTATTTTGTGTTGAAAAAATCTTTACATGATGCAATGCTAGAAACAAAATGTTCAAGTGCACTACAGCAACCTTCATACATAACTCAGGCCTTCTCCCTTCAAGGTGCACTTGATTTGTCTGAACCTTTGCAACTACAATAGTCCACACTTCAGCCGCGAGATGAGATCAATTGAGCTGTTCTTTAGCTTTGAGAAAAATACACTCAGCTAGACTTTTTCTCACTGCTTCAAAACGATCCACACAATGTACTGCCTCTTGCACTGCAGGAAACACAACAGGCCCTAACCACAGCAGTCTGAAACTCAAACTGATAAAAGGAAACACAATAAAAATAAATGTATTAACAAAGTTATTGGTTATTTTAGGCCAGATATTTACTTACTATATTGCCACGCATATACGTCTGTGTTGTTGTTGACATACTTGAACAATGCTCATCTACTGCTTGACATATTTCCCGCCCACAAGAGGAGCCTTGGTTTTGTTTAACTGTGTTCCTTTTATTAGGGATGTTACACTACATTCTATTGACATTTTAGCACTTTTCATCCATTACTGAACTGTAATTAAATACACAACCCAGCATATTACTGTTTTCTGTATTATTTTTGCAATGTGTATTGACTGATAAAACTAATTTCAATTTTTCAATTTAAATTTTATTTGTATAGCCCAGTATCACAACAACAACTGTCTCAAAGGGCTTCACAAAACAGACAGTAAATATGCAAACAGATTGAGCAGGACAACACCCCCTGTCCTTAGACCCTCCATCAGGGTGAGGAAAAACTCAAAAAACTGGGGAAAGAAATTTGACTTTTGATGACTCCCATAGCCAATGTATTTGTCACTTGTGCTTAAGCCCATCCACAGATGCAAAAGTCCAGCATATTACACAAACACAGCTTGATAAATGTCAGCACTGAGGCAAAGAACATAAGTCACATCTAATCAGAGCCACATGCACCAGCCTTGGGCCACATTAATGCACAAGAAATAGGCTGCGCGTTAGCTATTGACATTCTCCTTTATAGTCATAACACACCGTCATGGTCTCCACTGCACCCCCCTACCTCAAAGTAAAGTGCAATAAATATAAAGCAGGAGTGGGGTTTTTAAGTAGAATTTCATGGTTGTCCTACCATCCAATACACACTGCTTTTACATTGGCTCACACAGAATGGTTATGCCATGGTAACATTAAATTGTGGCTGAATTGGAATGAGTTATAGAGAGAGGTGTAATTTCTTTCTCATTGTGCGGACATTACTAGCCAGTCCTCAGGTCATTGTATCATACCACTTTGGTCACCCCTTTGTTGCTGCCAATACTGTGTCTTCCTTAGATTATTATGAGCTATATTGTTTACAAAGCTATTCACAACAGTGATAGAAAATCATTGTGCTCACGGCAAGCATTCTATCTGCTCAAGACAGAAAAAAAAAAAGCTTGGCCTCTCATCTAGCCTTGTATCTGCTGCATATTTTCGGGAAGTTGTGTTAAATGAAGAAAAACTATTGTGGAATGGGAATTCCAACCATGTAATTTTAAATACATGCAAGAGCATTTTTATTTCTTGTGAGAAAATGCATTGTTTTTAAAAACAAGAAAACATCACACACTCCACGTTCTGTCTGTCACTATGCCATATATTTAATAAAATCTTAAGCTCTTTACCGGGATGTTTTCTTAGTTTTTAAGAATTTGGCCTTCCAACATCAGTACCTCAAAAAGGCATCTCTGGCATATGCTACACTTCTGCAGTATCAAAATGCATTGTTGCCCTTTTTAGCTACATAAATTGTTGATGCAGTGTTTTGATTGAATTTAATTGAACAATTATTGGCTTTTACTTATACTTTTTGGACTATTTTCAAATCTCTGCCATCATTTTATACAGTTGTTTAAAACCACAGTGACAGCTCCATCCTAGTTCTTTTGTGTTTTTAGACAGACATGGTATTACTGGAGTATTGTCTGAAGCCTCACAGAATGTGGAAAAAAAAGTTTCCTTTATCATGACTGACCCGTCCCACCTGGCACTCATCACGTCGGGCCCTACATGTTGGTCCTGTCGGCTGCTCTCCTCCCTCTGCCTCTTTTATCACTCTAATTGGGTGCTATCTCCAGCTTTCCCGCCCTGGTTCTCCGCAGCCCGCTTGGCTTCCATCAGCAGGCATTCTTTCCACATCCAGTGGCACAGCGGCGGATTTAACACATAATCAGACTGGACTGGAGAAGAGGGGGAGGCCCTGCTCTGACAGGACCCATCATGATGGGATCACAGAAACAGCACTAGCCACTCACAGGGCATCTCCTGCACTGGTATAAAGGCTAATACCTAACAATCTTTTGGTGTGAACCAAAAGAAGCATGCTGTGACTACGCTGATCAGAGTCCTGTGGAGTTTAATAGAGTTTAAACATATGAATTATTTAAACTGTGGTGCACCCCAGTTATCTGGACTAGTTGGAAAAGTTAGAAAACATCAGTACAGTTAAGACAGTTAAATAGGTTATCCAGAGCCACAGTGAGTGTTTATAATGGTATCAGAGGATTTTCATAGAAATCCTGGAGTCACATAGGCTGCTCTGACTAAATCGGTTTATGGCCTAAGATATCCAGTATTGTGTTTGCCATATGTATATTAGTTTACAAGATTTGACATGTAATATTACTCAGAGATACCAACACACCAATATTTTATCTTCCTGAAAAGAAGCAAATTACACAGAAACAGAAAGGTCACAATCCAGTCTGTCAGCAGAACCCAGAGCAGTACTAATGTAAAACCCATACATAGAGAATAATTAATGACCAATAGGGATTTGTCATTTGTCAAAGCTGCAGTCAGTGTCTAACCCCTTTTCCCTCTTTAAGACTCTGCCAAAGCCTGAGTGAAGCTGGATGACATTCAAGAAGGTTAAAATGCTCAGCTCAGAGGAAACAGAAATAGACCATGTTCTTGCAAAAATAGAAAAATCTCTTTCCTTTTGTGTATGTATGTCTGTGTAAGATAAAGAGGCTGTGTTTGGGGCAGAGTGCTGTGATTAAGACCAACTAGACAGCCAGGCATTTGATTATCTCTATCCCACCTCTCTGTGGATCGTGTCTATTTCAGCAAAACTCATTGCCTTTATTTTAGGTTGCACTAGTTCCCCTTTTCCCCATTTAGATCTGGTGATTTTGGAGCTTTTTATAGAAAAGCAAGAGATGAAGTTTGGAATGTATCATTTATTATAACTTTAACTTTAATGTTTTGCAAAGTTGTGACTGAATTTTGCACTGATAATACTTAAGATCTGAGATGTCACAATCTTAATCTCTTTTTTTTTTTAGTTGGGTCCTTACTGAATAGATGTGAGGGCACAAACACTGCACCAATGTGATTCTTGTTCAGCGTTAATTGCATTATGTTTTTTTCCATTGTTTACAAATGTTTCGGTATATTTTGGGTCACCATTTGTATTGGCTAAACTATATAGTCAGTCAGTTTGTTTGAAAATGTAAGCACCCCTGTTTGGAATATAAAAATATGTATAGTATTTGCACATGTTGCGACTGCAATTCATTTCTTTCTTTCTTCTTTTTTTCTTTCTTTCTCTACAAAACTTATATTTTATTTCTCGAACCCTAGACACTTTATGATAAACAGAGCTGTTGTTGGACTCCTCTGTACAAAATGCTGACTGTGGCTTGAAAGTGCTCGATGGTGAAAGGGAAATTACAAATGCCAGCGCTGTAGCCTGCTGAGGAGCTGCTGGAATGTCAGACTCGTATTTTTTCTCCCTCTTTAACCTCAACCCGCTTGTCTGAGGTCTGACTAATTCTTCAATGTCGTAAATAAACCTGCTTTTGTGAGCTTTTTTGTAGCGGCCCTGTGTCAGCGAGCACAAACCATTAGCAACTGCTTATCTGTGCCAGAAGAAGACCAGGCCTCAGACAGTTGATGTGTACAAATGTAATTGCATGTACAGCTGTAAGTCCTCTTGTTGAAGTCAAGCTTGGAATGTTTTTGCGCAGTGTTTGAACTTGCTCTTTGTCAGTTTCTGTCAGGCTTTGTTGATTTTTTCCACTTTAAAGCCAACTGTTGTGAGCCTGGGTGGTTCACCTTTTGAAACAAATCTAACATTGTGATCTGATTCTTGTCTCTTGTTCATACGCTCCATGTCATTACTCATCTCCTCCATGTTTGACAGCAACTTACTTTCACAAGATAATAAAAGCCCATAATATTATATGAAGTGTTGTATCAAAGGCAAAGGCACTATGATGATGCCTGAAAAAACTGATCGTATGCTAAAAGACTGATTTTAAAATGAGGCCATCAAATTGCCCTGCAAGCATAATTGTTCCAATAGAGGAAGCACTGGAAGAGGAGTTGATTGGTTTATTGATTATTGACTTATTCAACTTTGCACATTAAACTAAACTACAGTCAGAGGCAAATGAGACCTTTTCCCAATTAACCTAAAGTGTCACTCTCAATTAAAATGCTCTGTTTCGTGGAGCTATACTAAGGAGACCATTAAACTGGATCGGCTGTCCAAGAATGAGAAGAAATAGAATGATTGACTCTGCTTTGTTTTGCTCATAGACTTTATTACAACAGGTGGATGTAGTGCGTGGATGTATTTTGACCTTTTAACATCACAAAATCTATATCAACAACAACTGCTAGTTAGCATTAATAATTAACTGTGTTTTACCTGTGGTCAAAATCCTGAGTAATTGCTAGTTAGGGCTAACATTTAGAGACATACACAGACAACCTAACACACACACATTCATTCACTTCTGTCAATTTAGAGTCACCAATTCACCTACATGCATGGAAGCAGAGACAACCCATGGCAGCCTGGAGAGAGCATGCAGACTCCACATAGAAAAGCTCCAAATCCATTAAGACGATACATGTTGGACTATAAAGTATTTTATTGGACCAACTAAAGTCTAACAAATACAGTAACACAGTCACAAAACCAGTTAAAGCAAGTGTGTCAGAAGCATCTGGTTCAGTGTGAGGCTTGAGCTGTTGCTGTCGGTGCTGCCACTGGGACAGGAAAGCTGGCCCAGGACGGCTGTGTTTTTACTTGTCACTCAGCGCTCTGCCAGTAGTGAGGAGAGCTGCTCAAACACTTCCCGTTTGCGTCATGCAGCCAGAGGATTTTGAGGCCTTGTTTGACGCCTAGTTGCCTCTATAAACACTGTCAGATTCACCGATAAACACGATGGCTGTCGCTAAAAACAGAATGGAAAATGAAGCATGTTTGGCTCCTGAGTTAATTTAAAGAATGTTGGAATAACACTGTATTTCTCAGTGTCATCCAACTAAATATAACTTTAAATCCAGGTCAAGAGCTTTGAGCAGTCAGTTGTAAACACAGGTCAGACAGGAATAGCTCAATATCATCAAACCCTTTCCTTCTCCTCTAAGGTTATATAATGACGTGGTGACTGATGCTGCCCTGATCCTTTGTATTACCATGTTGAAGGAGCCCTTTAGTCTCCTATGATGCAGTAGGGTTAAAAGACATGCATACAATGTATTGTCTGTTTTAACTATTGAATGTGAATATGAGAAATGTGGAACAATAAGGAGCACAACAATATAAAATAGTTATATATGTTATATTTATACTTTTAGCAGTAATAAACATTGTATTTGATCACTAATTCCAAAAGAGTAATTTTAATGCTATAATAATGAATATTTTAGTCTTAGAAGACAGTTTTCTCAACTTTTGACAGCCACTGAACAGCCAATGTACCTCACTGCATCATGACACCATTTGTTGTTTGTGATAATTATTTCCCAGGTTTAACTGATCCATCTCATAACGTATAGCAGAACTGGCCAGCCTCTGCAATGTCCTACACTCAACAACTGATGTTACATGCTTAGATGTGGAATTAGCTGATATTATCTTAGTCTCTTGTTGAATTGATGCTAAATGCAGCCAATGAGGACAGGCATTCACACTCACAGCCTCCCTGTCATCACAGTGAGCATAGTCCAGACCAGAGAGTCATTGATTTTCCGATGTTGTGTAAACTGAGCCAAATAAAATTGTTCAGATTACTCCACAGCCAAAATCCCAAGAAACAAATCACCACAAAAAGCATAAAAGGTCTCAGTATTATGCTGATATTATTAATATACAAAAGGCTTTGCCGAGCTCTGTAAATGTGTCTCTGACGTATCCATTTTAAACTGTGCAATACGTTTTATACATACTGAGCCAGTGTACTTTAAGTTAGTCCCCAGACATGTCTTTGTGACATGTTATTTTCCACAATGGGTTTTTGCTCTTAAAACATTTCCTGAACAAAAGGCCTCATGTTGTTCATTCAGCACAGTATGACAGAATGCTTTGATCAATCACATGAGGAGACAGATACACAGAGACAGAATAGTAGATGATGCACAAAACCTTGTGTTGATATATTAATAAATCTTATACGTTTATTTTCAAAGTTTTTGCCTTTACGTGTATCAGTGATAACCTGTTTGTATTTACTCTTGTCTGGACATGCTTGTAGTATGACTGGTTCACTAAGGAACTATCCCCCAGTGGCCACCTTGCACAGTTCTCTTGAACCATTAGGTAAACACACAGTCTGCCTTATCAGAATGTTTAACCAGGCTGGACCATATGTGATTTAAACAGAGCTTGTCCAATCTTTAACTGACACAGAAGCCTGTCCCGTGGTCTGCAGACATGATGGGAGTGTGTACACAGTCTCAGTATCAGATACTGCTGTTTCACTTATGTTATCTGCCAGCAGCCTTTTTTGTGTATACAAGCATGTAGAGGCAAAAGGATAAGGCTGGTCAGCAGTAAGGGCCCTCAGTCTACAGCCTCCTATTGCCTATGTTTTCAATTAACATCTGGAAAAAGTTAAGACTGACTGGTGATAAAACCCTTTTCCTTTTGAATAGCTCTACTTTCACAAATCTGAAGCTGCTTGACAAATGGAATATGGCAGCTCTTTCATGTTGCAGAAACTGGGAAACCACACACCTCTGTTGCTGTTAAAAAGACAAAGAGATTCCAGAAAATTGAAAATTCATTCAAGTGATTAAATGTAACTACATTTACATTGCTCGTTTTAGACCACTTTACTAAACTGTGATGTTGTCCAAGTATAAATGGAAGATTGAGTTGGCTGCAGTCTACGTCCCACTTAGCAGCTTTTCCCTTTGTAACCTCAGTTCAGAAAATACTGACAGGAAGTTATGGGCAAAGTTTTTGCATTACAGTTAAAAACACCTTGGAAGCTAATAGTTAAATGAAACTACATGTGAGGAAAGCCTCACATGTATAATGTTAAGTTATAATTCATACAAAAGAAAATCATGCAGCACTACTCATTCATTGTCGTTACATTTTGGTTGCATTGGCTGTACTTTATCAGGTGATATTCTACTCCAGGTTAATTTTGACCAGTTTGCAGATTTGCACCAGGCTTAGTTCTTGTTTGCAGACACAGCTGGTCGTTGCAGATTAGTTGACTTGAAGCTAAAACTGGCTGCCCAGAATAGATATTTTACTGCTGTTCCAAGCTTTACTCAACTATTGAGCCTATGTGTGGCTCTGTTTGCTGTCAGTGTCTCTTGTGTGGCACTTTGTGGCTATGTACATTGCCACACATGAAGAGATAAGCCCATTTTGATTAAATATTTGGGCCTTTGGTCAAAATGTATGTGCTTATCAGAAGGATACTGAGAATGTGTAGTGTAGGTTTTTTTTACTTCCTGAGGAAAGTTTTGCCGTGTGGTTCAAACCTGCTGATAGAGCCCCAGGGCCGCGAGAGCTTCATTTTATTGGAAGGAACAGCGGCGGCTTCAGAGATGAGCGTTTGTTCTGTCCTGCCCTCCTTGTGATGGGAACTCAGGTGTGAAGCTAAGACTGTGTTTGCACAAGACTAAAGCTCCTGCAGTCATTCAGTCTCTGGTAATGACTCTAGCTGAGATCATCTGTGGATATGGGCCTGTGTGAACCTGGCTGTGCCAAATCAAAGCACATTGAAGTCACTTAGTTATCTTTTAGTGAATGCTAGAATAGTCTCACAGTTCCAAAGCTGTGGGGTAGCGTTTCTTTCCCTTGACATGTTTTGTGACATTAGCTTGGTAAAGGTGGCATAAGCAGGGATCAGTTCACCAGCTTTTATGTTGATTCTGTGATGTATTTTGAAGCCACATTCACTCTGGCCTAAAACAACATGAAAATAGCAAAAACACCTTATGATAACTGATGGAAAACTATGCAAATTAGAGTAATGCATACATAATTATGAACAAGCCAAAAAAATCTGTTACAACTAAAATAAATCACAGAATGTAAATGTGAATTTAAAAAGTTATTGGAACTGAAGCAGAATTAGAATAATAAACATTAGGAGCATGAATAAGATTGTTCTAAACAAAATATAATATACGTTCTTGATTTTTTCAATGTCCCACAATTTATACTTCACAAATTAACACAGAAAATGGTGACTTTAAGGTAGATGTTTGGTATATTATATTGCTGATTTTAATTTTATACTTGTTTTATTGTTTGCAAAGGACAATTCTTAGTTAACATTTAGACCCCTGCAGATTGTACAACACTGTGAAACAAAATGCTGACCATGTGTGTCCTCTCTTTGTCTGTGTCCTGTCCTGTCCTGTCCTCAGCGTGCGGTCGTGGGTTCTACAAGTCCTCGTCCCAGGATCTGCAGTGCTCCCGCTGTCCAGCTCACAGTTTTAATGACCGCGAGGGCTCGTGGAGGTGTGACTGTGAGGACGGCTATTACCGAGCGCTGTCCGACCCTCCCTCTGTGGCCTGCACCAGTGAGTCACTCACAGATAACAATGATCATGTACAAATACATTCACCCATGACATCATCCAAGTATTTGTCTGAGTAACATTTTCAGAAAAGGACTTAGTATATTTTAAACGAGAAAGTGTATGTCTCATGTTTGTATTAATGAGACATGCATAAATACTTTTATACTATTATTAACTATTAACTTCCCATAGGGTCTTGAGTGGGTATGTTGTGGTCCATCTACCATTATGAGAGCATTATTTTGTGTGGACACTGGAAATGTAAATTAAAGACTAAAATTCTCACAGATTGGTTTGGATAAGTGTCCCTGTTTACGTCGGCAGATAAATCCACTAGCACTAGCTCAGCTCCTGGAGGGTGTGCCACTACTGCAGCACAGTAGCTGAAGGCTGCGCGAGGAGCACCTTAAAATAAACATGTTTGAAATGGATTTGGGAGCAAACGAGCCCCACCCTTAGCCCTGCAGCCTTTTGGCCTGAGTAAATAAGCCATCAGCGGTTGTTACAGAACCCTCACACTGGCCAGGGCTGGAGAAGACTCAAGGAAGTGGCCTGGCTGCTGCTTCTAATCTTTCTGATGTGAAATGGCAAATTGCTTCTCTCATCATTAACACAGGCCTGTGACAAAAAACAGACATGCAAGCCTGCAAACATAATTAGAATGGAGGGGCAAAAGGGCAGCAATGGAACATGTGTGGCATTGAGGACACTTCCAGAGTTGACTGCATTTAAATTCACTCAAGTCTCAGAGAATTTTTGTTCTACCTGTACCCTTCCATGATTGTTGCTAATTTGCTTAAGACAAACATACATGTTTTCATGTGTTTTTAGTAGTGTACAAGAATATTTCTTAACATGAAGCAGAATTCTATTCCATATGGGATTTTATGCTTCTATACTTTTCTTTATTTCACTTGGTTTTGGAAACATGGTATGGATACGTTACATGGAGCTCTTACGTCATAACACTTTCAGTTTGATTCCAATGCAGTAATCCGGTTATTCTCCCGACAGATTTATTAAACTGCATGGATCATTAAACATTTCATATTGTTGTTATTAATGATTTACATTTTCCATTAGTTTAAAACATGAGCCACGTATGTGTACATGCAGTGACAGAACAATGTGTTTCTCACATTCGTTGCAGTGGTGCTTTTCTCTGTATGCACAAAGTAGGCCAAGTCAGAATCCCTCATGTGTGAATGTGTGGAGAAAGTGCGAGTGATATTATGCAAATAATGGAATTTATAGTGCTGCATTGGCTTGTCTTTGCATTAAATCAGAGAATCAAAAACAGGATTATGCGGATTGGCGTTTGGATTTACTGCTGTATGTTTCAGATGAGATATGATTCTTTGTCATTTATGAGGCTGCTAACACTGCTCTGTCTCTGCCTGCCCCACACTTTCTCTCCGTTTATTTTCAAATCTCTACTTTTTACCTGTGTGGGTGTGTTTCACTGCTGCCACAAGCTGTACTCATGAATAATTTGGCACAAGTCTGGAAAGTTTGCAACTTCTGTAGATCCCAACCCTGTGCAGATAAATCTTCAGATGTATTGTTATTGCGTTCTTTGGTAGTAATGGAATATTATTTTGCACAAACAGAAGGACGATTTTATTAACATCTCTTGTATTATCTTTCATGGCAATTTTTTCTATAAAAAAGATAAACTAAAAGGTTGAAATTATTAGTGGGAATGCATTGCAGTTCAGCACAAAGGCATCAGTAGAACAGTGTGCTATTGTTAGTTATTTTTATCTAACTGTAGATAAATGCCGCTGACAGTGTGCCTCACAGTAACTTTGCACTCGTGTTGCTCATTTTAGCTTGTCAAAGCACAACTGTAGTGTATAATGTATAGTCAAAGACTAAGGCTAAAGTGTAGGCCATTTGTCAAAGATGAAGGCTTGGATTAATTACTAACAACAGTCTCCTGCTAAGTTGTGAACTCAAGAGCTTTTCTTGCACTTGCATTAGTTCTGTTTATAGACTCTAGCAGAGAGTGCTTTAGGAAAGACCACGAGAATAGACCCCAGCAAATAAAAGTAAAAAAAATCGCATTGAGGCCAATAATCAATTCGAGAGGGGTTTGCTAATGGCTGGACGACTGTCAGCAGGTAACAAGGACTTCAAATGAGTAGAATGTTGTCGTATTCAGCCATCTCCATTAATCAGTTTACTAATCGTTATGTACATGAATGTGCACAAACAAAATAGGCGCAGGTCAGATACAGTGTGCTTTAAGCTCTTTGTTGTTATTAGTTATTTAATTTAGATTCTTGGGTGAATTATATGACCATTAGCTCTGGGCCAATCTCTGTGATATAGGCTACAAGTAGCACAGACAACCCAACCAAAGATATTTTGGTCAAAATGAGTTCACTAGAGCTAGAAAAGAGCAATTAATTTAGAGACAAAACCCAAAGAAGTTAGCATCAAATCAACTGAATAATGATTCTTTGACCATCTGTGAAGCATGGCATGAATTGTGCTTGTTGTGTCTCCTTGTGTCCAGCTGATGTAACGTGACAGTGGCAGATTGTTCATTACTTGACAAGTTGAAGAGTTGACAAGGGAAAGACCAAGGAAGTCTAGTTTTTTACCTCTATTTCTTTCAATGTCTGGGATGCAGACGAGGACAGGACTAGGCAAATTTGAGAGAGGCCCATGACCACAAACCACCTATCTTTCAGCGCTGCACAGGGGCAGCCATACAGAGCCTGTTCTCTCAGACAGGTCCATTACTCACTTCTCCAACCAGCCTAATCAGAGGTTAACGGGCCGCTCCAACATCTCCCACTGATCAAGGGCAGGACACAAACCAAAACACCCAGAAAGATGGAATTCCTTTGCGTCGTCCTCAGGCTGCTCCATTCTGATCACCTTGGCCAAAGTTGCGAAGTAATTACTAAAGTTGCCTAATGCACACTTTCCATTATTCATTTTTATTTAACGCCGGGTCTCCACTCAATGACCCCTATACTGTTATATGTAAATACATAATTTTAACTTGTATGAATAGCTTCGCCCACGCTGAGCTCAATTTGTGCACGGCATCTCTGTACGTGCATTCCCTCATTCAGTGCTGGATTAAGTCAGTGTGACCAATAGTGACTGTGATTTTCTCCTTTCGAGTTGTATGCAGAGCAGGAGTGAATAGTAATTGAAAATGAATTTGCGCTGGCTGAATAAATAGCTTGATTGACACTTTTTTCAATAGGGTTTTTTAAAGCATCTGTATTGTGAGCCTTAGCAAAACTTTTAGATGGATCTCTGGCAAGTAGAGATTAAGGATGTGTTGGAAAGGATTTGAGAGTAAAAGAGATGCAGAGCAGTGACTCAGAAGGACAAACTAAAGTCCAGCAAAGATAACATTTCCAAATTACAATGTTTCTGGAGGAGCATGACACTGATATGACAAGATATCTTTCTTGTCATATCAGTGTGCAAAGTTAACCATGGTACAGACATCACCCATATGGATTCCTAATAGACTTGCACCAACAACCTTTTTGTAGTGGTACTTGTTCACAATTGCAAGCCATGAACTAATGAAATAAGCCAAAGTAGCTCATATAATATATATTATAAATAATAAAAAAAACATTGTCTTTAAGTCTCACTAGGAGAATGGAATCATGGAAAAAAATGATATATAATTATATATGAATTGTTAATTATTTAATTTGTGTTCAAGACAGTGCATGACATTTTGGCGGACAGTAGGACATCAGTCACGGGAGAGGAGTGAGTTTTCAAGATCCTTTTCATAGCTTCCTAAAAATTGTTTTAAAAAAATCACATCTTTGAATGGATGCAATTAGAACCAGACTTCTCTCCCCTCACCTCTACATCAGTAAGGAGTCCTCAAGTGCACCACTTCAGATAATGTAGGTAATATTTTTGTTTATACTGCTACTCATACGCAAAGTCCTGAGACAGATGAAATATATAGGGCCGGCCGAGCAGAGCAGTTTCTTGAGGCCAGGCAGAAAGCAGGGCTGTTGACAGCTTGGGAACTGGGCATCAATCATACAACAGCTGTGAGTGGAGCTGTAAGCTCAGGGCTAAGAGGGCAGTTGTGAGCAGTGGTCTCCTCCCCTCGCCCCCCGCTGACCTCCGGAAAAATGTGCCACCTCAACAAGTTGATGGTTGTCAGAAAGCCACTCTGCCTGAAGTTGCTAAGGGGCTCGATAAGGCTTCAGAGAAGCTTGACTTGCCACTACATGTTAAAAGTATTCAAAGTGAATATAGCATCCATTTTAATCAAGACTAAAGCTCATATATTAGCATTAAATTGACCTTTTAAGCTGGTAAAGTCAATTTTTTTCATTAAAGCACAGTATCACAAATAGACTTGCATTTTAAATCCATGGTAGTCTTGGACTTGTTTAGGGCCAGAACAATACATACAACAAACACGACCAATGACATCATGACCAGTGACGAGATACAATCTTTTTCTGTTGCTTCATTTCTTGTCATTTGAGTCTAAAAGCTGCAAAGTATGAGTAAAACAGGTGATCAATTGCAATGAAAATTATCCACAAAAACCTAAAACTATTATTGTTCCACCTCTGAATGTGGCAGATAAGACAGCAGAGTCTCAGTAATTCCACTGGGCTTCTGCTAAAATCTTCTTAGCATCATGCCTTCCTTTGTATATATTTTTGCATAAATCTCTCAGTGAAAGCATTAGCAGCTGTAAAGAAAAAAATGTGTATTATGTTGTCCTTATGCTGTCTTGGCGCTTCTCTGCTGCAATGTTTTATTCCTGTCCACTTGCCATCCCACTCTCTCCAGAGATGCGACTCAAGTGGAATTTTAGCTTGCAGCACACATTTTGTGCAGGTAGCAAATCCAATATTGAATTCAGTGTAGTATTGAAGTAGTATTGAAAATTTGGTTATTGCTACAGCAGAGACAGCCAAGGGCCCTTCAGCTACAAAACCTCAGCTTTTCTTTACCCAGCTTGGATTGGCTCTCACAGGTTTTCGCTGTAGCTACATCATTAGAGGCAGGGTCACGGGGTCACTCCACACATTTGTAGAGTGAGGATTACCTCATATAGGCCATTTGAATAGCACTCACCCTTGATGCCCCTCTCCCCACTGCTCCCCAATTAGAGCCCAGCTAGCTAATAGGCTGCACAGGGTTAAGGCAGCCGCAAGCTCCTCTCAAGGCCGATAAGCACTGGATTCTCCTCTCTAAGCAAGGATTTACTCAGGTCTCACAACTCCACATGGTCTTGAGATGGGCTTTAAAACATGACCTAAAAATGATCAGCTGCTATACTGTCTGTGATAGGAGATTATTAAATGTATACTTCAGAATGGGCTTTCACACCTCTTCCACCACTGAACTATTACTCCTAAACTATAAATCTTAACAGTAACAGTACAAAGATAAGGATTAGAGGTTGACCGATATGGGTTTTTTAAAGGCCGATGCCAATATCTTCAGAACCTGATAAGCTGATGGCCGAGAAGCACAGCAGATGTTTTTGGGCTGATATAGAGGAATGATTTTATAAACTAATGAATAAAACAATAATAATTAAAAGAGTGATGCCTTAAAATTTTAAGAATCATAAAGTTATGTTGTACTTTTTGATAGAGTAGCAATCAAGAGAGCCTTCTGTGCTATTAAGTATAAACAATACTATAACATTTATTGAACTTTTAGTGCAAATAAGCAATGCAGCATTTTCTCATCACAAAAAGTGCTATCATAATAATCGATTATCTTTTCTCTCCCAACCAACTAGTATAAAAAACAGGCAAATATGAAAAGCTTCCTTTGGATGGAACTGTTATAAGGCTTAGCCTTTTGAGTATGATTTTGAGTTTCCGTGTGTGTTTTTTTTTGTTTTTTTCATCACATAAAAATCAACCTCACAATGTAGGCTGTCTGCCCATTTACCATCTCCTATGAACGACTTCAAATATCTTTTAGATTCAGGGTTTGATTCCCACTCCTTTCTGTATTTTTGAGTGTAGCTACCTGGCTGGATATTTATCTTATGTCACAGAGAGGCACAGTGTAAGACAAAGTGGACGAGACAAGTGAGAGACCAAGTCTGTGAGAGTCTCCGCTTTAATAATAGGAAATATCCATGCTCTGGACACAGAGGGGTGAACGTCTCTTGCAGCTGAGAGGGACCGCTGTGAGCGGACTGGGCCTTCTGTGAGCACTTTGGGAGGAGGGGCACACGGCAGCGCCCACCGCTCATTGAGAAGAGTGAGAACGAGTCTCCTAAAGTCTCCTATAACACCAGGAAAAGTCACTAGATTTGTTGCTAGAGGGGTCTGAATTGTAACTAAATATAGCAACAAGTTGCTAAGTTGGCAACATTGGTGCTAGTGCTGTGCACACAAGGACCTCTACAGTCAAATAGTGCAGCTGAAGCTAGGGTCCTTAAGTCATGTGGTCAGTGGTCATGTTCAAAAAACTGCCTTACTTAAAATCAAAAATCTTTAAGCAGATGGCCGATCTCTAAAAATTTGCAAAAATCGGCCCGATATATCGGTCGGACAGTATATTGGGCTGATTTTCTAATAAGGTTACCAGTATAGTCACAGGAACACTGTGCACCCATCCTAATGTGACACACAGGGTTTTACAGTGGAACGTTTTGGGTCATGAAAGTTGCTGCAGATTTTAAGACAGATATTATTTATTTTTATTTAATAAAATATTAAGGCTCCTTAAGGGCAATAGAAGCATGTGTGGTAAGCAATACACACATTTGTGTTTATTGATGCAACAAATTATTTGCTTGTTAAATTCATATTTTATATGGAAAAGAAGTCCAGTTTGAGACCAACAACAAACTATTGGGGCATATGCAAGTACTTGTTGAACGAGGGAGGAGGGGTTAGAGTGATTAAATAAATCTCTAATTGTGAATGAGATGTGCATCAAATTATATTTAATAAAGTTTTCATCCAATCAGAATAATGATACGTTTTGGACATACAAGGTATGTGCCCATAACAGGGATTTGCATTTATCTTTTAAAGTTAAAGCACTAACAAAATCAACAAGACATTTTTGTGAGGACAAGATGGGAAAGCCCATCTATTACAAAATTTGAATACAACCTTTTACCCCATAAAATTACAAGGGGTGTTGGTGTTATGTCAAGCGACAGCCTTACAGAAGCATACACAATATTTCATCAGGAAACGAAGTGTGCATGCATATGCTGAATATTTATCCACAGCCAAATTCCCTCACACAAAGCTCACTCACAGTGGAAGTCAGCGAGTGATTGAGACGTTTGAGGCTGTGGGGCTCGGCCAGACTAATCCGTGAAATGAAACTGGGAGGAGGGGTGAGAGGAGAGGAGAGATAAGACAGAGTGGGGCTATGTGGGGCTGGTGAGAGATGGGAAGAAAAAAGTGCACAAGAGGAAGTGCGACAAGCCCTTGAGCTGCAGGGATGAACAGGCAGCAGACAGACAGCACAGAGCCAGGATGAGGCAGGTGAATGGGGACAGCAGCTTTAGAATGCTCAGTTTAGACACAAACATAAAAGAGATGGCTTCACTTTGAACAACTGACGAGTGTGCACACTGGACATGATCTTCCAAAATGCATGATCATTACATAAACTGTTTATAAACATGGACAGAGAATATGGTCTGGAATGTGACTTTATCTCTAAGTGCAGAAGCACCTGTAAATGGTACTGTTTGCCTCTTTGGCATTGTTATGTCAGTGTCCAACTACTATAATACAAGTAAAACTATCATTTTAAACCACGCCAAGAGATTCAGATCATAACTGGTAAGTTATTGACAATACAAACAAAATGAAATTGCTGTATCCTGTGAAAACTGTGCAGCTGTGTAGCTTCTGAGAGTAGCACAGTGCTGTACATGTACATGTGATTTACCATGGTTTACCTTGTATATTCTTTCTGGAAATGTTAATAGAAAATGGAAAGCTTTAAGGCACCTCATGAAATGAGCATCCCATGAACAGTGACAGAGAAAAAGGCAGCACCTCACTGCTTTAGAGACAGCCACCTCCAGCTCCCAGCCCTCTGTCCTCCTGGGATTCAGTGTGGAGGTGATTGGACATTTGTAGTTAAAGTTTGCTTGCTTCAACTTACTGTATGTTTCTGTGCACGGTAAAAGTTTGTGAGAACAGGACTGTCTGACTGAACGTAGCATGTCTTTGTATAAAGTTTACACGCGCAGGGGAACAGCGGTGGTGTCGCCTACCGCTTTACCACGTCTCTCTCCAGACCAAGAGGAGAAGAGCGGAGCAAAGAGGCTTAAGATAAAGCCTTGTGCGCATGTTGACCCGTGTTCTGCAGTGCGTGGACAGCTGTATAAGGAGGTTTGCCACAAGAAGTGTAGTCTAACTGATGTGTAGCCTGTGAGTTTCATTGTGTGTGTACGTGATGTGCTTAGGATTACACCAACTTCTGTGACAGCAGGACTTTAATTAACTAATGATTTTTTAATTTTATAAAGAACTAATACACTATAACATGATAGTTATAGAGAATTATAGAGAGTGCATCCCAGATCAATGACTAAACTCACCACCACCCACATAAAAACAACAACACTGAGAGGGTTCTGTATAGACTGTACCTGTTTTATTAAAATTTGCCTTTGACAAAAGGTCACTTTTGGTCATCAGGCCAAAGGCCCCTAAAGCTTCCCCTTCTGCACGGGCCTGCTGCATAAAACTATCATTGTGTCTGGCGTACTGTGTTGGATCACATCCTACTTTGTAATGGCCAGCCATGCTGTTACAGAATTTCAATATAACATTAATAACAATCTCGAAGATGATGCATTAGCCCCATTTTCAGAAAGACAAGCAATACAGCATTGACAAAACTCAGGTCAAACACATCAGGGTCGCTCTAATCTCATTTCCTTACACCTTTGCTGCCAAGAAATCCTCACTTTGATCTGCAGCACCTGGGACCCAAGTGAGAGTGGCACAAGGAAATGAGATGTTAGCATCACTTAGAAGTTGAAGCATTGGAACAAGTGTGAGAATATGTCTAAAGACTGTATATTGGCTGTTATTTGTTCCACCTAAGGAGCTTTTATTGTTCTAAAAAGATTTAAGTGTTTAGTGCTTCTTTTTATCTATTTATTGTTCTCAACATTCTATTTAGGAGTGTCTACAGGTATTGTATTAAAGTAAGTAAGTAAATTAAACCATAACATATGGGCAGTGATGCAATCTTCAATTGTGGATTCATTTTTCTGTGGCATAGTTTTATGTCTGTGACCGATAAAGCATTGAGGAACAGCAAACTTTTCTTGTGCTTAATGATGTCTGATATATTGGTATGACAAAAAAAGATTGACCTTGTAAATCCTTATACACTGAACAGCTTAATAATGGAAATTTAATGTACTCACTTACACAATGAATATACCAAGTATGTTTTGAAACTTTAGAGCCCCTGCAGTGGGTATCCTCATTATGACACATTGCTGATTTCACTCCAATATTGTTGGGTTGTTACCTGACGGAGAGTCTGGAGAATCTAGAGTAAAAGGCTTTGTAAAGGAGCCCATCTGTGTTTGGACGGGGCATAATTTCCCTTTTTCATGGTGGTTGTTGATGGTGGGACAAGGGTCAGCACCTATCGGCAGTTGGTCTCTTCCACTTTACCAGACACATGTCCTCCTTTCATGGCTGCATAGCACTCTTATGACAGCTCACAGTCATGAATATGGATGCCTCCACTGAGCCTGCAGTTCTAATGGCTGCAAAGAGAAAAAACAACAAAGTGCTTTTAATGAACCTGGGGAAAAATGTCAGAGGATTAACTTTGACACAAATGGATTATCTTATTTGTTTGAGTGACACTGGTGTTCCCTCATTAAAATGCCCTCAAATTTCCATTTGAAGTCTAATTTTCAAACATTCATAAACAAAAGAATACACGTCATATAATCTTTACTGCATTTGCAGGAGTTTATTTATTAACAGCTGGGCCATAAAAACCAACAGTCTGATGTTTGAGAGATTATAGCAGTCATTTGTTACTCATTCTTTTATGAGGTGTGCTAATCTGTTTGCCATTAAGTAAGCTTCTAAAAGGGAAATGGACTGTGGTCCCATGCACATCCAAAACCTGAAACTAGTTTGTAAAGTGTTATTGTATATGGCAGTGATAATCCAGCCTTAAATCATGGTTGTGAGGCCTTTTTTAGCAGACATTAGTTTTAACATCCTGCTGTCTTTATGATATACATTTGCAAAGACATGCTAAAGTCTCCAGCTGGGTTGTGGTTTATTTTTGGAGAAGAGTAAGAATGGGTGTGTGTGGCTCCCATGTAATCATGTCTCAATCATATCCATAACAGCTGCACATTCACACTGATCACAAATGCTGTGTAAACAGACCTTTAGTCAGACCGGATGAATCACTGGCTGCTTTGCCGGTATAAACTATAAAACATGATCTTGCAAAATGAGTGGACCATACAGCCAGAAGGCTTTTGGAAAGTCCAACTGTTACATTTACAAAGTTGGTATAGAAAAGAGGCTTGTTTAAAGTTTGAGGAAGGTTTCTTTCTTCACTGTCTGCCTCTGTTGCTCTGTTGAGAGCCTTTTCTGTAACATGTAGAAACACTGCTTTTTATTAAGTTTATTATATATGTTTTTCAAATGTTGTTGTTTAATTAAAACCATCTACACACAAGTATTCCCAACCGATAATTTGGCTGATGTGCTACTTTGGCATTTTTACTTCTGTCTTTAACCATAGACAGTCACAGCTTTACCTTAGACAAGCATTTACAAACCATTAGCAGGACGCAAAGTGTCCATAAATTGTCAGTGGAAACAGTACACAAACTTCATTTTGACAATGGCATCACTAAAGTCCTGGGTTTTGTGTCATGCCCCTATCTAACCTTTGTCTTCTTAATTCATAGACTTTGTCTGGCACTGTGTATCCAAAAGCGACACAAGAAGCTTAAAACTGGGGCCTAGAGTAAATACTGGCTTAAAAACAAAATACTATACTATATCCTAGAAAAAAAACAAAAAAACAATCGTATACATTTATGTTTCCACATAGCCTAACCTGAAAACAGCCTTGCCTGAATACCTTACTGTAAAGCATTGTTGCAAAAACCATTAACAATAAAAGTAATGTGGTTTGATTGGTGGAGCTGCTGAGGTGTTAAGAGTAGCCTGTCCTTTTAATGACTCTGCTATAAACCTGTGTTCTGCTGTGACATTGTCCCTTTGAAAAGCTGCCCATATTGAATTCACAGCCTCTAACTCTGACCTTGCTACCTGCCAGAGCTAGCTTCCTTTTTCCATGTACCGGCTTTTTTTTTCCCCTGGACCTGAATCTTATTATAATTGAGTGTCAGTGTTTGGCTCTAGGCTGGAGCTCGCTTGTCCCATAGTGTTCCTTTTTTCTCAGAGAACAGTGAAAGCACAGATCCAGTCAATGCACACTCTTGGCTGTCACTTTCCTTGGCACTGCTTATTTAATTCCTACTTCCTCTGTGTCCACCTCTGACAGGACCTCCCTCGGCGCCACAGAACCTGGTCTACAACATCAACCAGACCACCGTGAGCCTGGAGTGGAGCCCGCCAGCAGACACAGGCGGCCGCAATGACGTCACGTACCGTGTGATCTGCCGGCGCTGTAGCTGGGAGCCTGAGGAGTGCGTGCCGTGTGGGCCTAATGTGGGGTACTCCCCTGCCCAATCTGGATTAGTGGACACTTATGTGAGCATCATAGACCTGCTGGCTCATGCTAACTACACCTTTGAAGTGGAGGCGGTCAACGGAGTGTCCGACTTGAGCCGCACACAGAGGCTGTTTGCTGCAGTTAGCATTGCTACTGGCCAAGCAGGTAAGAACGTCACCTGATCTCTAAGGATTTATGAAATATATGCATATTTGTGGAGTGAATGTTCCTTAAACTTGAAAAGGTTGAAGAAAGCTTTAAGTGGTTTTAAACATAGCAAAGATTAGGTCTGGGCAATATGGAAAAATACATATGTTTGTGATTTATTTAGGTAAATCACAGGATAAATGTTCAAATCTACAATATATGTTAACCACATATATTAAAATGAGCACATGCATGTGTGTAAACTTTTGTGAAAATGGTAAAATAAAAATAGTTAACAGTAACAGCTACATTTCAGAGTATATCAACTGTAGATTTCTATTGACGTCTATAGGTTTTGTTCCAAAAAAGGCAGCATCAGGCTTGAGTGGTGACCACATTAACGCTAATACTAAATACTCTTTCTGATGAGGAACTAGTAACACCTTACTCAGATTGGAGGGGCAGTCATATGAATTTCGAAAGCAGTAATAAAGAGCAGTATCACATTTACCTCAAACAAGTACACAAGAATAGCATGCTTCATCATCATATTAGCCTTATAAATTTAACATCAAATACATGACATTTTTTTTCCATTTATGATCGGAATCTGTCTTCTTTTCAAAAATGCACAGTGTATTTCCAGATTCATATCATAAGTATATCAGCAGTAGCTTTTGACGCAGACTCCCAGTGGAATTGTAAGCGCTGGTAGAATATTTGCATCTCGGGCGGAAGCAAATCCAGCGTAATTAAAATGCTGTAATGTGTGGTGACTGTGTCTACTGCTTTTATTCATTATTTGTATGGATCCCCCTAACAAGATTTCTCTTTCACGCTTGAGCATCCGTGAAACACAGTGTTCTCTCTGCAGTGATTAAATGACCCCAGCTACAAATAAGTAAATAAATAAATAAAAAACAAAAACGCTGTTATAACACAAATATCAGGATTCCCAATACAGTTGCCAGAAACCATCAATTAAAGTTCATAAATTGATCAACTATATTTCAAGTTTTCCAGGAGTTAGGTTTAATATATCTGGGCAAGACTTGTCCTGTTTTATTGCATTTTAGATAACGGCATTTGTTTACACTTAGCAAATCCACTTTTATGAATTAAATATGATGTATAGTATTGCCTCAAACAGTAAGTAAATATCCGAGATAGATTTATGCTAAGAAAACTCTCTCGACAGTTAATACCCATGCAGTTGAACTATTGGAATTCTTGACAGTTTCTATCTTATTTTTATACTATAAAGTTTTGTCTCCAGTGGTACAAAATCTCACAGTAGCTTTTTCTGTTTTTTTCTGCTTAGTGCAGCACAAAAACACTTTTCTGTGTCTACTCCAGACTCCAGTAGAAGACAGTACGTCAGATGGTTAGAGCACAGAGCACAGAGAGTGATGTATTGTGAGGCCTGGTCCTTGACAGAGAAATGTGCTGGAAGTGGCCTGGGCTCTGCTTGGCCAAGGACAAATCTGTGTCAGACCGAGAACCATCTGCAGAAAAAAAAGACCATTAACCCAAGTCCTTTTGAAGTCACTAATAATTATGTCCGAAATGTTGACATATGCAATTACTCGGTTAACATGGCTGAATATTTAGCCATGAGTCATTCTGGAAGACATGGTATGCTTAGCCAAGAAAGTGTCATGCTCTTATTGCTTGAGTAAGTGGTAGTGTTTATATTTGAATGGATTTTCAAATATGCTATACTAAGCTTTGCAAAATATGTTTATTCTAAACAAACAAACAAACAAACAAAAAAAAAAAAAACATGTACCGTTTACCTAACAGACTTCATGGTATTGTTTGAGCTATGTTTTTAGGCCATTGTGCGACAATAAAACCAGACTAATCAAATTCCTTTGGGGTTAGCAGCTCTTTAAGGCAGAGCGACCCACTCCATCTGTTTAGGCTAGAGACCCAACAATGCATTCAAATGAAGGCTGGGATGATAATGTGAAATGGGCTAAACAAAAATGTGTCTATGGCTTAGTGTAGTAGTGTAGGCTAGCGCCGTTGAGCGCATGTCTAGACTGACCAGTCAGCTCCTACATTTCCTCACCATGATGCATTAATGAATGAAACGCTAAAATCTAATTATCCAATAAAACAATATTAAAAAATTATTACATAATTAGGGAATACCCTATATAAATTTAAATTATTGCATAGAGCTGTCTCATTGCATATTTCCACCAAATCCTGTTGTAGTACTCAATAGCACTCGGATAGATTTTGGATTTTAAATTAAGACCAAAACTGATTTATTCACATTTACTTTCAAAAATGCCTAACTTCAAATGTAGCAAAGAACATGGTTCATTTCTGTGTAGTGTTTGAATTTTTCTACTGTTTGCTATCCATTCCCATGTATAATCTGTTTTTGCCTCAAGAAAACATGCTTCCCACTCTAGTCTGTACTTAAGACTCATTTAAGACATAGCTGAGAAGTAATTAAATTTCCTGGAACAATAAGCACACAGCACCTTGCAGCTCCTGCCTCACTACAGACAGTTCCTTTGGTGTAATTAGTGGAGGTGTGAATTCCTCATCACATGGATCACCATCTGCATTCACAGGCTGCATGTTCAGTTCCCATAGCCCCTTGCACCGAGCCTGTGCACATGCTCATTACCATGCACCAAGTGAGGAAGGAGGGGGAGGAGATAGATAGAGCTCTGCTTTTTAAGGTTCTTTGAGTGCTTTGGGGCTCTGCTGGTTTGCCACCAAAAGGTTAATCAATTCTGAATGATGAGCCATAAAAGCTTTAATAATGCAGTCCCTCTCTAATGAGTGTCCTGCTCAGAAATTGTTTTAGGAAGGTCCAATTACAAAGCGCTCAAGCGTCCCATTACATCCTGCAGAGCCAGTAAGGACACAGCGAGACAGTCACTGAGTCCAGCGCCTAATGACCAATCACTGAACTGGAAGCAACAAAGCCATGACGTCAGGAAGTGAAGTGCCAAATGTAAATGAATAGGGTTCCCACGCTTCCTCTATAACCTTGGATATAGTTGAATAAATATCTAATCATGGAAAAAACTGGGTGGAAAAAATAGAATATTTTTGAAAATGCTGTCTTTGACTCCATTAGACTTAATGGAGTCATACAGAGTTGTTGTCATAGCAAGTAAACCATCACTCGTACTGACTTGGGAATGTCCTTATTGAAGTTGAAGCTGTCTTATAAGGGTTATTAAGTCTGACTCATTCTGTTGGTAGAATACAAAATTAAGTAGTAAGAACAAAATAAAATATAATAATTTTTACTAATCATATGGCTTACATCAGTTAGCTGATGTGGCTTACAATGGTTGCTATTCAAATAAATAAATGAATTAAAACCTTGAGAATGTGATTATTTAGGTTGGCCATATTGTGCATTTGTAACATGTGGAAGCAAATAATTCAGCTTTGGATTTATCTGTCATTGAGCTAAGAACTGTAACATATAGGTGTATTATATCCAGTTCATTCAATGCAACCTCTCACAGCATCAAATACCTTCATATCTCTCTGTTATTCCTTGAGTTCACTCATAACCAAGGTCTTTTGGTCTTGCCTCAGAGTCAGATCATGGAATCACTGTTAATATTTATTCAAGTGGGTGTTGATGTCTCACAGATGCAAACTCAGTGGGGAGAAGGGCACCAAAATAGGATTTGAGATTGGTTCTGGGAAAGGTGAAGTTCACATTGAGCATTAGACTGGTGGAGCGGGTTCAGATGTAAGCAGTGAGAGAAAGAAACAATGCAATGACTAAGAGGCTGTGGAAATTGATTTGAATGTTGACAGCTTGTATCAGGCAGCAGCATAAAGCCTGTGACTCTCAGATAGCACTTGTACAATGGTCGGGCTGAGCCAAAGGATTCCCAGGATGCACTGGGGAGCCAGGCCAGAAACAGGGCTATGACACCGGCAGTATTATTTATTATTTAGACTGCGGTGATGTAGACCAGGATGTTGTGAAATGCTAGGAATGTCATGACTGTGAAACACAGGCATTTGACGGAGGCATTATGCGTTAAGTATTTTATTGGGTATTTACCTTTATCTTTTTTATAATTTGTGAAAAGGGAGCATAGTGAGCTACAAGAGTTTGCTACTAGTTTAACATGTCCTGGTCAAAATAAAAAAAAGGTAGAAACTAAAGATAAGGAAGGAAAAAAAATAGAATTAATGAATAAATGTTACACATGGTTTAAAGCAAAAATAGTAAATTATGTATTATCTAAACATTTAACTAATGTAATGTATTTATTTTGTTATTATTCTTTTTTTAGTTTAGTTTTTCTCACAATATATAGTTCCCTCACCTAAAAGTAATGACACATGTTCCCACATGTATAAACCTCGTGACAGGTAAAATGTCTTGTTCATTTGAGAATATGAACTGCTTCTTTACTGATTTGGATGAAACCAGTGGTGTTTTCTGACATAAACTTTAAATACAAATGATTCCTCCTAATGGCGTCCCATGAGTCTGTGGGCGTCACTCTGAATCATCTGATAACAGAAAGACAGAGATGTCACAGTTTGACACACTCTTTGTCAGATTGGAGTTTCACAGTTTTACATCACAGGCCTTTAGACACTAGCAATTGGTGCTGCTGAGTTTATTTTTAGTCATTGTCGGGTTCATTTGTTGTGCAGCACTGTGTAGGATGATGTTATAGTCCCCTCAAGTACAAACCTACTTAAACATTCAAAGAGAACAACAGGCTATTCCCCTTTGTACAATCTCTCTGTGCAGAAAAGGAGAAGAGGCTGTATCGAGGCAGTCAGGAATGTGAGCTAAGCATTTGACTTTGATCTGAAAAGCCTCTCTGTCCTTGCGTTGCGTGAGAAGCAAATATTGCTGTTTTGTTGGAGTCAAAGTCAGCCATTGTGTCCTACAGTCCTATCTGTCTGGACTAACACAGACACCTTTGATAATTTTTTATCACTCCAAGTCTGGGTTGCACCATCAAGATCTAATGCAGAAAACACAAAGACAACAAGCAGTAAAACACAGACAAATACCATTAAATACTCACATTAATACATATGTACATGCATGCACAACAGTTATTGTCTACTATATATATAAGTAAATGTTTAAACGTTTCAACGGTGTCATCAAAAAGATCCCAGTGCAACAACAGCAGTGTTTTTCCTTCATTCAAATGAGTATTATTTAAGCTAACATAACTCTCAAACTGAATGCATGTCTTAGTTTACCTAACTCATATTACATTTGTATAATGTTTTGCGGCTTGAGCTAAGTGTATGCTATTCTCTTCAGACAGCTGTCAGTTTAACAGCCTTTGACAAGGAAATACAGGTCCTAAAACCATCCATACATGACGGTCTGTAAAAGCCTTGCATACCATTGTCCTATGAGCCTCAAGTGACTTAGCTTGTCGCCTTTAGCTGCTGTTGTCTAAATGCTTGTATGTAGAGCAGCTAAATATCTAGCCAATCTGTACAATGATATTCACAAAAGATCTCTGGAGGTATGCCTACAGTCTGTTGACAAAACTACACCATTACTAACAGTTAGTTTGCAGATAGTCGTTCCTTTTTTATTGATCATTTCTGGTTCACCTTGTTAAAAGGGCACAAAGTAAGATTATTTGTACATGTAACAAATAAAAACTAGCCATTTAACATGCTAGGCACATTTGCCATTTGAGTATTGATTTATTTTATACCAAATCTATTGTTATGTAATTTCACTAGTATTTACATGCGGTTTTTTTGTTTTTTTTCCACTAAAAAACTGAGACGGATATACATCCATGGACTGACAAGTCTGCATGTCTTTACCAATCAATACAACCAGTTAATTGACATTTTGTTGTCGCAAACTGTATATTGTTTAGTGCATTTGTGAAACTAACACTTGAGTTTTGATCTGCCATGGTGGCCTTAAAAAGAATGGACCGATTGATTTTGTACAGTCCCCAGCTGACCATTTGCAGTATAATTTTCGAGTTAAGCGGATCCTCTTTTGTAGCTGTGGTTTTACGTTACCTGGGAGCCCGTCTCACGAGCTCACTGCTCCACATCTTTGCAGTAATTTGATGAGAACTGGGCAAAGCAGAAAGATCCAACAGCTGCAATAAAACTGCAGTGTCTCAGAGCACTTAACCTGTAGCTTTCTGTAAATGCCTGCTGATTTGTCTGTCACCCAATCCGTCAGCAATGAATAATTTTCATGGAAGGTGCACTTTAATTACTTTCCCATTTAAATGGCATTATCGTGGCCTATCGAGGTAATTAATCTCACCAAGTATCCTGTTTCAGCCTTTTATTGCTGGCAGACGAGCTCCCTAAATCCCCCCGAATGGATGTGCTTGAGTGAGCCCCTCCTCGTCGAATAGAAGCTGGCTCTTTCCCCTCCACTTGGTCCCAATGGCAGTGCTTGGACGGGCCATTCTCCGGGCGCAGGCAGTCTGTCAGAGCAGCGGTGTGTTTCAGTGCCTTTGGAGAGGAAACAGGGCTCCACATCCAACAGGCTCCAGTCAACAGCACTCCTCACAGTATGGCTTTGGAGAGCTCATCTTCAAAGGATAACACTGGAGTTATTTTTGCAACAATCGATCATGCACTTTCTCTTCCAACGTCCATTCTTAGAGTAATCTACACTATCAGTTTGTTGAGGCAGCAAACTGACTTCAGAAAGCTTTTGGTTGTGATACATTTAAATTCATGTTAACCAAGTGTAATGGTGAAGAAATACTTTTGATCTTCTGTTTAAATCGAAAAATGCATGTAAGATTAACTTTTTTCAGTGTACAATAGACTTATCATATCTGAATATGATAATGATATATATTGTGTCTTGTTTTATCTGAGCTCTTTCTGGAGAAAAAGGGCAGGACTTAACCCAAGACCTGGTCCATGCTTCTTAATTGCATATCAACGCTCTGCAGTCATTTTAATTGCCCCAGTCCTTCCTGTATTTCCAGAACCACTGCAGGAGGAGCAGTTGTTATAATTTGTCCCAGCCGACAAGGATTTTCTGGTTTGTTTCCACAATCGCTCTGTCTCCAGCCCTGTTTGTTTGTGTTTGCTCCAGTCTTATTAATCTGGAACATATTATTGCATTGTGAAACCAGTGTTGGAGTATTTTGATGCATTGAGGCTGAGGAATATATAGAATTTGTGAAAGTTAAAAGCATGGAGATTGTGATGGCCTGTGTTCCTCGGAGCTCCCACCGAAAGGCTTTAATTATTCACACCTCTGCATGGCAGCAGAAAGAGATTGAGGCCAGATTCTTTTGGCAGTCAGTCAGCGGCTGTTTACCTCTGCTTTAGACCTTTCAGGAATCACATCATGCTCCACAAACGTCAGCAGTGCTCATTTATCAGCACCAGCATTTGACAACTCATTTTAGCAAAATTTGGCCTGAAAACAGTGTTTCCTCAAGCATTGTTGCACCTATCAACATATTCTTGGATATTAGTATGCGGTACATGATATCTCAAGCTATCTGTAAATAAATAGAGCCATTTAAACCAGTCAGCGTAAAAGAATGCTACTAGAGTGTTGCATGTTTACATTTTGACGACAGTGGGGTTAGTGCTTACAAAGGGAGGGGGAAAATTTTGATTCTTAGATGCATCGCGAAGCTAACGTGGGTGATTCTGAGTCGATTTACAAATATTCTTCTGAATGTTAATTGATAACAGAATGTTGACGGAATGCAAAAGGCAGAACTCAAAAGTGTGGAAGTGTAGCGGCCGTACAGTCTGTGGTGTGCACATACAGCAACAGATGGCAGCGCGTGAATACTGTTGCCAACTTAGCAACTTTGTCGCTATATTTAGCATCTAGTAAGATGCCTCTAGCGACTCTTTTTCAAAAAAAAAAAAAAAAAGATTAGTGAAAAAGTTTGATTGATTAAATTATGATTTTATTTATTAAGGGAAAAAAGCTATCCAAACCTACATAGCCCTATGTGAAAAAGTAGTTGCCCCCTAAACCTAATAACTAGTTAGGCCAACCCTCAGTAGTAACTGTAATCAAATGATTGAGAAAACAGGCAATGAGTCTTTCGCATCTCTGGAAGAATTTGGGCCCACTCTTCTTTGCAGAATTTTTTTAAATTCAGCCACATGGGAGGGTTTTTGAGCATGAACTGCCTTTTTAAGGTTATGTCACAGCATTTCAATCAGATATAAGTCCTGACTGTGACTAGGCCATTCCAAAACCTTTAGTTTTTTGTTATTTTAAGCCATTCAGAGGTGGACTTACTGGTGCGCTTCAGCTTGAGGTCATGAACTGATGGACAGACATTTTCCTCCGGGATTTTTAGTTAGAGAGCAAAATTCATGGTTCCATTAATCACAGAAAGTTGTCCAGGTCCTGAAGCATCAAAGCAGCTCCAGACCATCAAACTCCCTTCACCATATTTGACAGTAAATAAAGGATGGAGGGCATCCGGGGCTGACATGGACAGGCTTGAGCTGGGACCCATGGAAAGTTGAATGAATCCTCATAGAAGTAACTAGGGGGGTTAATAATACATTAAATGACAAATGGTTAAGTGCCATTTTAATGGTTAAAAGCTCACGGTCTCCTACCGGGTAGTTGCTCTCAGAAGGGGACAACTATTGAGAGACAAATGCACACGGGTGAAGCTTGAGAGAAAGAATACTGAGATAGGACTGCACCCACTCTGGAGTCTGAGTGATTGACTTTGACTGGCTATATGGATCTGGATGGACTGGAATAGGTGCCGAAGTGAATTGGTCCTCAAGCTCAAGGAAGGCTTGTTTAGCCTGTTTTGTCCATTTAAAGAGAACCTTCAGTGATGTGATACGGGTCAATGTCCCAAATGAAATGGTGATAAATGTTGGTGAATCCCAGGAACCACTGGAACAGCTTCAAACTGTAGGGGCTTGGCCACTCAGAAACCATGGATCTTTTCTGGATCAGAGCAGACTTGCCCACTCTCAATGATGAAGCCCATGAATCTAATAGAAGGTTAGTTAAAGTCACACTTACTAGGTAGATGAAGACAAACCTTGGAAGATGAAGTCTTGGAAGACATTGTTGACTAAAGCCTGAAAGATTGCGGGGGCATTAATAAGTCCAAATAGCAATACCAAGTATTCAAAGTGGCCAAGGGATGTTGAAGGCAGTCTTCTATTCGTCACCATCATGAATCCATACCAGGTGGTAAGTGTTTCCGAGGTCAATTTTAGTGAAGATGGCAGCACCATGGAGGGGTTCAATAGCAGAACTCATCCGTGGGAGTGGTTGTTTATTTTTAGTGGTAATGTTATTCAAATGTCTGCAGTTGAGGCAAAGCCGGAGTGAATGGTCTTTTTTGGAGACAAAGAAGAAGCCTGCCCCCCGAGATGAGGACAGTCTGATGATTCCTGCTGCCAATGAGTCATGCATATACTTCTCCATCACTCCAGAGAGTGGGGAACATCAATGGCGTAGTCATGTGTGATGGACGTGACAGTGCTCGTTCTTTACTGAATATCCAGCCATGGTATTTGGCTGGGACCAAGGACAAATCTGGATGCTTGGATGGATTAGAAGTGACCTCTGTGGGATGGAGAGCAGAATATAGACATGCAGAATGACAATAGGAACTCTAAGCTAATTTTACAGCTTTAGCTTTAATTTTACATCATGACCAGTCCAGATGTGAATTATGCAGTTGCAACCATGGAAATTATAAGATTATCAAATAGTGAGGAGAGGAAATCAGGTAAAAGCTGATCTTTTCATGATGGTTACCTGAGAGAATAAACAGTATAGGTTCAGTCTTGTGTGTTACTTCAGCGAGTAATCTCCCATCCAATGCATTAGCATTAAGTGTTTTCTTTAGAGGAATGGCCTGGAGACCAACTTGATGAGCCAGATTGGAGTCCATAAAACTATCATAAACACCTGCATTAATCAGAACATTCACTAGCATAGAGTGATTATCATTGGAATTAAGGCAAACAGTGGCAGGGAAAGCATTCTAGGTGGGGTCTCGGCATGGGAAAGAATTTGTATCACCAGCACCCTCACTCACTGATGAGCCGAACAGGACAAGTAGCAAGGAAATGACCAATCTGACCACAGTAAATGCACCCGCTGGCCTTGATCCGATGAAGGCCCTCTGCTGGTGTCCTGTTGGAGTCCTCCCCAACTGCATAGGCTCTACATTTGAGGCCACCAAAAAAGATATTGGAGGGGAGTCAAGAGGACATGTGGGCAAAGGTAAGTTGACTCACCCTGGACAGATAGGAAGTAGTACAGCGGGCAGAAGAAGGCTGCTGGCAAACTCTGTCTTAACGGAACTCATGCATGCAGTTATCCAGTCTGATAGCTGCTGAGATAAGAGAGTCACGGTCTCCAACTTCATCTCTTAGGCAAGCATATCCTTAAGTTGATCAATGAGGCCATTTAAAAAACACTCATCACTATCCCAACCTGCTTCACTGCTGCTAGTGTTCTGAAGTAAACAGAATATTCAGCCTCTCTTCTAGACCCCTGTTGAAGTGCCGTTTGGCTGCTTCCTGGCCTTAAACAGGGTGATCAAAAACCTTGACTGGAAATACCATGGAAAAGTGATTTAGGGTCCATTGGGTGCATGCTGGTCAGTTTGCACTGTTGCAGGTTACTTACAGGTCTGGACCCAAAAGCAGCACCAAGTCAGGTAAATATTTCAAAAAAAAATAAAAAAAATAAAAAAGATTTCACTGTGTTTCAGTCAATGGGCTTGAAGCAACAGGAGGAATGGTCTGGTGGAGGTCTGTGTGTAGATGGATGTCCAGAGATAATAGTATAGATATATAATAGAGATTGTCGTAAACCTAACAATTTATAATATTCATTAAAGCAGCTTGGATAAAATAACTTGGCACTTTCAGTACATATTTTTGGCACATCAGTACATATTTATTGGATTAAAATGTATTTGAAATCATATTGTCATGCTTTTGCTGTGGATTTTAGGCCCTTGTTCCTTGTATTTTAGGCTAACCACAGCACTCAGGACATGATTACATCCAACACAATCAACACTAATGGCAGGAAAACAGCGAGACGTACTAACTGTAGACACTAAAAGCTTTTGATTCATATGTTTTCTTGTTGAGTTTTAACTGTTGGAAAACCAGTCTGAACAATGTATCTTCTTCAATTGTCGCAGCAGTACATAGTGGCTTCACCAGTGTCTGGTGTTCTTTTTACACAAGAGACTTATGCTCTATTTGTGCATGTAGGCAGTTATTTAAGGAGTATTTTAAAACTCAAACTTTTCTGCAGTAGTGTGGCTGTTTTCCTAAAGCTACCTCTACTTGATTTTATTGTTCTAGGTCTAGGTGAATAGAGATTTTGCATGAGCCTGTGCCATTGTGACAGAGTGCTCATTCACAGAGACGACTTACCTGAGGGCGGCTTGATGAGAAATGTCAGCATCGACCAAAATGGAAGTGTAATATATTCTGTCTTAGGTTTGTTGGACACTTATTAATGTAGAGTGAGTGCCACTAATGAAGGCCGTCAGTGAAGAGCAGGACAAATATCGCTATGACCTAAGAACAAAAGAGCTGCGATGAGAATGTACATATTTAGCACTGCATTGCACACACTGTTCTCCAGTCGACAGACAAAGCCCTCGCTGTAGCAGAGATGCCCCAGATTACTCCTAATCTTTCTTTAAAAGCTGCTGCCGCTGCTGGCTTTTATTTCAAGTAAGACTCATTACTAACAAAATCTAAAATAGTAAACGAGAGAAGTTTACACATTAAAAACACTTTGAGCAAGTCAGGTGTTTTTCTATTGAGCTGTGCAGCTTAATCAAGCCTTTTGCAAGTGGGATAGTATTTCAGAGCTATAACAAAAATGCTAATATATTTACCCATTGTCCTATGGCAATGTTAAGAAAAGTCAATTTTATGTTGCTGACATTTTCAGATATGGTCAAAAACACTAAAGTAAAGGAGTGTAGCTCCTCTTGTTTGTCTTTCCCAACTCACGGCAGACTCCAGTGTTGTTTTTGCAGCACTGCAGCTGTTTGTATCGTAATCAAGAAAGGCTTTGACAGTCAGAACATGCCGTGAACGCTGCTATAAATCAGTCTGACACAATGTAATTAATCCAATAGTTAATGTGCAGAAAATCTGTCAATAATTCGGGAAGTGTTTGAGTTATTGTGAGGCAGTTTGTAGATTGTGTGAGAACAACACAGACACAGGTGCAGCTCCGGTTTTACTGTTTCAGTATTGTCCATCTGATGATGAACGGGTGATGTATGTGCTCTGTGAAAGACAAAGCTCACTGAGATGTTGCTGTGGCCTATATGTCATGTATGTGAACATAGAAAAATATAACATTTGTCTTACAAGTCATATCCAGATCAAAGGTAAACTTCTAGCATATTTATTAAATATATTAGATAATCAAACAAGTAGTTCAGAGATGTAAAATGGTAAAATAGTTGGAAATATTTAATACCTGGAAAGTTAAAAAACGCTGCAAACTCCCAGGTTTAAATCTGCCTCATGCATTTTCATGAGCTGACTGTTCACTGGAATGCAGTCTGTTGATTTACTGCCTACGGGTGATTGTAAGGCCTCAGTAAACACCAAAACACTTTCTCCCCTTCACTCATATACATCCAATGTGCACCTGTGCCCCACCAGCCCCTCTTTATATGGAACACATGCTCGGGAATGTCATGGCCCCTGCTGCAAATGGCTCCCGCGCTCTGCTTTAGAGCCATCAGAGTGTTTCATTTCCTGCCGAAGGAGTTAAAAGGACTTCCAAGGGTAATAAAAGCTGAGCAGTGCATGCTGTAGCTGCCCAGTAGTGAATTCTCCCTGCTGGACACACTCACACTCCAGCATTCCCCAGTCAAAAGCTAAAGTTTGATTGCTGCTTCCTAAAGGCGCTGGCTGGTATTTTGTTTGGGGGAGCACTGGGATTGTTGGGAGTCCACAGAGTATTAGCAAGCTAGCAGCAGAGGGCACATTGCATCTTTAACTCACATGGGACACACTAGATCAGTCCCAGATTGCACCAAATGCTATAAACAGAAAAAAGTACAGATGGCTATAAAGTACTTCATCCGTTGGGGACATAGAGGTGCAAAGAGAAATGTTTCAGTCAGCATAATTGCATGTACTTTCTCAAACTGTAGATGTTGTATGAGGTATCTTTGTAATGCAGGGAAGACTGTATCCAAAACACCTGGCTCCCTTTGACTCCTATTCAAAACATCTCCTTTATGAACATGATAACAGTACAATATCAAAGTCAGTTTGTTTAAGTTTCAATGTCTCCAATAGAACGCTTTCACCATCAAAGGCAGAATGTGCACTTGACTATAAGAGCAGATGATAGCAGATTGGGAGAGGTTGGTGGTGCATAACCAAGGAATTTGTGGTGCTGCGGGCTGCGCAGGGATGTCTGCGGTATTACACTATGGAGCTTCAAGGGATTAAAAAAAAACAAAAAACGGTGAGAGACTGACAGCTTGGCTTTTTCCATAGTTCTTTGTCTCATCAACATACTGTCTCCTGCAGTGAAGGAAACTAATTATGTCTTCAACCCCCCGTTTCTGCCCCTTCCCCTTCTATTCAGATCATCACACTCGGAAATCAAAATTAGTTTGTGGCAGACCACTTTTGCATTCAAGAAAAGCTATGGAAAACAGCAGAAAGTCCATTTGGCATCACTTGAGCGTCCACTGGCAATTACAGCCGACCTTTTGGCCCCTAAAAGCTGTTGTTGCAAATTCTAACCAAGTCGTAGTTTAACGGTGCACACCTGCCGTAATTGTAGTGTTTCAAACCCAAAGCTTTGTAAGCAGAGTGACTCTATAGCAGCCATCTGGAAGGCCACTTCAATGATCTTGTCTAAACCGACGGTAAAGACATGACAGCAGTCGAGACATGAGTAGCCACAGATGGGCTCCACATCTGGACTTCAGGGAGTTAGTGAGTCTTTCTTTAAAGAGTGTCTGTTTATCTGGTCTGTCCTCTGTGCCTTATTGTTGTAACATCCTCTGATATTCCTTTTTTTATATACACATTTTACATATATATACACATACACATTTTATATATATTTATATATGTGTGTGTGTGTGTGTGTGTGTGTGTGTGTGTGTGTGTGTGTGTGTGTGTGTGTGTAAAATATGTATATAAAAAAAGGAAACGTGATGTATTTTCTACGCATGTTTTGTACTATTATTAGGGTGCTTGAAGATCAGGTCAGCAACTTAGGTGTTGTCTGCTAAAATGCAAAAGCCATTATCATCTGAGAACTATACACTACAGCACCAAAGCCACTTCTGATTGAAATGTGCCTTTTCTGGTTATTTCTTTAATAAAACACTTTGTCTGATGTCATTCCTGAGACTTCTGCGGAAGCCCACAGACACTGTCCACAAACACGTCACCATCGTTTGAGCCAAAAGTATTCTCTGTAGGAAGATTACATCTAAATGAAAGTTGGACGAGCCTGGATCCTTAGAGACCCAGCTAATTAAATTTGTAAATTCCTCCCAAATCGTCTCCCTATTACTGAGAACCCACTGTCGATCTGCTGCCAAAAAGTATATCACAATGTGCTAAAATCAGTTTACTTTGGCAGTGTCCATGTAGAGAGGAGTTGAAACGAGCAGCAAGGCACTTTTCAGCAGCCTTTTATCCAAGTAAAAACTGCCCTCCAGTAGACGAGATAATCACTTATTAATGTCATGACGTTATTTGATTTGCTTGGGAAAATTAAATTACATCTTGGTTGAGTTTAATGCAGTGGCTGGATGTATTTCAGTGGTATGTGCTTGTTAATCTGACATATTAATGATAACATCCTTTGGCTCAAATTAAATAGAAGCTGATAAGACCTGGGAGATTCAGCATGGAAGTCCACAGAGCTGAGAGCAGTGACAGCAAGTGCACACAGCCTCCTCAAACTCAACTGAGAAAATCCTCTTACTAAAGTAATATTTTCTGATAGTGAAAAGTACTAAACTTTTGAACCTAACCAGGAATTTCATCTTATATTAGTACTTTTTTTTTTTCCAAATATTGCCCTACAAACTAAATTAAACTAACTAAGAGGATGCCCCAAAAAGTTCAAAGATATATAAAGTTAATAGATGTGGCCAAACACATGTCAAATTGGACTAAAGCAGCTTAAAGCAAAGCCAGTGACAAATAGAGAGATGAAGGCTGACATCCTGATTACCAACAGCACCGCGTCCTATCATTGTGAGCTATTGTCTGCCAGATTTGCCATTACAGTAATTGGTGATTTGTGTGAAGAGTCAGTGGGAGTGCAGCAGGACAAGTCTTCACGGTGCCTTCTCCGAATCTTGTCCCAATTACTGCTGGAACAATGACGTGACAATGGCTTGTGCCTTTGTGTCCCACGTCCGTTGTGTTTATTTAGTGTATCTCCAGTCCCCTTTGTCAGGAGTTAATTGGAGAGCGCTGACGTATTCTGATGCTAATGCCAGACGTGTTCACTGAGTTTAAAGCAGTGTACCTTCTTCAGACTGACACAAAACACACAAATACAAGTGGCCTCTCATTGTTGAAAAGTCTCTATGTCTCATCACCCGACTTTTTGTGTGGGGCCAACCTAACTGTACGTTTTTCAATCTTGGTTTGTGTTGGCTCACAGCTGAGTGGTCCAGACCAGCAAGCTGTTGAAACATCTGCTTTTATTGAGTTCTGTAACCTTTACTTATTTATATTTAAATATATTTTTCTATCTGAGCTTGTATTTTTCTAAAACAAAAACTCACATAAAACTTAATTTTAAAAGAGGGAGAACTTTGTTCACATAACTGTACAGGCACATTTTAAGATGTTTTTGCAATTGACAAGCAAGAGTTTTTTTTAGAATATGAAATGACTTCCTTTGTATATGTTTAGGGACTTAGTTAAGGTAAGCCAAGGCAGCAGAATACAACAGTCAAATTGCATTATCATTTGGTTTTTAATGGAAAATATGTAACACTGTTTTTTGTTTTTTACTTACAAATGTACACTTTTTTTGGAAAGTCTTGGTTTTATGTCCACCTGTTTCTGTTCAGTCGGGCCTAAGCTTACCAGAAGATCTTTTGGTTGGGTTGCATTGTGTTGTCCGATCACAACGGCCATTACTCACCCAGACAATTAAAAAACTCTATCCCAGGCTGTCCTTTGTAAATCTGTGTGAACTGCCTAATCCTTCACTATTAAACTGCAGAGACCATTCACTTAGGCTATAGGCTGTGACTGAAGTATAGTTGGGCTCAGAGCGCCACAGCAGCAGGGGGTGAGTGTGGGGGTGGGGGGTGAGGACGGATGGAGATTTGTGATGCAGATTCCCTGAGAGGAGCAGGACCACCAGCAAAGAGCAGCGCTGCACACAAACACACATAGGCAGGTTTATCAGTGAATCAGGCTGGCGCTAAAAGTCGTACATCAACCGCTTACAGTACCACAACCCCTGCAGAATGGACCACATTTGTCCCAGAAATACCCTGTTTCTCTCAGCCTTGTGTCCTATTTATTATTTGTAATAAAGGTATATCGGTGTGTGAAATATACTACACATGCCACACAATAAAACTTATAAAAAGTTTTTTTTAATTATTTATTTTAATTTGCATAAAATACACAAATTTGACACATGAAACATATTATACACTGTTCTTCCGTGACTAACAAGCCAGGTCCCAAATACATACAACAACTGCTAGTACTTTCAATAATACTGTCCATTTACAAAAGGCAATTCCATTATTTTTAGGCTATTTTTAACCAGTAAAATTTTTGTTTGCAAGAACATGATAACAGTGCTGTTGCTAGTTTTGTCCAGAAAGTTAAAACTCCTCCTTAGACTCCTAGCTTAGAAAAAAAATAAAAAATGGTCTTGTGTCTGACTATAATCACTGTCCAACTTGAAGCCAGTGGTACTCTTTTACACAATCTGGTTTCTCACTTGACGTTGGCTCGGCACAAACTTTTATTTGACTATTGGCGCTTCTGTCCTCTTTTAAAACAGCTTACTATAAGCTCACCACAGAGCCATGAAGTGGGCTGGGCGACTAAACATTTGAGTGTTAACAGAGCTGGAGTTTTTAGTACGATGGGTCTTATTAGTTGCACATCTCACACGACTGTTTTGATGTCCTTTTCAATATCGCTGCTATTTTTCAGCGCAGCTCAGCTGATGCTCTCTGACATCTCATTAGAGCATCTGTTATTCGTATTACCCGCACTGAGCCGAGTGATCACGCTGGATATAGTGAAGCAAATTCCTGTAACCAGCCCAAGAAGAAAAGAGTCATTATCAAGTCCTATACATGGCAGAAAAACACACACTCCTCGCTCAGAGGAGACGCTCGGAGATTGTTTCCCGAGATATATTTTCAAGGCTAATTATCTCCCAATAATGACATCATTATAAAGATAGAGCCAAGGCTGAAGTGGCGTTCACACCACACTCCTCAAGTTACTATTAGAACCTCACAGCCCACAATGGTTTTAATAAAAAAATAATAATAACGTAAGATCTGCCAATATTATAAGACAGTAACAACTTCGAACATAATAAGTGGGACACTTATTATGTTCGAATATAGCCACATGATCTACCTTCACAGCTTTGAGGTTAAGGGTATTTGCTTTAGTGATCTTATTTAAAATAACATAAACTGTAAATTAAATGTATGCATGCATGAAAGTGTATGGTTTAATTATGTTTGTTTTAGTCTGAACCAGTTTTTATTCGTTCTTAATTTTTGAGTAGGACCATGTACCATTTCTGTGTGGAGGTCTCACTGTAGCTTTAGTTGCATAATAGGGATTAAATATTACACTGGACTTAGTATGTGAGAAGAGTTTCTGGGTGCACAGGAACACCCAAAGTCACCGTTTCTTGAAGTTTCAAACAGAGTGAAAAATTAAGTTAATTAAGTAAGATGTACTCAATACACTACATAATGCAAACGTATGGCTGCAAGAATTCAAATCTGTAAATATAGGCAACCGTAAACAACAATTAGCAGCCATTTTTACCACCTGTCCCACCTGCTGCCTCTTTCCAGCAGGTCCATGTTGGCGTTAAACATTATAGATATAGTATTTTATTTTATTTTTATTTCTTATTTTTGGGTTGTCTAATATATATTGAGCTAATAATATATTTGCAATTCCATGACAGTTTGGAAATAACAGCTGTAGGCTCACTCAAACAACAGAATGTGACAGCTACCATTCTGTTAAATTATTACAATTTTATGATACTTTATAACAACAAACTCATAATTCTTATTGGGTATTTCGCAAAAAGAATGTTACAGAATCAGACAAGTAGGAGATGTAACAAACATTACCTGCGCAAAGAGTAGGAAGTGAACCAGTGTGTATTGAGATTCAGCTGTGTTCACAGAATTAGGCTCAGACACTGTAAATTCCAACATTTCTACAGTTTTTGACAGGTCACAGCGGTTTCTTCTCTCCACAGTTGAAGGAAGCAGATTGGGGGTTGGCTGGAGTCACGACCCAAACGCACATACAGCCTCCTCCAGCTGCTCTCCTCTCTGACATGTCTCAGTCATTGAAAAAGTTACTCTATATAGTATCCCACTGTAAGCCACAGTATTACAAAAATAGGAGTCTTTCTTAATATGTATGTTATATTTAAGAATAATTTTGTGTGATTATACAAATTGACAATAAAATGCAAAATAGGCAATAATGTATCATTTATATTGTTTATGTTTCAGACAGATTTTAAACTTTACCTATTTGTGAACATTAACATGTGTGGTTGAACATGTTCAACCACAGAGTAACAGTTGTGGCTCACTCAACACACATTTGTAGGTTTTAACTGTTCAGGCTAAATATATTCATCATTTCATAATGAGCCCAGTGCCCCACCACTGGACACCCTGCAGCTCTGTCCTGAGCCAAAGGTCAGTCCTGTCCTGCTCACACACTGGCCTTATTGTTATCCTGCTCTCACAGAACAGATAGAGGTGAAAAAGGATTTGTGCTGTTCACTGGGGTCCTGTTGTTTACCGGGCAGGTTATACAGATTTACAGACACTGGTCCAGGCCTAGATCTGCATTTGGAACATACAGTGGATCTGGATTGTAATGCCAGTGACATATTGCACACTAAGACTTTTATTAAAACACTTTCTCATAAAAGTAGCAGAACTAATAGAATTCAAACTGTAAAACTGCCTTTATGCAATTATATTTAAAATCTCTTATACATATTGGCACCTATTTATCAAACGTGCATATGCCAGAAAACTGGGTGTATGCCCATTTTCATGGAATCTTTGGCATTTATCAATATGAACACACACACACACACACACACACACACACACACACATATATATATATATATATATATATATATATATATATGTTATTTGCACAGGCAATGAATTTATCACACATTCAGCCACTGTAAACTAAAACTCAAAATCACGACATATTTTTTTTTCTTTCAAAAATCCTTTCGGAGCCCTTCAGATCAAGTCACTGCTTGTCTGTCTGTGTCTATGCCCTCATTCATCTTCATCATTTAGCCGTCTGAGTGAGTTAACTAAACAAAAAGTACATAAGTGGCTGGTGAGGCCTGTCTTTAGTAAAACATTTCCAAACATGACGTGGCGGCACACCCAGCCGTAAGCTGCTGTCTGCTTCACTTCATGTCGCATCACATACTTTGTGTGTTCACATAAAGGAGACATCAGTGAGCTCATAGCAGACAGATGACTGATGGAAAAGCTCAGTGCTGATGACAGATGCAAAAAGACATCCCTAGACTTCAGCCAGACTCTTAGTAGGCTTTTGTGCAGTGCCATGTCCTCCCTACCAAACTCTCCGCCCCACCTGTCCGGAGTCTTTGCAGGGCTACTCATTACCAATGCTGCTGCCACTGTGGCCTTCCTATTACTATTGACTTTTTTCATGTGGCTGGCATATCTTCTGGACTAGATTCTAGTGGTCAAATCCAATGTAACTTGAATACTACACGTGGTACTTTTAGCAGAGTTTTAATTGCTTCACAGCCCCCCAGCAATGAACAAGCTCAGATTAGTGTTCTTCAATTAACCATTTACTGTGATAGTTCTAATGAACAATAGGTGGTGGATTAAAATTAGTGACTCAAATGCAGCAAGCGACCAACATCCGTCTGTTGCCAGTGTTGAACACTCAGCACTTTTCATTACTAAACAGACTTTACATAGAGTGTTTTACTTATCACAGAATGATCCACTGATAATCAAAATCGTATAGTTCAGTATAGTTAAGTCTGGACAAAAGCCATCAGTACATCTCATAGAGCAGTATTACATCACAGAGAAGTGAGTGCACATCTTTTACTGTAATTCTAAACTTTAGTCTGACATATAAAGTATTGTGCCACAAGACTCAACAATCTGAAGAGCTGTGTGCCATTTTGTGACAAGATTGACAGTTGGCAAGAGTCCACCAAGTTTCCTACAGGTTTCCTGTCCAAAGCACTCGGAGCCTGTCCCATGTTTTTGATTCACAGCCTGAGACTGATGCAGCATGAAGACTGGTTTAGATCTGCTACACACAGCTGTGAGTCACTCCTGGAGATGGAGCCTGTCCAGTCTGTGATTAAAGAGCATATGAGCACTGATTAATATGATCATCTTCTGATGACACACATATTTCCTTCATAAATGAATGTTGATAAGCCCAGCTGGGGCCAGTCAAACAGCACAATCTGTTTTGTAACATATGAGGTGATGGGTAATTTATTTGTATATAAAAACAAACTCTTAAACACTTATCTCAATCCAGTGTGATGTCCTGCTGTAGCCTGTGAGATTTGTGACAGCAACTGGAGCAATAGCAACAATTGCGCCACAACTAGAACAATAGCTAAATGTATTTACTTGTAGAAAATCTGTAGAAAATTGAAAATAGTGACTTGGTCCAGGTACAAGTATGCAGAGTTTGTTCTTGAATATTTGTGACATTTGTTTGTGAAATGTTACAAACATTGAGAGCATTTTAAGAGCCTTTTTGTCTGGGGCAGTCACATCCATCCAAGCTCAGGACCAGAGGCCTGGGCGCTTGAGGAGTTTCTGAGCAGTATCTTGGCCATTCCTAGGACTGTGCTCTTCTGGACTAAGATGTCTGATGTTTTTCCTGGGATCTGCTGTAGCCACTCCTCCAGTTTGGGGGTTACTGCCCCGAATGCTCTGATGACCACGGGTACCATTGTGGCATTTCATGTATGCTTTCCCTGCCAGCATCTTAAACCCTGCAGTAATGTGCTCAATTGTCTCAGGGCTCTCCACACCACAGTCTGCACCTGGGGTCTTGTGGTATATCTGGGCCTCTGTTGCTCTGGTGCTCAAGGCCCACTCCTGTGCAGCCATGATTAGTGCCTCTGTGCTGTCCTTCAGTCCATCCCTTTCTAGCCATTGGTAGGATTTCTTGATATCCACCACTCCAGTTATCTGGCATTGGTACATCCCATGTAGGGGCCTTTCCTCCCACGATGGTACCTCCAGCACCTCTTCTTCTTTATTCCTCTGCCTGAGATATTCACTTCATCCATCAGCCATTTTCCTGATGTATTCCAGGATCTTGGAAGTGTCATCGTGGATAGTGGTTCAGACACTCACTAGTCCTTGGCCTTCTTCGTTGCGTAGTGTACAGTCTCAGGGTGCTGGATTTTTTCCCCAGGTATAAGGCTTCCAATCACTAACACACATTCATAATGATCAAGACATATTTTTTAATGAGACACATTTGGGACTATTTTTCCTAGAAATACAACAGAGGCCTGTGGATTTCAGTAATGTGACTGTACTGCTATCATTTTGTATCTGAAGCATCTGCCACATGTCTTTTTCTCACCACATTCTGCAAAAATACTGCTGTGGCGTCGGTCTGAATTACCATATTTCTGATGGCAAATATTGAGCTGAGGAGATGTGTGCTGATAATAAGGCATTGAGAGCAGCTGGCTCCACGTGAAGCTGCTGATAAGTGTGACTGAGGGGCCCGGGCCCTGAATAATAGCAGTGCCTTAGGATGTGTGCTCCTTCACTGCACTTGAATGAATTAGACGGATTGCTTCCAGTGTTCACTGTCCAATCAACATCATACTGGGCCTCAGACTGGAAGAACTCTGACATTTATGGGACTTTAAGAGGCAGAAGGCAGGCCCCTTAAACAAACAATCAAATAAATAAACCTTTACTTAAATCGATGAAGTGTCACTTTGCACACGTTACTAGCTGAGTGAACTGCATGAACCATTTTCATTTGTGAATAGTATACTACACTCAGATGTATTTTGGTTAAACTATTTGGTTTTCTATATATTAACAAAGTTTAATTTAAAGAAAATATCCACAATTCTACTGTTGGACTGTTTTGCAAATGTGTCATGCAATTGGAAAAAATAGTTCAGGTGGGTGGTAAAAAAAACACGTCAAACATATTTGCGGGCCAGCTTTAGCCAATGGGCTTCACATTTTTAAAAATTACCCCACCTTCTCACTTATAAATGATAAACACTACATATGCACTGCTATTTCTCTGCTTAGACCTGCTGCAGATTTAAAAAAGACATGCCTCACAGCTGCTTCTAACTGAAAGGTCAGGGAGACAGCAAATAAGCAAAGCCAAGCGCATGCATTAGAACCAGCACCAGCGCTTTCATTCCTCATCTGGTCAGGCCTTTTTGTTTCACAGTGTATTCTCTGTGACAGTGCATGTGCTAAGCAGTAATAAGATCATTATACCACAGCTCGCCAGCAATTTTTTTGGAAAAGTGTAACATTATTCTCATGGCTTTAACAGGCCTGTGCAATCAAAAGTGCAGATGTCAAGAAATGCTGCAATTAAGAGCTGGAAAGCAGGCTTATGATCATCAGCGTATGGTAAGGAATGAGTGGCTTCAGATGGAAAAAGCTCTATAAAGCAAAGATTTTAGTTTACAAACTGTAAAGCTCACTGCTCTGTCCCACTGCACTGGGCCTGTTGTGGGCAGTTACAAAGATTAGGTACATTAGGTACAATAAGTGAGCTATGTTCTGATTTAGTTGTGTGGATGTCTATTGGAAACAATAGTTTATTACACAAGGGCTTTGGCTTTGTTTAAAACAATGGCTTTGGATCATTTACAGTAAAACTGAACTTTAACAACATTCTGACTAACACTGATATTATTAGTATATTTTATTAGTATAAAATAATATTTTGTTTTGCATATTCATGAAAGAATAAAATCCATGTCTTTGCACATGTAAACTGTGACATCACAGGTAAGTGTAACTATGTGTTTTTTGCTTGTCTGTTTATTAAAGTTATATGAGTATATGCTGCCTCAGAAGGACCAAGTTGCTAAACATCTGTGCCTATAGACTTGTTTTCAACTTATTTTCAAATGGCTATGGACTTAATTTATTAAAAGCATTAACTCCATCAAAAAAGTCAGGTCATAGTCATATTTATAGAGCAGGGTTGCTGTATTCTTAGTTTCCCACCTTTAAAGGACTATAATCTCTAAATCTCTAAACATTATTGCTGTATCGTTATGTAAATCTGAGCCTTGGAGAAGCAGAGTCAGGGAAGCTTTAATCTTACTGACTTGAGGTAAAATAAATATGGCAAATGCAGACACAATTGCAGCTGACTTGGAGATGTGCGGCAATGTGCTAAGAGCCACTGATGATAGGCTGTCAGCTCGGCCCTCATTTGGACACTGGCACAGAAAAAGCCCAGTGCTTCCATAAGTGGGTCCCTGCTGTTTTAACAATTATGTAACAAAGCTGACCCATGATTTGTGCGTCTGTTCCACCGCTGAATGGCATTTTGATATGAGGCTGCAAGTGCTGCAGGGTACCTCTCTGTGGGGCAAAATGGAGTTCCTGTGCCAGTAGAGGGCCAATCATACACTGTGCTTGCTGTTAGCATGTCAGGAGCATTAGAGCATTTTACCCCACTGACTTGTCATTCCTGCCTCTCAGTCCCACACAAGCCTATACTTAAGCTTTTAGCCATGACCAATACCCAACAGCGCATAACTGCATGAGCCAACTGTGCAGCCGAATAATAATGTATTTGTTTTTTTGTTTTTGTTTTTTTTACATTGTTTGAAACAAGTTACATTATATGTTGATATGATAAGCCAACAAATACTAGAAGTTTATGTAGTAACATTTTAAATCAAACCCAATTGTCCATTGTCCTTGTAAGTTAATTACTTGACAGCATTCGACACAGTAGCAGAAGGCAGCCCCAGAGCAACTCTCAGTGACCATTGAATTAACCTCAGTCATGTTTCCAAGCCAAATGGCCAACTTTGTTGCCAGATGTGACTGCACTCATGCAGTCTGAGATAGTTTTGATCTGATTCAATCAGTAGTGCAAACAGTAATGGTACAGATTAAGATGAAGTTACGTTTTCTCTTAGGCTTTTCACCCGTTGTGCATAAAGGAAGATTTATAAGAGCAATAAGAGATTTGTCATTGTTAAATAAATAAAACAAAATTCACATAATTGGATCTGTCCATGTGATGTCAGATGATTTGGTTATGGAATGACCATGAAGGTTGGGGGTTAGATGTGGTGACATGATGACTTTCAATGTAATAAATTTGGGAACATTTTTGAATCAAGGGATTCAGGAATTAGGACTTAGGTGAAAATCTGTTTTTGATGGTTTTCTCTGATGTTTTCAAAAGCTACAGGCTACCAGTGATCTGCAAATGTGTGAATATCTTATTAATACTGCAGTTTGACACTGGGCACACTGAATTAACCTTTGCAAATAGTCATCTAATACATCAGCCATATACAGCTTCAAGTTAATATGTTCTAGTGATACATCATACAAATAGTCAGGGTGGAGGAAACCACATGAATTTTGACATGTTTCTATTGATCCACAGAGGTGATACAGTGTTTGATTCTGGGTCTATGCACTGGGGAATAATGAGGAGATATTGGATAGGTGTGGGGTTGTGAGCTGTCAGATACGTATGTATTCATAATTATTCCATCATCTCTTCAGCTCTCAGCCTATAGCACATAAAAGAGTCAGGCCCTTCTCTTTAACTCCGAGCAGGCTAATTGCTTTGAAACAGAGCACCCTTTGACCTCTCCACATGGTCGCTAAAGGTGCCCCTGCCTCAGTGGCCATTGTTATGCAGCCAGCACTCTGTCCTCTGTCACACTCTTTTAAAACTCTATTTTCAAACACACTTAGTTCAAGGGTATTTCACACACCTCTGGCTGCTGGTGTTGGCAAGGAATAGGAATCATTGCACCATCAAAATGTTCCAGAAATTATAGCTTTGATGGGAGGACATGCAGCGGCTTTAGCCACAATGTCAGACCAAAATCCAACTGATCTTCGAAATGGAGAGACTGTAGTAGAATTAGAGTGCTCAAATGGATAGCGCCAAGCTCAGAGTTTTATAGGTACAGGGCCGAGGCAAAGTCAGGGAATGTATACCTTCATCTCTCACAACATTGCTGACTCTTTATTCCCAGCAATTATATACCCATCGACAGCATACAATAGATTTTATTTTAAATATAAAGCTTCAGTGGACATAATGTAAATTGCAAAATTATTCATTACGTAAAATACAGAGGCTTGAAGTTCTCCCTACAAAAGACTCAACATTTTTATTCATTGCTCTATAGAAACAGACAGGCTATCATTTGCTGAAAGGCTTTCGTGACCTTCTCAAACCTGTCTTTTCAGATGGATGCTCTGACCCCACAGTGTCAGTGCAGTAAAGTATTACTTATATGAGTAGTTGCATCCTCTAGTGGAGTGTGTTAGTGTGGGTGTGAGAGCAGGTAACAGAATGGACAGGAAGGTGTAGAGCTGACTCTGGTCCTGCTCACTGAGCGGAAACACCTTATAGATCTTAAAACACTGTAAGTGTCTGAAAGTCTACTGTGGATAAATGGCCTTCAAACCAGCCTATGGGCTGGTGAGAGCCTGGCCAGTGGAAGAGGTCAAGTGATCCACCTACACCTGAACTTATACTGACACCAGCTATTTTTAGCTTAAACATTGTCATAATAAGTTAGAATAATAAAATCACATGGTAAAATTGGGCAGTCCTTATGTTGAGTGGTTGTAATCTTGATCATGTCAGAGCTTGTAATCATCAAACTGGCCGAGACTACCCTGTTGTGAGGTTTTGGCTCCACAGGCTTCCGGAGATGTTAAGTTAGAAGGACTCTGGTCAAATGTGCAGGCCTGGATCAGAGTGGAAACAGAGCTGAAGTGTGTGAGAGGCATCAGTGGCTGTCATTATGTGAATGCTTCCTACAGAAGTAGCTGGAAAAGCACCAGTATGGTACAGATTACAGGCTACAGACATTTATTCTTGAGTCAAGGTAAAACTACACAAAGTCAAGTAAGGTTTTGTTCTTTGATACTGCGGCACAAAAGCCCTGTTTCCACCAAGCGGCAAGTGGAGTTCAGTTTGGTGTTTTAACTTGTTTGTACATTGTTAAAAAGGTACTATACAAGGGTTGTCATAAAAACTGCTCACTTCTGGATTTATCTCTGTGTGACTCCTGCACATTACGACCTTCATGTGTCTTGTGTTTTACTCGTCATCATCTAACCCATGGGCTTAAAGGCTGGACAGAGTGATTACAAGATAATTATTAAACAAACAAAAAAAATCACCCAAGGAGCATTTTTCTCAGTTGTATTTACTAGATGTTTCTTTCTTTTTTAATTAATGTATGAAATCCTTGTGAGGTCAATGGGTTTCATTCATTTTTACGAATTTATATATTTAGTTACTTGTTGAAAGGGTACACCATCCAGGTTTTTACATGCATTAGTGGATCATCACCTTGGAGAGTTTATCCCCCTTTGTCATTGTTAATGGCAATGTGCCCACAGTTAAAAAGTTTGTATAAAATTTACTACAAATATCACCTCCAAAAAACCCTTGTACCCTTGTGTTACTCTCTTGCAACTTATGTGGCTGCTATCTCCACCTAATTATTCTCCTCCACAGTGGAAACATAAGCCACAAGTCTTACTTTTCCAAGCTGTTACACTGAGCTGACCGGTACTCTATTATTACATAGTTAAATGCTATCTAAGTTCTATCTGCTTGTATTAGGTGCATTCTACCAAGAAAAAATTGTAATCCTAAATTAAAAACCTGTTAAAACACTGTCAGGCAATAGAAATCCGATCTGTCTCAACACAGATGGTGTTGTATGCATCCAAATCTGTGAGCACATCTTGAAAACAGCAGTAATTAATATGAGTTTATGGCATTGGTACAGTCAATAAAGTAAGCAGAGAAGCATAGAAAGACCCTGATATAATAAAGTACCTCCAAATCAGCTGATTGAAAGATGATATTAAAATCACATCATCTAATACATTCTAGATATATTCAGATACAGAACACATGCACTGGTTGACTGATCAGTTAGTGTTACAGGAGGAGCCACCTATAATGATACTAGTCAATAGAACTAGACTAGACTGTGAGAACAACAGTAGCAATTCCAGACAGGAGAGCTCACAGAATTTAACAGTGTTGATTAGTAACCCAGGTCTAATCTTCCCATGAGTCCTTTAGCATTTTTCAGTGTTCTGTCATTGATGTCTGTGGTCCGTATCTTGCGGTGGTGCAGGCGTGGCAGAGATCAAAAAGATAGTATGTTTGGTACCTTGTGCCTGACACAGCCATCTTGTGCCAGCCTGCCCACGAGGTGTGGTGGTCTGAAAAACGAGGTGTAGCCAGTCTTAGTCAAAGCACAAGTCAGCGAGCAGTGTGTGGTCGTTTGAGCCCATTGCAAGTGAATACACCCTCTGGTTTATAATCCACATCCTTCATATTTCATCTGATTTTCCATCTCTTCCTGGAGTGCCTGTCTGCGCTATCTGTGCATAAACTCTCCGCTTAGCACAAACTGTGAGGAGTACGGTACTTATTTACAGTAAGCTTTCCTCGCATAACCACACACCGTAACATGAAGTCTATTCCCACTGTTTCCTGACATCCAGGAGTTTTCACATACATGTGCTCCAAGGAAAAACAGTTTGTTTTCCTGAGCTGACCATGATCATGCAGCTCCTACGTGAATGAACCCAATTAAGTCATGTGTGGAACAACCAAGAAACACACACCAGGACTTTACATGACGTGAGTAAAGACCAAATCCTTGTGTGATACTAGTGACTCTATTCCAGCTTTATACCTAATTAAGATGTCTAAAAAAAGCAGCCAATTCAAATAAATAGTAGTTCACATAAATGGTCCACATAGCCTTACCAATACATAATAATGTACTGATCCATGACCGGTGCCTCTTCTTTACAGAAGCGTTTCTTTTTTTCTTTTATAATACTTCCAGAGAAGGAATCTGACTTTTGCTTTTTTATTATGAATTCCTTGACTGCTCACCTTTAGCCTGTCTACTTATACCACTGATCTCATGATGAGGCCTGACACTGGTCACCTGTGATATGAGTCATTGTTCCCACAGCCACAGGCTGTGGCAGGTGGTGAACGGGACAGATTTGGAGGCTGACACTGTGTGGGAAAAGGGCTTATTACTTTGCTTCGACTCCACATGTGCGCCAGAAAATATCTTGCTGCCACTTAGCATAGATGTCTGATAAGGGACAAGTAACAAGTGAAGAGAGCTTCTTCTTTCAGTAAGTGCTGATTTGTAATTAGTCCATGATGTAAGTTGCCTGCCCACAATTTTTCTTTTTGCTAAACTGATTTAGAAAGCAGGCCAAATGTATTTTTAGAAACTTGTTGGAAGAAAAAAAAAAAGAAAGAAGACGAAGGAAAAGACCCACTTGAGAATTTGTTCAGACATATAGTGGAGACAGACATTTTAGGAAAACCTACTGGTTTTAGTGTTTGACCCTTTGACATAACGGGTATTATTTAGTGTGTGAAATTACTGTATAGGGGGAAAACATATTTGTCAGTAATATTTTACTATATCTCAATCATTTGCAGAAATGAAACAAAAAATAATTTTTTCATAGTGCTATACCAAAATAATCTGATCAAACATGGTTGTCCATCCATTTGACAACGAGAAAGATATCTGCAGAGGATGAAAGCAAATAACAAATTGAGCCAAAACTCAGACAAGAAGCATCATTTAGTGCTCATACACCACAGCTAAAAGCAGTACTAGGAGAAAGGTCTTCATTTCAATGCACCCATCTGGATGAGGGCAGAGAAGCAGCCAAATTGGATGAAGTTAAGCTGCACTAACTGCTTGTTGTGACTCGGGAGAGAAAACTCAATCGTCTTTTGAGCGGCCAACTGCGCCAGAGAAAGGCTACATTGTTCCCATGTTTTGGGTGGATTATGAGGGGACATGTCACAACAGCAGGTTTTTGATGGGGTCTCAGCTTTCTGCTGTCGTGTGCAATACTAATGGGAATGCCGACGAGGCCTAATGAGCATTTAATCCAGCCACAGTCATTAGTGGAAGGTCATAATAAACAACTGATGGTCAGAGTTACTCTGGGCTGTAAAGGTCCACTACCACTAGGTTAGTGAGCATGACACTTAAACTTGGACACCTTGACCGCAGAAGGACTATTTGTGCATCAAAAATACATTTTAAAGACCACAAAATGTAATGTTAAAAGATATCAGTTAAGCCTTAAGAAAAGATTCTTTCATTTTCTCACATCTGAGCAGGGAAAGCTCCTGGCAAATGCTCTTACCTTTCAATCCAAAGCCATTCCCAGAACAGCCTTTCAAACTTGCTAAGGCGTGTTAATTAATATATTATGCTCCCAAAGAAGCATGAGTCATCACTTTTCACCATATGTTTACAGGTAGTTTAGGGGATAAGTGTAGATCTGTCGTAAGCAAGTTTTGAGAGTCTTATCTCCACTGGGCAAGGTGTTGTCCGACTTGAGTCTTAAGGTAAAAGCCGTAATGATGGTGATTACGTGATGATGATCTTAAGTAAGCAGAATAAAAGGCTGAAGTGTTCGCAGTAGGCTTGTTCAAATCCACCCATGCATTAGAAGTATTTCAGTCAGTGGAACTTTTTAAGAACATGTTCTGCACATTTGTAGGAAAACAAACTGTTTTGTAACTTCCAGTCTCTGATGCCACTTGTTGTAGTTAATGGAAAGGCAGGCTTTCTTTATGGGCTTGTAATTGTCACACTAAATTGAATTTCTGAGTCTGGACTGAGCCAGTTTGATGCTTTGCAGCTACACATTTTGAACAAAATGGCCATATGGTAGCAATGAAGGTTAAAAAGCAGCTGTTAAAATTTCACTGAGAGCAGAAAAGTTCATTTTAAAATTCCATGACTTTAAGACTTAAAAATAAAGAAATCTTAAAACTTTTGAGGCATAATTATTTTACGGTTTAATCAGTTTTAACTTTCGGCATTAAACATTTTTTATTGCACTTGTTGATGTTGGGTTGTTTGGCGCATTATATAAAATAAAAAAGTAGTAGTGACCAAACTTCATTTGCTGTCCCATAGTTTCACTTTTTATTCCTATAAATCAAGTCTAGACATTGGTGGTAATAAAATGAAAGTGTGCATCAATGTTTTGCAAATGTGAGTGTGGTTGCACAGGACTTAATCCCAGCAGACAGACACTTTAGTGAGTCATAGAAAGAGCCGGAGTTAATTGGCGTGCATGTGTCTGGCATCCAAGGGCGTTAGGTATAGCCCTTTAAGCCCACTAAGAGGCTTTCTGAGGAGCTCTGAGGAAATGTTAGAATTAATTAAACTCAATTGTCATTCATAATCTTCACTTTTCAATATCTTCCGTTGTTTGAGTGTAATTGGAATTTTGATCAGGTGTAAACATTTGGAGGCGTCCCTGTGAATATTTATTAGGGCCTCTCAGAGGGGCGGACTGGTTGTCTCTGGGTGTGTGCTTGTACGTGACCTCTGCTTATTGACATGTTCTTGTCCAAACAGCACCGTCCCAGGTCAGCGAGGTCATTAAGGAGAAAGTGCAGCAGCGAAGTGTACAGCTCTCCTGGCAGGAGCCACACCACCCCAATGGAGTCATCACCGAATATGAGATCAAATATTATGAAAAGGTGAGCTTGCACTGGCATTTGTTGATGTTACAACCCACCTCGACTTCCAGTTGTGGCCTGGAAAGCGCAAAGGACCCTCTTTATTTTTTGTTCCATTAGGAAGTCTTTATTTAAGTATTTCACACAGCACATAAGCAATTTAAAGGCGTTTTGACTTAATTATTCATTAAAAATAAATAAATAAATCTCTAATTTGCAATTGTTTGTTGTTACACTCTGAAAAAGAAAAAAGAAACAAGGTGTCTGCTTTTACAAAGAAACTAGAGATGACATATGAGAAAGAGTGGCATAAAGCTAGTGATGGAGTAAATTCTGTACGAAAGCTACAAGTGTAGGCTCCCTCTATATTTTTGCTTACTCTTACTTGATCCAAAAGTTTTACCATATATTTAACAAAGAGGTGTAGAAAAGAGTGACAGAATGACATGGAGAAACTGGCCCTGATCAGGAAATAAACTGGAATTAACTAAAGCCAAGATTGAAGGTATATTTATTATACCTGAAGGGCAAAGTGTTCCTCAGCCAGCAATGAACACTCACTCAAACAACATAAAAAATTAACACATATTAAGAAAACAAAAAAAAAAAAAACAAAACAGTAATTCAGCAGTTTGTTTGAGGGAGACATTCAACTGGCTGATAACACCAGGAACTAAGGCCATAAAACATTACAGTGCCTTCTGAAATAATCTCCAAAATAAATAAGTAACTTCTAGTCTCATACCTGTGCTCTGCTCTGAATTGATCATATTCACATTTTTGTGATGGTTTCACCAAAACTAAGGCCACTAAAACTTAGAGAATCAAAAATGAGAGGAATTGCTCAAGGTCAGACACACGAATCCTAATGGTTCCACCTTGAGCTAAGTGTATCCTCATCGCTCAAGTCCGAGAGGCATTTAGGACTTGAATCTGCTTCTTCATTTAGTATTCAGTATGTGCATGCGGCTGAGTGGGATCCACGCAGTTCTGCAAGTACCTATTTTGTCACATAATTGCAATAATGAATGAGAGGCTCATAAGATTTTAATCAGTTCTTCTTAGCCACCCACACACATGTTAGCATACACGCCAACCTCCACCGCTGAAGCTAGAATAAGCAATCTGCTGCTGTTATCTGCCTCCATTCAGATTACACCAACGCTTCCCTGTGTTTCAAGTCACATCAGCGTTTTACAGCAGGGTGTAATGGAACGAGTTTAACCCAGCAAATCAAAGGCAGGCAAGCAGAGCCGTGATGCCAGCACTGGCCTCAGCCTCCAGGGCACACTGGCACATCAGTCTTCAGTGTCACGTACTGTGGCTGTGCTCTGGCCAGCTGTAAAAGTGGAAAATTGGAAACAACAACGACTTCACTAACAATCCCTGGCATTCCATTAGGCTTGAGCCAGCCAGTACTCACATCTACAATAAAGCACACAATGTATGCAGCCTGTGCATCACAATGAACTCTTAATGGAGAAAAAGTTGACATGGGTTAATGTAACAAACATCACAGACTGCTGGGGTAAAGGCCATTGTCTGATGACTGAAAAATCATTTTAATAACCAAAGCTGTAAGGGGGGATATCTGAAAGTTTACCTAATTTTACATTTTAAAATCAATCTCATTTTGTGTGATTTGTGACATTTAACAATCTTGACTGACCTAGAGTACAGATGTGCTTATAGTTATGTGTTTATAAAGTCATTTTAAAAAGCTCATGTGACACTGAACCCTTTCACCATAGGTCATGTTTAAACAACATTTTTTTAGTAAAACTGGCTGTACATGTAATAATACTTTGCTATAATAACTGCAAATCTCACATCAAACTAATTTAAGCAGTTTTACAGAATGCTTTCATTTATTTTGAGCTTTCAAGACAAGTTAAACTGAGGTAAAATAAGTAACAGGAGGAGCATGACACATGGTATGAATATTAAAATTATACTTGAATTTTTATTCTTGGGTTTTATCTCCAGTCTTTGGGTATTTGCTGTAAAGTGGTTAAATCCATTCAGTCTATTCACAAAGTGCAGGTAATTACATCCTGTGAAGTCTATCTGCAGTATTTTAGCAGCAGAGCCATTTAGATAACCACACTTCAATAGGACTCAATTATGGGTATGATTCTCTCACAACATTGCCAGCTCTTTTTAAACACCATTTGCTGAAAATAACAGTGTAAAATGTAATTTATTCCAGGATCAAAAGGACAAGATTTCCACAGTCAGGTCCAAGTCCACGTCGGCCACAGTGAACAACCTGAAGCCCAGTACGGCCTATGTGTTCCAGATCCGAGCCTTCACCGAGGCAGGCTACGGCACCTATGGGCCCAGAGTGGAGATCACCACCAAAGAAGAGAGTGCAGGTAGGTTTAAGACTGGGGCACCACTAGAATTGTTGGATGTTTCTTGATAGCTGCAGTTGCAACTGTACTGAACAGAAGCATTTTAAACTGTCCTTAGCTAAAATAAGAGATATACAGAACTGAAAAAATGGGTAGTGAGACATACCAGGGAGTAGCACTATGCAATCATTTTGATATGCATATATGTTGGAAATTTTAGGGGATCACCTCTGTCTCACACTGTCTTCATTCTCATAATTCATTCTTGTAATGTAACTGCATACCAAAGCAATATGCAGACTTTTTAGCACCCATGTCGTAGATCGTCACTTGTTATGTCTTGAGGTCCTAGAAAATAATCCCCTGTGAGAACATTTTACTACAAACATCATTAAGATTGATTGACCACAATTTTACCTTTGCCACATTCATCATTGAATATGATCCTTATATCAAATTCATATTGTTTTGTCAAGATTTAATCAGCGGAATCACTTTTTGCATAATGGGATTTGTGTCTTGCCAAAAAAATACCTGGAAGAATGTTTTTGAGTTAGAAATATGAATATAACTGTAGTCTCAGACGACCACCAGCATAGTGATGAGGAAACACAATCACTGTTAGGTTTTAGATTTTGTGCTGTATAATTGCACTTGCATTTCATTTATTATTGCAGTATCTTTTCACTTTTACATCGTTCTTTCACTGTTTAAAAAGAAGTCCACCTAGAATATTTGCAGACCTTTCGTTGGCCCAGAGAAATTATTGCCTTCAACCAAAGCAACAACCAATTGCTTTGACTTTATGCTGATAAAATGTCAGGGGAGAGTTATGGCTATAGAGTCAGAACGCATGAAATCTAATCTGTTACATTAGCTCTGGCCTGTGTCTGTCTGTTGTTGTGAGAAAGTCTGCTGCCAGCATATAGCCAGTGAACTTGGGCCTATCATTGACTGAGCACTGCAGTGAGGAAGCCTTTTTAGATAATCAGTGAAATACTAAATTTATGGAAAAGCTGATTATGTGTTGACCCATCATGTATTCTAACCCTCTTCGAAAATCACTGTTGTTGCTGTATTTATTTAGTCTTCCTTCTTGATTTAAAATGTATGAAAGCCTACGCTCGTACAGCACTTTCATTGACTTTATTTGCTGCTATTCTTTGGAGCAATCAGCAGTTTGTCAACGAAAAGTGGTGAGCAGCTCCAAATGGGAAACAATCCAACCTGAATGTGTCTTAACTGGAGATGAAGGGCATCGCTGTCGCCGTCTGGGACTATTAAGCCCACTTTCTGAAACAGAGCCGTGTGTGAGGACAACACAAAAATAGCAATTTCTCCCCCTGCTGAAGAGGAGGAGGGGGTGATCAGTCTAAAGACTTCTCAGTAGGCTCAGTTATGTCCAAATCTGTATTCAAGTAGAAATACTGTGACTCAAAGGAGCAGACATGTAAATTAAATATACTATCTGGATTGAATGTGCGTTCACGCTTTTCAAGGTATCCGCAAGGGGCATCTGTTTTCCCATGCAATATTCACAACAGACAAACTATATATATATATATATATATATATATATATATATATATATATATATATATATATATATATATATATATATATATATATTACTGACACAAAAACAAATGTAAGTAAAAATATATAACAAATGTCTATCCTGCACTTTGTACCATTGGTTTTGTGTTAACCTGTACATTTCTGTCGTTCCTCAGCCACAGTGGTGTCAAGTGAGCAGAACCCGGTCATCATCATTGCGGTGGTGGCCGTGGCAGGGACCATCATCCTGGTCTTCATGGTGTTCGGCTTCATCATTGGGAGAAGGTACGCTCTCGCGGGCCCCATTGACTCTCCGCTCCTGTGAGTCTCCGCTTGACAATTCAGCTTTGTGTCACTGGAGTCGTCCCACACACACTGCACCGCACCATCATCTGTGGCATGCTGCTGTGCTAATGGCTTGTGACACATCTCACACACCCTCCAACCAAATCTGAGGATGTTTTTTATAAAACTAATATGAGACAAGTGCCCCTCAGCAGCGCCTTTGTGCATAATCATCATCACTGAACACCTGACCAAAAGTGCCACTGTCCCATCACTTCATGTGCACTCACTTGTTAATCATGATCATGCCATAAATCCCAAGAGAATTTTTTCCAAGCAAGCTTTTAATATTATGTACAGATCTGAAACATTAAATAAGCTGTCTTTTTATTTACTAGCCTTATAAAAACATTCCTTTCATTTACTTTAATTTTATTTTAGTTTTTTGTTGGAGTTCTGTATATTCAGTTATAGTAAACCAAATCCATCCATATGACCAAAGCTAATAATCAGATCTGAACTATGCTTCACATTCTTCGAAGGATTTTTTTTTTTTTTTTTTTTTTAGCAGACGGATCAGTAAAGTCCATCTATAGAAAGTGCATGTCCATCATTGTGGATTACTCATTGCTTCATGTCATTGCTTAATCAGCACAAAGCCTCATCACCTGCTCAGGACGACTTTCAGCAAGTTAACATTAATAAAAGCAGCCCTTCACTTCTGTACAGTGCATGTATTATTTGATATGATTAAATCTGAGCTGTGTTCCCAGGAGGCTCAGCTGGGTTTACATTTGTCATGTGCTGCTTTGTGCCAGCATTAAACTCTTGTATTTTGTGGAGAGTGCAGTCAGTTAATGCAATGTGGCTGTCTTTGTGTGCAGGCACTGTGGATACAGTAAAGCCGACCAGGAGGGTGATGAGGAGCTCTACTTCCAGTGTGAGTCTTACAAACTTTCCAGAGTTCCAGCCTGGTCAGGGTCTTCTTCTGTGGAGTGTGCATGTTCTCCCCTGACAGTTCAGTCACAGCAAAAACAACACTTAACAGAGACGAAAATCCATATAAAATGAAAAATAAAAATAAAAGTGATAAAAGTGTTTACCATTTATGTAAACAAATACTTTCACTGATGCTTTAGTCATTAATACCTAAATGTGTAGTTGATCTTGAAATATTAACCTTTAAATTCTTCTATTCTATCTTCTTCAATTTGAACACACCAGTATTATTCATTCATAAAATGTTGGGATAAAACAAAACTTTGTGACCTATAATGTGAGTGTACTCCTTGTACACACTTGTACACCTTTGCTGCTGCATCTGCTTCTGATTGGCTAAAAAACTGAGCCCAGATGAAGAACTCAGAGAACTTCAAACACTGGCCAGTGACAGCTGTCGGAAACACATCTAGACTTGACCCAAAAGCAAGCAGTGCTCTTTAAAAAATGCAAAAGCCAGACGCTACACTGTGCGACACACTGGGTTCTAGTGTACACACAGCCCGAGTGGTGTTTTTGTATTTTCTCCAGCAGCAAGGTAGCACCCCTAATGATGCCCCTGGAGATGGAGCCGCCGACAGCTTCCTCGAGTGGAGCCGTAATGATCCATGCTGTAGGCAAACTGCTGATATGGAAACAAAGGGTCAGGGGTGTCACAGAGCACAGGCACAGGTTTGGCTAGTGCTAAGTATCTGACAGATCCACCTCAGCAGCTCACACCTGCCGCGCTCAAAGACACAAAACACAAACAAGGCAGTGTCAGTACTTAATGGAGGAATCCGGTGCACAATATAACACCATGCGAGGGCCAGATAGTTCCAGGAGTCATTGTAGAGGCCCAATTTGCCCAGTGTGTAGCGACAAGGATGTGGTGATAAGACAGCTCCGGTCATATGCATTGACGCTTGATGGACAAAGCAATTATGGAGTGAGTGGAAGAGAACTAGAGCCGGTGCACTGCCTGTATTTACACAGCTTAATGTATTATGGATAAATGTCACATTATTTTAACAACTCTATGAGACTTCAATAGATTCTTACATTGTAATAGTTCTATGACTAGACCAAATTCAGAATCATTTTCAATTTCCTATCATAACTACTGGGTCATACCTTTTACTATGTTTTCTTTAAAAAGTAAAAAGAAATATTTGTGATTTTGATACAAAGTAAGTTCATATTAGCAAATTTTTTCTCCACAGGAAATCATTTGCATTTAGTCTGGTATAGATTTTACACACGCTCTTCTTGATGCAACCCTCTCCATTTTTCCAGGCTTGGTACTGGCAAAGACAGTTGTGTCTTGTGGCTGGAGTTTTTGGATCCCCATCAAATAAACCATTCACAATTGTAAAAAACTGAGCAGATAAATTCAAGCAAAACAGACAACACTCAAACTTTAGCTTCTATGGCTATTGGAATTATTTATGCTGTATGAGGTCTCATAATCCTGTAATTATCCACAGTAAAACTCTTTGTAAACATCCAATGGACGTAAAACACTAAATGCTATATAACATCATTGTTCTAATTGCTCTAATTACTTGAGACATCTACATTTATACAATTTTCAACTAAATAAACGTAATGAAAAACTTTATGTTAACTAATATAAAGCATAAATTGTGAATTGTTTTGTAACAGTTCCAAAGAAAACCTCTGGCTTCGTAAACTCTGCTGCAGGCTTCAACAACTCCACGGCTCCATTATGAAAAAATAATAGGCTATATGATCCATTTATTGGTCCAGTATTTTTATTATCAATGTTCACTTTTATTTGTGTGTAGTAAAAACCCCAGTGTAACAACACCTGTGTTGTTACTACAAGACATTTCACATTGACATTTTCTCTCTTGCTTGTGCAGTTTTGTACAAGCTGGTTGTTGTGTGTTTCTGTCCTGTAAGTAGCTGCTTTGTTGTACAGTGGCCCTAGTCCCTTTATGCACTTTATGAAGTGTGTAAGAGCTCATTAAACTTTAATGTTGACAGGTTATATTGTTATCAGTAGGATTTAAAATTCATACAGTAATTGCCCCATGAGTGCTCTGTTAACTTAATGACACATAATGCAGTAAATTGCTGTTAATTCAGGGCACTATGCAGGAGTGTGGCCCCCTACCCCTGCCCTGGCCCCATATGACCCCGTTTGTCTAAATGTCTGACTCTTACCTCATGGAGATTCATAAACTCATATCATTGTTATTTGAAAGTGCATGTGTTTAAAAACCCCATGCCTCTTCCCTAAAGCTATTAAAATACTGCTCTCCACATTTTCAGAACCAAACTAAAAATACATGCTAATCTCTGTTAGATACAATAATTACACATTGTCAGCTGCAAACCAATTATAGATGAACATGGAGTCATAGTAGGCAACATTATGTTTGTATTTGTCAGCCAAGAGCAATGTCGGCACAATTACCTGCAACACTCACAATAATAATCTTCAAATACAAATAAAAACACAGCTGCAATTTCTTGACAAGTTAATAGTGTTAATAGTTTTTTTTTCTATCTGCATTTAGTCTTGTTCAAGTCCAATCTTTCCCAAGAATGCATGGCATTTGTTAATTTGTACAATGCAAAATGAAATAGAAACAAAACCTTAACATCAGTTTAACGTTTGCATGCATTTAAACTGTGAATGTGAGAAAAGATGCAAAGATTGATAAGAAGATTATTAACAGATCCTACACCCAGATTAAGGATTGAAAGTTGGAGCCATTGCAGCAAGCTCTAAAGTCTTGTCCATATTAATCAAAGAAAGAGTGACATCCACATTGATCATAATTATCACTGCTTTTGTAAAAAAAATAATAAAAAAAAAATCAAATTTTCACATGTGACAATATTATTGTAAATGCCATGGTATGGTAAGAAAGACATATGATTTGTTCAGTTTGATGACTCTGTTCTCTGAGCTGTTGAAGCGTGTTTTTGCAGCACATTGTAATAAGTGAAGCCTGCAGTTTTGGAGCTCATTTGTAGTCTGACCCAAGGTTCAGATGGGATTTTATTGAGCGAGTCAAACTAAAGTGTAACGTCTTGTGAGACACTATTGGATTGTTAAGTAAGAAGCAGACATGTTGTTACAACCTCAGTCGTTATTGCAGCCTTGATAAGAGCATTAGGCTGGTGCATTTCATTCTTGTTTAGTGAAACCATTTTAGGTGAAAGGTGGTCGACAGTAGCATTGAAGCTCCCAGTGGAAGATACATCTAAATGGAAGTCCATCTCCCCTCTGCCTAAATAAAGTTTTGTTTATTTAAGCATATTATGCTTGTTTTTGCATCTTGCTTCTCTTGCACCACAGCTGCGTTGTATGGATATTTAATCGTAACAGTAATTCTCTTACTTTTCTACAGTCAAATTTCCAGGCACCAAGACATACATCGACCCTGAAACCTACGAGGACCCCAACAGGGCTGTCCATCAATTTGCCAAGGAGCTTGACGCCTCGTGCATAAAAATCGAGCGGGTTATCGGAGCAGGTGAGCTCATCCCGGCGCTGTTTGGTCTCTACCATATATCACCATGACAGCTAAATATTTACACCTTGAGTAGGGACACAGCTCTATGCTTTGGATATTGATAGTGCAATTGCAAAGACGGGAAAAAAGTTCATTGCAATTAATGTGTGGTCTCGTGGAGAATTTCCGCAGCTGAAAAAATGCTGCCACATGGGTTTTCCAAAGGCAGTCAATGACAGTATCTATGCATCTCTAGCATGTCTTATTATAGGTCCCGGTTACACTCCCCTGAGTATAACAAGATGTCGCGCTCCAATTTGTATTCCAGCTGCTTTGTCTCTCTAATAAATTTGTCATTGTGAAGCACTTGATTTTTCTCCATACATGACTTGGTTCATCTCTCACAGGAGAATTCGGAGAGGTGTGCAGCGGACGTCTTAAGCTGCCCGGAAAAAGGGAAGTGTCAGTCGCCATCAAGACCCTAAAAGTGGGATACACTGAGAAACAGAGGCGGGACTTTTTGTGTGAAGCCAGTATCATGGGACAGTTTGATCACCCCAATGTGGTACATCTGGAGGGGGTCGTCACCAGAGGTAGGGAAAAAGAGACACGTTTCATTGTTAATTCTGCATTTCCTCCTTGTCTGGTAAAGCATTATTTGATTAATGACATTAATGCATTTTTACATTTAAGTGTATGTGCAAGTTGTATATTTTCAGACACAGAACCTGCTCATCAAACTGAAGGCCCATTGGCCCTACCTGCATCTTAGTCTTTTATAATTATTATTATTATTGTACATTCAATGCTTCCTGTCATTACATACATTATGTCCAGGTAATTTTTTTTTTTTTTTATTTTCTGGTAATATGTTGAGTTCTGTAGCTTACAACGGTTATTAGCAACTGTGTTTCATATTTTTTGTTTAGAAGAACTGTTGAAGCAAGATCCATACATATATTTGCTAAAATAAAAAGTAATGTCTGAACATTAGTTTATTTCAACAGAAAAGTGTATTGTGTTTAAAAAGTGTTGCAGTTTGAGAGACAATTCATCTGATTAAATTATCCACACTGCCTGTTTTAGACACTGTAATCAAAGGAGCAGATGGTAACTTTTAATTAATAGCCAATGAAACAGCAGCTAAAAATATCTTGGAAGCAGGATCAGCATTTATGGCACAGCAATGTAAGCAAACACCATTCAGGTATCAATTAATCATGTCTTTTGTCTTGTTTCAGGTAAACCGGTGATGATTGTCATCGAGTATATGGAGAACGGCTCATTAGACGCATTCCTCAGGGTAGGTACCACCTTCACAAAAATACATTCTCTTTGTAACTTTCCATATCACAGTGTCCCAAAAGACTGTATTCTACCAAGAGGTGAAGTATGGTTCAGGTATGGTTTCTTTTCTACAAAGTTCTAATGTTCTATGCCTTGAAGTCTCCTGTATAATGAGGTCAGAGGCTGAAGGTAAATGAACTGTATGCATAACCGCAAATGAAAGAGCATTGAGCCGCATTCATATTGAACTGTTTAACTTATTTAATGCATTCATGACTTAGAGGCAGTTGATAGTTGTGCTTTTGTAGGTTTCATTGTTGTTTCAGTCTGCAGCCTGAAGACAGACTGCAGTGTGTTTAGCTCCACCCTTTTGCGCTCTTTACACCTAGTTGCTGCCCTGTTTGACAGAGTGCCAAAAGTGGTACTGTATGACTGGGCAATATTAACATGCTTCACACCCAACAATGGTGGCAATGGAAATAGAAGCAAAACATACTGAATGATGGTGTTGTACCTTTTGGTGGAATGAGGTCAATACAGTCTGCAGTTTATGAGTGTTGCATAAATCCAAAACTACTGCAGTGGCCTACATTCCGTCGTGGTCAGTGGATATGGCTGACCTGCTTGTGTTTCTCTTTGGCAGAAGCACGACGGTCAGTTCACAGTCATCCAGTTGGTGGGGATGCTGCGGGGCATAGCAGCGGGAATGAGATACCTCTCCGATATGGGATATGTCCATCGAGATCTGGCTGCGCGGAACATCCTTGTCAACAGCAATCTCGTATGTAAAGTGTCGGACTTCGGCCTGTCACGGGTGATAGACGACGACCCCGAGGCTGTCTACACAACAACTGTGAGTCAATTAAAGGGCTGTCTCGGCCCACAGCCCTGTCTGCATTCTCCGCTGAAATTAGACCTCCCTTAGTCTGAAACACTTTTATATGTGAGAGGCTAATCCATCACAAAGACTGTTTACAAGCACGGCTCTTAGAAATGGCTTTGACTGGGATGATTACAATTCAAGCACAACAAAACAAAAAAGGAGAATATCTTTATGTAAAAATTATAGACACCACATTTATTAATTTCATTATTTTTCCATCAACATTAATGTGGATGGAGATTTTAAATTTAAATGATTAAATTTTACATTTTAAAACACCAATTATAAATGTAAACACAGTAGTCTGGACTCTATAAATATTTATACCTTATCAATGTTTATAATGTTTTATTATGTCTGTGTTTTTGTTTCTGTGTGAAAGTTGTATGTGTTGTGACTTTGAGTAATTGTGCACCTTTTTTTAATTGGTGTTTTAGGGGAAGAAGCAGGATGTAATGAATTTGCTGTTTACTCCAGCCACTGACCTGCGTTTTGCTGAACAGGGTGGAAAAATCCCAGTGCGATGGACCGCTCCAGAGGCCATTCAGTATCGAAAATTCACCTCGGCCAGCGACGTGTGGAGTTACGGCATTGTCATGTGGGAGGTCATGTCCTATGGGGAGAGGCCCTACTGGGACATGTCCAACCAGGATGTAAGTTCCTTCTGAACCCGTCTCCTCAACATGGATTAGTTCCTTTTTTTCCTTAGCACACCTCCAAAATCTATTTTTCACTCTGGAAAAATTTTTTTCCCCTTTTTTTTTTTTTTTTTTTCTGGCGAAACCAGGATTAAACCACAGCTAAAGCAGAAATAAAGCAGGTCAACCCAACCAAGAACTAAATTGAAACCATACCAGGACTAGACTTTGCCAGCAATAAACTCACTGCTGGTCTAGTCTAATAAATGAAAAAAGAATAATCCAGGACTATGCTAGGACTATGACATGACCTAAGAAAAAACAAAACAGAATTCTAAACTAATGTAATACATAGTCACATTTCACATAAATTAGGAAGTGTAACAAAAACAAAACAAAGCAAAACCAGTGCTAAAACCAAAACTAAGAAAGCAACATGGCATTCCCAAATGTAATCACTGAAAACCCTAAACAGAATTTCCATCAATTCCTCATGGGAACAGTGCTGTTACTTTTAATTAGTTCAGAATTATTCCAGTAATCGTTGAGTTTGAAGGAAAACAGAGCTGAAAGGGGACACAGATACAAATTATAAATCCATGGAGTATTTGCTGACAGTAACATATATAACACAAATCGTGATTTCTAATGACCTATGGAAATGGTAATGGTATTTCATTGAAGATGTTTTATTTTTTGGAAACTGTCTGCTTCTTAAAAAACATCTGTAGTGTTTGGCTCTTGCGATTTAAACTCAAAGCACTTGGGGGATAACCCACACCCACAGCTCTGTTTGGTGCCACAATCAAACAAAAGTATGTCTTTTAACCACAAAAACTGATATGACAAAGTCCTGAAATCCTTTTAACAAATGTCACAAATTGCTATAATAACCGACTCCCCACCATTCAGTGAGAGCAGGGCCAACTTCACTGTGGGCCCCCACTGAGAGAGCCCCACTGAGCCAGACTACTCCAAGCTGCTCTTTTTGTCAAACTTTTGACACATTTTGATTGATGATGGATTCTGCAGTGGTCCTTAGATTCCTATACAGTGTTTAGCAGCCACCGCATCAGCAAAAACACCATTAACATTCATCACTGGCCCCTCAGCAGAGGCCCTCTCATTCAACAGTCAGACGTTAGAAATGCTAAACAACATGGCTGGCCGGCAAAGTGGCGTTTGTGGTGTTTTGACGCTCCGCTACTTGACAGACATCAATGTCAGAATCTTTGTCAGGACGTCAGCAGATATCCTTCTGGGGGAAGCAGGAGGAACACTTTTTGCATTTTCCCAACTGTTTCACTGTTTTGACACCTTTTCCCTCCATGACTCATTTTTGGAGAAGCCCTGACAAAAAGATGATGTGCAGTAAAAGCATCTTGTTCACTCAATAAATACGCTAGGTCACCATTCAGCCAATGCAAATAAGACCTGTTTTTAACTAGTGCTATAGTTCAGTTTGTATCGCACAAATTTAATTTAGTTTTCATTGTCAAAAGTACAAGTACAAGAATTCCAAATAGGTGTATTGTCGCATCCTTTTGTTAATTCTGAGTAATGGGTATAGTTACTAGAAGATGGAGTCAGACACTGCAGTTCTTCTGACTGAGTGATTAAGTAAAAAGAATGCAAAATCTATACATTATATTATGATTTAAAAAAGTTTGGATAAGCCCACATTTCATTTTTTAGAAAAAAAAAAGAGGAAAGTCAGTGTTGGTGGTTATATTATTCTGCTGCTCTTTTAGTCACATGGACTAACACTATGTAAGGCTGAAGGGTGTGAAAATTAACAGAAACGAGTATAAAACTAGACCACCAGCTTCTGTTTTCACTACGCAAGAGATTTATTTACTTACATATTACTTGGAGCAAATTAGGCTTAACTCTTGTCCAACTGTTCATGAACTGCGTGCTATGTAGGCAATGTTAAGTGACAGTAAATTATTTTTACCAGCAATCAACAACATTTCTTTATATTTTTTAAGAGCCGAATAAAGACTGTTTTTTGTTTAGGTACATACGCAATGTGGAATAGCTGCCAAGTCTGGGCAGCTCAGAAAAAAATGGGATTTATCAGCTGTTATTGCAAAGCTTTACCTGAAAAAGATAATGTAAATGGCAAATTTATGGTAAAGCTCATCCGAGGAGAAAGGAATGGAATATGATATCTGGAGTTAAAAGCCTGGCTGCAGTGTTAAGCGACTCTTTATTTGAAGTAGACAAAGGGAGGCTTTCATAAACCTCAGCAGAATGGAACTGACACAAAACACTTTGATTTGTTCGATGTTTCAACAGCACTGAATATATCAAGCTTTCACCAGGAACTTTACTGAATAGATTTGAATAATGAATTACGTTATACCAGTAAAGTACTATTTTGTCAGTATCACTTGTTGGGAGTGAATTTTTTAAGTTAATGCAAGATCATGCATCATCATATAAAAAACACAAAACTGCTTTCAGTGGCTCCATTATATGTTATCTATTTTAAATGCAATATGTTAATGGAAAAGCATTTTAGCAGTGCCATATATTGCAAGTAGACTAAAGATGAACATCACTAGTTAAAGCTCATTAGTGCAACTTGCAGATGACTGATTTAACCACCCATGATTCTGAGCAGTGAACTGGCACAGATCCAACCTTGTGTTTGATATAATTGCTCTTCGAAATCACATCTGCTCATATGGAGTAATTCTGCTAATGAGTAAAGGATGCGCTATAAATCATGAGGGTGGGTGGGTGCGGAGCTCTTGTACAGACCAGTTCTAATAGTGCTCTGTTTTGCCCAGGTCATAAAGGCCATTGAGGAGGGCTACCGTCTTCCTGCTCCCATGGACTGCCCACCTGGCCTGCATCAGCTCATGCTGGACTGTTGGCAGAAAGACCGAGCAGAGCGGCCCAAGTTTGATCAGATAGTCAGCGTCCTGGATAAGATGATCCGCAATCCCAACACACTAAAAACACCAGTGGGGACATGTACACGGTAAGTGATGACTCCATTTATGTATTATATTGTGTTCCATGACAGTTGGAGTTTGAAAATTACTCAGTGTCTGATAAGCTGAACATTAAATGAACAGTAATCTAAGTAAAATAGAGTCAGGAAAAGGGAACATTTTTAGCATGGAGTAAGTCAATCATTTCATCAAGTCATTTTTACTTATAATCAAAACAAGAATTAATCCTAAAATAAAGTCAGCATAGATAAAAGGAGCATGCATTCAAACTAATTAAATAAGGTGAAAAGAATAGCAGAAAATGTGAAAGCACTTTTCAAGTCAAGTGTTCAAGTCAGTGTAAACAAATAAGCATTTAGTTTTGATTAAAAAAAATGGCTGGTCATTAATAGCATTGTAAAGGATGAGAGTTTGCAGAGGTTTGAAGCAACTATGGTGAATAAATGGTCACCTCTATATAGACATCTGTAACAAATGTTCCCCTAACACTGCAGAGCTCTATGCTTTGTCAGACATTTTAAATATCTTAATATTACAGTTGTTTAAGGCTATTAATGCTTTTAAAATAAGCCAGTAGAGTGAAGATAGAATAGGGGGTTTGGGTTGTATATAGATTTCTTACCTGGAATAAATTAAAATGCATTGTACTCATGTATGTTACACAGTGGTTGTACATATTCCTGTGTCATACAACAACTGATAATTATACTGTTGAACACTGAGACATAGAACACACTAGGGGATTTTTTTGCCAAATTTTGGCCCTGATTCAAGACAAAATTCTCAAGTGCATGATGTCAATGCAGATATCCAGGTGGAGTCAAGGCTATGAAACAGGTTTAATGACTGCAATTATAAAATCAGGGCACTATAAATGTAGCCAATGAGTGAGCCAGCCATAGTGGCTGGGCAGGTTAAAACATCCCTGCTTCTTACCATTCAACAAATGGATTAATGTACACTGACATAGATGGAAAATCTTGTGTATGGTGTCTCAGTCTGGTCCGATGACTTACTCTTTTTTATGTGTATCCTAGTCCCAAACTGTAGCTTTAAACTTGGTCTGTCACAATAGGGAGTTTGAACTTTAACACATTAGCGGCTGATCCGAAGAGTCCAGTGGATGATTTAAACCCTGTAGTTCAGAGATGAAAGATAAATCCCCAGAGATCGATTCCACAAAGCAGCTTCTATGGCTTTATGGTCAATAGCAGGCCTTTTAAATCAATCTCTGTAATGAGTTCCTGGTACTTGAAAGTGCAGTGGGAACTCGAGGCCTCACTCTGACGTTTGTCAAATGAATTCTATTTGCACTCAGACCATGGTTTTCTGATGTGTGATTGAGACTTTGAGGGTACTTTGGTTAAAGAGAAGTTTAACATTTGGAAACTGTACAGAAATATATCCAGGTAAAAAGATATTGACTGAATATGTTGCTAATCAGCTAAGGTTTTTCTCCTCCCACAGTGTCAATCACAGCTGGAGGCATTTGGTCACTTCTTTGTTGTGTTTCAGCCATGTGGTTTGATATTGCTCCATTCAGTACAACGTGCTTTTTGTGGGTTTTTTTGTCAAAAGTGGTACAAAGGGTTTTAAAATTGCTTTGGTCATCCCTTCACATACCCAGTCTGTTGATCTATTTAATACTCAGGCAAAAAGGAAAGGTAAACTACTGTAGTGTTTTACTTAAACAAAGCTGGTCTTGTTCTTCTTGGTCTTGTTCTAGTATGCCAGGTAGAAAGAAGGCACTGTTAATAACTTGTGTAGTTTTTCAATGAACTCCAATGTAGTAAACCCTGTCTCACTCACTCTCACTCTCATATCTGACCTCTGACCTCACTGTCCCAACCAAGGTCTTACCTGACAGACTACTGAAGGCCTTTGTCACACTCTACTGCTTGATTGTGTTTACAAAGCATGGCTTCCTTTTCACGTTACATCTAAACATGTTGTGTGCTCATCCTGCAGACCGATTAGCCCGCTGTTAGATCAGAGCACACCAGACTTCACCGCTTTCCGCTCGGTGGGAGAGTGGCTGGAAGCCATCAAGATGGAGCGATACCAAGACAACTTCACAGCAGCGGGCTACACTTCTCTGGAGTCTGTGGCCAGGATGTCAATCGAGTAAGCACTTACAAGCAACAAAAGTTAATTAATGCTATACACGTCTAGACTCGTTTTACCTCCCAACCCTCAGATTTCACTCAGGTTCAGACTCCAAGTTGTTAATAAGATCCAGAAATGTTGTTTTGTAGCTTAAACAGAATGCAATACTACCACAACATCAAAGTGGACTTAACATTTTTTCCTTCTAAAATTCATTGTTTTCACCAGTGTGAAGTTTATGTGTTGCATTTAAAGCTTGGTTCTGACCAAGATTTTAGGTAAAAGCATAGTCAACCTCATCACTCGTATAGTTTCATTTGTGCAACATTTTAGCTATCAACAACTTCCAACTATAAAGTGTGTTTATATATTATCAAAAATTATATACAAATTATTTTCAGGTTTAGCTCTTTTTTTTAAATTTTGTATTTCAGACCATTGTCTAGGATTTTAGGTTTTAATGGTTAAACTTTAAGGCTATTGTTATATCCTGTCTCTATCTATTTACACTACTACAAGATTTTTTTTTTTCCACAGAGATTTCAGCTCTGATGGGACAGGCTTATTAGAGGTGACTTGGGAGGGACACATCTTTAAATCAAATCAATTAGAGAGAATGAGCCCACACAGCAGTTTGTCCTTGAAAAGGCACACTTAAAATCACTTAAAATGTCAGCATCAAGATCCATTTCCCCAAAAAAGAACATCCAAGAACATGTCCAAAATCTATCATCAAAATCAATCACATTAAAATATTTTCTGAGGGTTACAAACAAGTCTGCAGCCTTTGACTAACTTCTTACTCCCAGAAATAAAATATCACGGTTGTAAATCTCAAACCAGTTCTTGATGGATGTTCCTTCTTGTTTTTTTAGGGATGTGATGAGTTTGGGGATCACGTTGGTGGGCCATCAGAAGAAGATCATGAGCAGCATACAGACTACCAGAGCCCAAATGTTGCACCTTCATGGCACGGGGGTCCAGGTTTGACACACTATGACTAGACCACCATGCGACTGGGCAGGGCACCAACTAACGTACTTCCGGAGAAGTGCCTGGGACCTCACCAGGATCATGAACTCTTCCGGCTGGGTCTGGAGCGATACCGTTCCTTTGTGAATGACTGAGGTTCATCTCTGCAATGGCACTGACAAAAAGACAAGGGCAAAAATCTCCAACAGCAAAGAAACTACCTGGATGATATTAATTTTCGATTTTTGTTGGGTTTTTTTGTACGGGAGCGCTTATGAAGTCTACTACATATCAACAGCGCTTTTGGAACAGAGTTTTACAAAACATTACAATGGATTTACTTGCAGTGTCTGCTTTGTTTGTGGCCACAATGACACTGCACTTTTTGTCTTTTTTATTTGAACTTGACACAGGGTAAACTCTTGTCCAAACAGAGAATCAATGTTACCTGAATGGGACAAGGATTTGGGAGGATTTTCTGAAGATTGCATCGAGCAGGAACTTCAAATCACCAGACTTTTCTATCTGAGTAGCAATATCTATTGTCTTAGTGTTCACTACAGGTGTACTTTTAGAAAGGGATGTTTTGATTGTATTGGAAGCACTAAAAACTGGCTTGTCATTGTTTTGCCTACAATGTTTTGGTTTGTGGAAAGTTGTAATACTGCCTTAAATGTGTTCGGAGTATTGCCACTATTATAGGTTGTTAAATGGCAATGCTGTTTGGGGTCCCTTTGTTAGGATTCCTAATAGAGCAATGTTTTTTCGAAATGGAATCAGTGCAAAGTGCATGGACACAGTATAATGCCAAGACAGTCAGTGTTAGCTGAAAGATTAAACAGAGCAATAATTACAAAGTCATAAATGGTTTATTACGGTGCTAGGTATTCATGCATGTGTGCTGCGTTGAGGCAAACCCTCTGTAAAGCAAAGGATAGGAATGTACAATGCTGGCCCAGAAACCTTTCTAAAGAGCCCCGCAAACTGCCGCGCTAAGTCATCAAATGAAATAATCATGTCGTATTTTGCTTCAATGACACGCTCTGCATTTGATGAGAATCTAATGCGGCATGTAAGAGACTCCCGAGATGTGAGAGGCTCAGCTTGAAAACAGTAGAAAGGTGCTGGTTAGCCACGCTGACATCATCCTCTGACATCAACACACAATCAAAGAGCGCCTTCAGGGTTCCAAATAACCAAACGCCACAGAGCAGTCCGTTAAATCAGTGCGCTCCAGCTCTGTAGGCAGCTTGTTTATTCATGTGTCTCGGCGGCTCATCCCTCAAAGACCAAGATGTGACGGAACATGCACTAAAGTGTCTCTAAGATTGCTTCCTAGAATGGAAGCCTCTCAGAAGATGTGCTAAAAGCCAATCAAGCTATTTGGTGCCATCTGTTTCTTCTTTCAAGGCAAAAGCAATAAAAAAGTATAGTCAAGTCTAGTGCTGAGTAGTTTTTTGAACAGTATTCTTTGATGAGAACACACAGCCAATGCATAAAGTTGAGTGGCGATCACAAAAACCCATTTGATTGCTGCTTCAGCTGCTGTAACAAGACAGACATGCCACTTTTACTTCACTTGATCCGGTCCACATACTACTAAATAAATGGTCTCTCAGCATCCAATTGAAATGAATAATGCATTTTCACAAAAATATTGGCTATATTTTCTGTATTTGCTATATTTTGATCTGCAATGCCTTCAGATTTGTTAGTTCAATTAAAGTCGGCAATTACCATATTTATTCTGTATCCAGGCACTGCTAATAGTGACACATTTTAAATTAAATCAAAGTATATACTGTTAAACTTATAATTCAAACCTAGCATTGACTAAAACACTGATGCCTGATTTGATACATCTATTTTATGCAGGACAATACTGATTTAAAATGTTACACTAATGCCATCCCATATTTGCCAGGTTTCATGGAATTACATTTCTTGGAAGTTGTGATGGCTTTATTATATTTGAGCGCAAACAGCAAACACTATATATGTCACGTGCATGTCCCATCAATTTGGAAAAATATCCAAATGGATGTTGTGTTTTGCTGGATATATACATAATCTCACAACCACATTATTAGACGTCAGGTCTTGAGACTTGACTCTGGCCCTAAATGCTTGAGCTTCAAGTTGTTCTGTCATTGTTGCAGTTCTAGAATGAGCTATAGCATAGCACGGTTGGCCTCACCTTAGTGAAAGATCCGGTGGGTCCTGAGCGGCTCTGAGCCCCGTGTGACACAGCCTCTCTTTATCCACACACCCCAGCTCAGCAGTTGGGCCGCAGCCAGACCTTTGAATTGAATACCGGCATAAAGTCATTCAGTCAGCACAAAACTCCCCAGTTCACAGGCTGCTCGCTCTCCTCTCTATCCGCTCTGCTTCCACTGGTAAGGGTCAGCCCCTGGAGGCCCCCTGCAGACCCCGAGCTGAAATACCTCTGCCCCTTCTCGCTGTGGTGGGGAGGCAGCAGTTCGAGCCAAATTGAGATTAAGGCCAGGATACAATGTCACGATCATCCATAACCTTCACCAATGACAGTTTCTTCCTCGTCTTTGAGCTTGTTTCATCTGTTTGAACTTCAGGCTGGAGGTTTTTTATGGCTCTTTTAGCAAAAACACAAGAAAAGAAACAGGCAAAAGGAAGCATAAACAAGGTGGTAGGAAGTAAACATCTGAATGGAATCAGGACTAGAATTTCTGTCTCGTTTCCACCAAGAGGTACATTTCAGTATGGCACAGTTTTAATGGAAATCCAATTCTAACTGATCTGGCTTGTGTTGTGTGTATTGGCATCAGCTAAAAACACAACTGCTCCGCACATGCATATTAAAGGCATATTTTAAATTGAAGCAAAGGGATTTCCTAAATTGCTGCTGTGTATCCATACAGAAATTAACAATAACCTGGGTGTCATTGAGTAATGCTCAGCAATATTCAAATAAATAATTACTTAAAGAATTTCCAAGTTAATATTTATTACCTGTATGTACCTGGCTGTCTTTTAATACTAATTAAAAAGTCGTGTCCCAGTTAACTCATCCTTTGAATCAACTTGGTTTACATTCATAGCTGTGGAATAAAAGGGATGGAAATCCCATCTTTAACACAGAAAACACACAATGGCCATTGCTAATTACATAGTGTTTAGAAGAGTTACTGTTTATGTAAACACCCACAAGGTTAATTTAAAACTGACCATTTTTCAGGTTTACAACTAGAAAACAAGTAAAGAAGGAGCTGCTGTAGATGTTCACTATGTTGAAGTTTATTTCAAAAACAGTGCAGTATTTTGTGTTCTTCCTTCTCGACGCAGTTTATCACAAGAACAAGAAAAGGACTGTTAGAGAAAATGTTTCTGGTTTGTGTTCTTTTTAAGTTTGCCATACTGAACCAACCTATGGTACTGCTTGGTGGAAACTGGGCTTAATGTTACTTTTTAAATGTCAGTGTTTAGTTGGAAGTGTATTCCATGGTTCCAAAGAGTGCAGCACTGTTGATTGTTTCAGAAAGAGCCTGGACCCGATGGAATAGTTCTAATTGTAAAACTTGTACATTTTATTTATATATTTTTGTTTTTTGTTTTTTACACGTGTTACTCAGTAGAGAGCTCTGGATACATTAAAATGCACTATATTTTTCTATCTTCAGAAGAGTTATTGTCACCCACAGACTTCAGTTGTACATAGTTTTTCATTTAGGACCAAAGACGGCTAATAGGAGTTCCATCTTTGCCATTTTCTTTGGCCTTTTTTTTTTTTTTTGGACTGTACAGTGATGCAAAGTGTTGATTTATTATTTATTTTTTTGTGATGAAAGTTGAGATAATTCACTGGTCAAAAGTATTTTCCCCAACTGCAGAAGCATACAAACATTGATTAGACTTGTTACATAGACAATTCTTTTTGCTTTGTAACCTTTGTACTAGACTGTACATATATTTTTGGAAATATATTACAAACTCTACAGAAGTGTCTGTGTCTATTTGATAATTTCTTTTAACATCTGTTTAAACATTCTCTATAGCTCAGAAACACGTAGACAATATACACATTTTGGCATTTTCTGCAACACCAATTAGATCTATTTTCTTTTAAGTTATTTATGTTTTTGTCCAGACAATAACATTCTATTACTAGTAATCAAGAATTGAAATAATAATCATGATCATAATAATCACTACCATTTCAAGATGCATTCGTAGACTAAAGCTTTTGCTGCGTTACCCCAAAAAACTCACCTTTACCCTCAATAACAACATAGCAATGTTCCTGCTGGACGAATTACCCCCTCCAAAATACTAATACATTACATCAAACTGAAGATTAGAGCTTCCTTTTTAATCTCTAACGAGTTGAAGTTCAGCACATCGTTAAACATTTCTTCAGTGCATTGTGTCTCACTTTCTTTAGTTCCGTTTTTGGTCCTGTTTCTAAGCAGACGCATCCAGTGCTGGAATAGACACTTTTTCTATTTTTAATTGCTAGCAATTACTTCTGTGTTGACAAGCGGTGTAGACCAATCGGAGCATTCCAACTCAAGACCTCTCTATGCAAATGTGATTGGCCAAAGCTTCTAGTATGTGCTGAAGATTCTTATCTATTTAAATTCTTAATAATAAAGCCTACATAATGTTAAAAGGTGTCATTTTTATTACTGACTGACTGCCAGAGTAGGAAGATAACATTCGCATTTGTTGATTCTGCAATAATCCTTTGCACCATTATTACACTATCTGACATTTTGCATCTAATATAGAAGTCAAACAGGGATATGGAGATGAATGCTGCTAAAGTGTGTAAATTGATTAGAGGCGGCGCGGGGCCTGACTAATGGCTGGATGTGGGACTCCACAGAGAAAACAGATCACGACCCATTTAGACAAACAAAAGCTGTTCAGGTGGAAATATAATGTGGTATTTACACATTCTACACCCTCGACTCTTCACGCCTAATCTGTAAGTGTGTCTTGAAGAAAAATACAGATGTTTTCTAGACGATCAGCCAGTTGATGGTGATTTATCAAAAGTTTTATCATCTTGACTTAAGAAGGTTTGAAATTAAGAAGTAGTTTTAGGTTTATTTTTAAGTGTTAGTGTGTCCTATAGTCCTGTTTCATTGTCTTCTTGACAATTAAATTTAACTGCTAGGTCAAATTTAAGTGTTGAGAAAAAGGATTTAAAAAAATAAATAAATATATTCTTACTTTATGCATAACAGTGTACAAACTTTCCACATTCTACAGAAATCATTTTTGCTCATGTCTGATTCAAGTCACAACATTAACACTTGTAATGTGTGTAAGATTACAAAAACTGTATGTCAGCAAGCTTTACGGATATCAACTGGTGAAGATTGGTGAAGATTATATGTTAATAATAGTAAAAAAAATTATAAGAATACTGATAAATGCACTTATATTAATTTTGGTCAGCACAGTGGGTCCAAGAGACCAAGCACCAAAAAAACACATGAAGCATCGTAGTCTGTGAGGGCAACCAAACTCAGAAACCGAAGTATGTAAGTAAGAAGAGAAGGTTAAACTAAGGTTTGTTGAAAATTACTTGCAGTATCGCGTTTCATTTTGGAAAACAGCCAGGCCAGTCTTTAAATGGTTTGTGTAATTCTGAGTAAAAAGCCACTCAGTCGGCACATGACAGATGTCAACAAAATCATCTGAAAATTGAACAGCAGCGCTTTGCTTAATCTTCTCTCTGCTTTGATCATTTGCATGGTAAACACAGCACAAAGCGGCCATGTGCATCAGGAAGCATGCTCCATTGACAAATCAGGATAAAGCATTATGGCAAAGGTAATTAAGAAGGTGAGTGACAGTTACGGGGGCAACAAACTGCACTGTTACGTTGTATAGACCCCCTGGATGGACACTTCTCCAGTTTGTCTGGACAAGCCCTGTCTATGCCTATATATCTCATGTGCTGGTGTAGAACCAGTGATTGTTTGATTAAAACATGTCTCCACGCGGCCTTGAAGTCATAGAGATAGTCTTGCTATGACAAGCAGCAGTTCATTCACCAAAAAACTGCATGACACTGTCAAGGGAAATATCTGCCTTTGCCCTCCCAGGACCATAATGGGACACCTACACAGACTTGGAGACTATATTTACACCAAATCACAGTGTAAGCAATAGTCTATGTATGTATTTTAAAAAGCTGTGAACCAAACTGGATTAATTTATATTTCCTAGCTGTAAGCCGACACACTGGAATGTGGGCTTAGTCTGGACTAGCAATGCCTATTCCACAACTGTGGACAAGATGCTAGTATATGGAAGGACAATTAAAGTTTTGTGGTGCTTTTTTATGGGAAAAAGCAGCATTTCATAACTGGACTGACTCGTGTTTATACTGATGGTTCACTATCACCAGCAGTATCTGCACATAAGCTGGGTCTTCCACAAATAAACAACAATCTACTAGAAGGCAGGGCAGAGCTAGTCGTGTTGAATGTACATGACACGTCGGCATAGGAGAAGGGAGCATCTTTAACACTAGAAAGACCATTTTGATGGTTTGGACATTTGAGTGTTACATAACTTTTTAAAATTAAAAATCACAGGGCTGCCATCTTCTGGCTTTAACTAATTATATCTTTATTTTCATTTTAAATAATGTTTATTGAACATCAACAAAATGCAAAAGCCTTGTTTATTAATTTTACCTACTTTGACCAAAGGCCATCAAAATGACTCCAATAAACTAATTGATACTGATATCACAGTGGCCTCTGTGTATGAGCTGCAATGGCAATTAAAACTGCTTAAAACTGTTCTTATCAATGATAAATATCCTTATCAGTGAATGATAAGCAGATGCCAAGGACAAAGAGAACATGTCAGATGCTGACCAAGCGCTCTGTTTTACCTCCGACAGAGGCAGGTGAGCTCTGCCACACAGTGCTGTCCTGAGTGATGTAAGCCTCTGGTGTGAGCACATTTAGTCATAGTAAATTACAAAGAAATTGAGGGACAGTTTTCTGTCCATAAGTGTGTGCTACAGTTCTCGAACACTTTTTGTTTTATATTATAATTACGAAACATGGTCATAATTAGCTAATCGGCTTAATATGTGTAATAATAAGACAACGTGTCATAAAGCACTATAAATAAACATGTGAAACCTGTGGTCAATCAGACATTTAAACATATAACAAACTTTAATGTCCAGATCATTTTATTTATGGTAGTCAGTTTTGCTGCAGAAAGAGGCTAATGCTATATTGTAATTATATAAATTGAATTATTGTTCGGCTTGTAGTAGATTTATGTTCACCAATACCCTTACAGTTATGTCTGGAAAAAAAGGTAGAACAATTCAAGAAAATATTATTTGTTAAAATGTTAATTATTAATGTTAAAATGTTATTTGGTAGGATATTTAGGCATATTTTACCATTGATTTCATGATTTTATAGTGTTTTTGTTACAAAAATAAAGATTGATACTGCAGATATATATAAATTATTTTAATTATGTAAAATAAACTAAGGACACATCTGTAACTATCTATATTTAAATGCGTAAAGATTTTACCTAAAAGATAAAAACTGTCAATATGAAATGCATATCATGAAATGAAATGGGCTGATGAAGCACTGGCAGTCAAAATGACTGCTCACAGTCTTTCTAGTTGGAATACAATTCTGGTCGTTCTAGTGTTAACCCAAAACCAAACTTTTCCTGCTGTTAGATGAAAACTAGCATGCTTGTGTTCGTATTCAGCCTGTGGCTCCCACTGATGTATAAACCCCGGGAGACACAGAAGATGCAAGAAGCTGGAACTCCCGCAAGTGTGTAAATCTACGAGACCACAGACGTGTCGCCACACGTAGCTGCAAGTAGCTACACCGGTTTTGGGACCGGCATTTTTTAATGCAATGCACTGGATGAAGACCACAGCCTATTCAATGAGACTGCAGTTTCCTGCTGTTAGCCAACAACTAGCGGACCCTTCCTGGTGTGTTAACCAATGAAACTATGAATAATACACCAAGAGAAGTGTCAGACGCCAGCTAATAATGACTTAACCCGTGAGACCCTGGGTACTAAACCAGCATCAGGTCTTAATTTCCCACCGAGCACGTTAGCCCATGAGACCAATATGCTTGAGGAAGCAGCATGTTTAACATGACGGACTGGAGTTTTAAGGTATTAACTGCCAACTTGTGAGCTAGCGTAAGGACTAAGGAAACCCTCCCTGGTACATTAACCCACAAGACCATGAATGATACACCAGCCTCAGCGCCGAATCACTAGTACTGATAAGAAAAGAATCATTACAGCATACACACTGATTGTAGATAATCAATCAGTACAAGCAAAGACAGAAAATCAAGTCTTAATTATTATTCTTAAATGATAAATATTGCAGTGAAAATCTAAATTATATCTTTCTTGGCACAATATTATCTAATGTGACAACCTTCCAGTGCTGCACATTTGACATGACTGTGTTACTTAACCACTACACCCAAGCTTGCTTTAGTATAATCTTGTTTTGTTCTCAGAGTTATTTGCAATGTACAGGCAGAATGAGATTTAGGAGTAGACTGTCCATAGATCCATGCAGTGCTTTTATGAGCAGGCCCCATGGCACCTCCTGCATTAAGTATTTAAGGAGGCAGTAAAATATGGCTGACCCTCTCTCCCCACAGCAGCAGATCAGTTTCAAAGGCTGCCAATGCCTCTGTGGGAAATGTGATGGATTTAGATAAGATACAATGGTTCCTTCAAAGACAGTACAGTGGAATGAGTTGCAGCACTGTGGCCATTAGTGCTCAGTACAGCTCAGGAGAATACTCCACACACAGCATCTATATCTGCAAATTATATGGAGGATATGTTAAACACCATTAATACTGTGTGTCCATAAGAGATTAGAACAATGAGAATTAGAGGCAAATATTTCTGACACAAGCCAACATTCTCTTGTGGTCTCATTTTGCAGTAGTAGTAGATGTAGATCAAAAGATCTATTTATATTTATTTTAATTTAGCTGCATTTGAAATAAAAATTAAAAAAAATCATGTAAAAATACAATGCATGCATGCACATGCAATATTAATATACTACATATTTTAAAATCTTATTTAATAAGGTGCTATTGAAAGATCAAGAAAATAAACAAATAATGAAAATAAATCATGTATGGTGAATCATACACATTTTATATGACTTAGAAATGGTGTATAAAAAAAAAATCACAGTATAGTCACTACTGTTTGATATTGATCTGAAACAAAATTTTATGTAATTTTAGTATATTTTGTACGACTCTGCTAGGGTCCAGTGTATTGACCTATTTTCTTTATTATATACTTAGTGTGGTAGAGCGCCTCCCTCACATAATCTCTTGCCATATGCCACTGTCTCAGTGACAGGAACGTTTTTTGTAGGTTTCTGTACAGCTGTGTCAGGGAGGATTAATTCTACCAATCTCATGACTAAGAATCATCCAAACGATTTTGAGAATATATATTTTTGGGCTAAAATTTATGCAGGGTGGCTTTTATGTTCAATAAATCCAGAGAATACACTTAAGAATAGCAGACAGTTGGGTAATATGATTGATTGATGTGTATAATTCCTGTTTATGATGATAATGTATTGTGGTGTCAGTTGGTACGTACACTGCAGTGTTTAACAGCTTGCAGAGCAGCAGCCTGTGTTGATGACTGACTTTTGTAATAACATGCAGTGAGTTTGAGGAAAGTTCAACAGATCCACTAAGATGCACTGACATTTGGAGAACGCTTTATGTTGATGGAGTTATAATGAGAAGTGCTATGTTTGGTTTGATTCAAAGAGGAATTAGTTTCAGAGAAACCTCCTGGAAACTAGGTCCACATAAATGGGTTTTATTTTCTCAATTGGTATTTCACAAGACAAATGGTGTTAAAAGTATCTTCATCCACATTATTGTTTTGAAAATGGTGACACTAGAGGATTTCTTTGAGGTGTTGGAGCAAACCAAGGTAGAAAAAAACAGCAGTGGTAAATTTTTGCAAAAAATATTAACCCACATGCCCCACATACCTTTATCAATTTTTGTTTTTAGTGTGGACTACAGACAATTACTACAGTTTAGTATTGTCTTCTATAGTGGACTCAAGCATACATTTCTTGTACAGTGAAGTGGAGTCCAGCCGGAGAAAGTCTGGGTGGCAGTTAATTTAGCTGTTCTGGTGTAAAGTAGTCAGGCCACAGCTCTCATTGTGTGCTTCTATAGGCTGTAGTGTACCGAGACTTGTCTGCCTCTGCTCCACACACCACTGTCTTAAACTTGTTATCATGATGCTGAGACACACCTCACTCTTCTCTAAGTTAAAACCAGAGAAAACGTGAATAAATACAGGAGAATTGGTGACTGTAATTGGCCCAGAGGAGAGAATGTGAGCATGATTGTTTCAGAAATGGCCTTGATCAGTTCTTATTAAGTCTTAGTGACATTTGTATGAATGAAACAACATATATTATTATATGGTTTCTCAAGAACTAATAAGCTTAAGGAAAGTCAGTGCAATACACTGAAAATTTGCTGGTGGCTAATCTGCTTTGAGCCTGGACAATGGTCAGTTTGTGGCAGGGCTAGCACTTTGAGACGTGCACTGACAAACAACCATTCACATAAATATAAACTAGGTAAAATATTTTAAATACTTAATAAAATACTTTTATACTTTCACCTAACTCAAACACATATTAGGAATCAGGTTATAGTAGGTCCTATTTTTTAGCAGAATTGTTTTGTGGATCCTGAGAAAACTGCAATAAAAAATCTCAGCGAGTCTGAGTGTTAAGTGAACAAAAGTAAGAATTGCACAGCCACATTAGCAGTGTGTGAATCATTTGTCCTGATTTTCACTCAGACATCATTTGACTGATTTTCATGGACCTCCTCCTTTTATTCAGTCACCCTCCATAAATTCCACAATTACTGATCATTACATTAGCTCTGAGTGCTCTTCATTAAGGTTATATCCTATTGTTTAAAATGATGGTGATAGTCTCACCAGTGACAACACTAGAGATTAAAAAAGCAGCATTAGCTTTATGGCTCTTTACACCTTAAGTCTATTGATTTCAATTGCATAATTTTTTTTTTCAAAATTAACTTAAGAGAAAGATGCCAGCACTTTCAACTCCTAGTAATTGTGAAGCCCTCCAGTCCAATACATGCACATGCACAGCCACCAATCCACTCCTTTATCTTTCTTTCACTGCTTTTGGGATGTTTTCGACACTGCAGCCTACAAAAGCTGCAGTTTTGGAAGTGCTCTGACCCAGTCCTCTAAAGTAGAGGTCGTCCATAGGCAGTGAATTTTTTGGTTGATTATTTGATTTAATTTTTTTTCTACCCCCCCAATTATTTTGCCACAAATTTCAACATCTTTAAACACTCTTTGGGTTTATCCTGTCCTTGAGTCTACATCCCACTTGAATTCAATTGAACTAATTTACAGTAAACTCACATGCTTACAACACATATATGTTTTTGAGCACAAGTAGGCTATGCTAGAATACACATGCATCTATAACACTGAGGAAGCAGAAAACATTAATATGTTATTATTCCATTATTAATATTAATTACTCACTAAAAGACTGGTAACATATATAACTAACTAAGTGTCTGTGTCTAAATGTCAGCCCTGTAAATAACTGGCCATTGTCCAGGGTATACCCCGCCTCAGGCCCAAAGCTGCTGGGATAGGCTCCAGCCATCCTCAACCCTCACCCTGGGACCAGCGGTAGAAGAAGAATGAATAAATAAATAGATAATAATGAATAATAAACTAGGCTAGGGTAAATATGTGAACTGAGGTAGATTTGTGTTGTTTGCTTATTGGAGTGTTGGGGGGTATCTTCAAGAATAAGGTACACATTGGCTAAAATCTTAAACAATTCTTAAAGAACATTTCAAGAGGAGGAAAAAATAATTAGGTCGCAAAGATGACACACATGGGACATATCCAGAATGACTATAGAATCTTGGACAGTCTGCTTGATAATGTTCAACAGTGATAGAGGTTTTTTCATCAGCGTTTAGGCTATAATACTTATAATACACTTTCTCACATTGTCTTTCTGTATGTCTCTGGCCTGAGGACAGCGGGCATAAACTATCATTTGCCTTAGCACTTGCTAACAGAAGCATTTTTCTTTTTTACTTGACATAAGCCGGTAAAATAATTCTTTGCCATGATGGTAGACTCCTACACAAGCTCCCAGGTTTCCCCCTGTACTGTACAGAGCCTAAATGCACACCTCTACCAAGCCCACTTTAAAGGCTTTGATCCAGGTACAGTTCACAGTACATTTACATGTAAGTAGAGAAATTCAAATTATTGCTGAAGTCTGATTGTAAGTGGCGTTTTAAACTGCTGTAAACACCTTACTCTGATTAAGGGGGGCAGTCATTCGAATTTCTCAAAATCAGACTAACACACTTACGCAGTTCATTGTGTATTACTGCTGCACGTGCTTTATATAGCTTACTCTGATTAAGGGCGAACACAGCGGACTAAGTATGCTCCAGAGTCAGACAGAGGCACAGAGTAACACACGTAAACAGATGAGGAAAAACACAAAGAGCAGTGTTTAGAGACATTAGAGTCATTCTTTACCAGCCAAGACACATGTGGTCACACTGCCACTATCTATCCTGTTGTCTGTGATGTTGCTCTGTCATGTCGTAAAAAGTTTAAAAGAACAAGCTACACATTGTTCTTACTTTGTTGTGTTAATGTGTTTTCAACTCATAAAGTCGGTGTGTTACTGTTGATATTGCCCAAGCAGACACAGTACTTCAGTTCTCTCTCTTGGTCAAGGTGTGAAATCCAACTGCGATGGCTAAATCGAGCTATGATCATACGCCGATAAATCTCTGCATGTTAAAGTACTGACTGTCTTTGAAAACCTGTTTTACATGGCCCAGGACTGTAGATGAGGGGTTCAAATAGTGTTAAAAATCTGTCAAAAGTACCAGCACGGGAATAATAAATAGCATATTTAATCCAAAATCAAACTTCCTGGCCTAATACATTGATTTGCCAAATTTAGTGCAGTTCTTATGGTGGTGCCAGGTCATAGATGCTGCTAGTAAGTCATGTTAATACTCACATCACTAAACCTTTTTTTTTTTGTCTCCTATTATACAGATACAATAGTGCCTCGAAGAAGCTTTCTGGCTCTGTCCCTCAACATTATCCTCATCATCATGTTCACAGTGTGCAAGTTATATTGGTGTTGAATACCTCAGATACTTTTGAAATCAGGTTTTGTCCCCAAACTAGCTCCAATCTGCCTCAGCGGTTTCCCATTCCCATTCTGCAGCCTGTTCTTATCCCCTCAGCCCGCAGCGTGCAGGTGTCTGTGTAAAATAGAAGTTGCTTGTCAGATTAGTGTTAATTCCATTGCAGCACTGCCAAAGAACCGCTGTATGACAAATCACTCAACAACAGCTGCATGACAGAGTAAGTTTGACACGGCACCAAAGCAATGTGAGTTTTGAGGGGAAAAGTTTCTTTTGCCAAAATGTAATCAGTTTGGAATTTATTTAATCCCGATTCATAGGGCGAAAAGTAATACTTCTTTTCTTAATCATTGTGTCTCCAGCAGAGTTCAATAGCATTCCTGGTCCGACGTCTGGGCTGTGTGCACATGAAAGCCTCTCATTCTTGTCACATCACTCCGACAACACAGAGAAATGCATGGGACATGGAAGCACAGCGCAGTGTTGGCTCAGGCCTGACAATAATCCACCTCAGATCCTCCTAATTCTGTTAAAACAACAGATCAGAGCAGTCGCATCTGACGGCCCCATCTGCAGCTTATTTGCCACCTTTCACTCCAAGATGAAATATATTTTTCTGATTATCTATGTCGGTGCATTATGGTTGGAAAATTATTACAATGCATGATTGTATATATGGGTAATTTTACAAAAGCCTCAAGGGTCAAAAGCCTATTTCTCTGGGTGGACACCAGATAACATTTTACATACTAATAAGTTTAAAGGTCCCATATTATGCTAAATCGACTTTTCTGAGCTTTTAACCATGTTATAACGTTGTTTCTACCTCAAACACATGCCCAAAGTTGTTTTTTGTTTCATTCACGCATGTTTAAGTAATTTATTTAGTTTGAGCTACAGTCCTTTCAACGAGCTGTTTCACGCAATGACGTCAATATGTGAAGTAAACCACTCCTCTCCAGGAAGTGCTCCTCCACACTCCTCCAGCCCCTCTCTCCTGAACTGTTATTCACTATTTTGGTCTAGCCATATGACCAAAATAGAGTGAGATAAATGTATATCCATTCACGATGAGTCTAAGGTATGCTTTCACAGAAACACACTTGAAAGGCATTACGACATAATGTTTATGTTCATGATTGGTTTAACAGATCATATTCTCAGACTGGCCTGAAGCCCTGTCACCTCTATACATCCTCTCAATTGTGAATGTGCCATTGCTGTTCCACTTCCTTCATAAGGGTGGCCTGTGGAAGAATAGCATCTAGTTGTACATAGTGTGGTTTGCCATTTATCTGTTTGCCCTGAAACCCGACATTGTGCCCACCCCTTCCAGCTCTGAAAGCAGGATTATGCCTCCTCGGGGGCCACTAAGTCTCTAAACCCCAATTACTGTGCTACCATTTGATTTATGGGTTTATTTTTAATGACACATTAAAATGCAATTAGCATCTGTATCCAGAACAAACTGTGTGCATCCAATGAAGGACTTTGAGAGGAGAAAAAATGACACAGGCTCCCTTCCACAGCAAACTCCACCACCACTGCCCTGTTTGTACAGTAGTACTTAGTTCAGATGAGGAGCATTTCCTTGAATTAATGAGTCTATTGAAGCTATACATTTATTGAATTTTTTTTAATAATACAGAAGGGTGGGCAATGGTTTGAGAGCTGTGATGGGAGGTTTTTCTCTGTTACTACAGGAGATTTTTTGAGTATTTTTTTAAATTTTGTCGTATTACCCTTCACTAAAGCCAAGTTGCCCCTGGAGCACTATTGGTCGGCTTACTGTGGCATGCATTAGGTGTTTCCATTGTCATGCAAACTGTCCCAAAGAAGTGTATAATCCCACTTTAGTCATCACTGATTAAGAGACACTGGTCCAAATAGTTTCAGTGTAAACACTAAATTCTCTTGATTAAATGACAAAGAGCCCTCACTTGGGTGAAAATTAGGCCTGCAAGAGAAAAATACTCTACTAATCTGTACTGAATGCTGCATGTTTTTGGACCAGCAAGTTTTATAGTCTCATGAAAAATGGACTGCTTTACATTGACATACAACAGGCAAACAGCATACCTCTTCTCTGGCTTAAATCTGTTTATTTTTGATCAGCCAGTGACCACTAAACAAACACTATACAAATGGAAGCTTTTACCTTTACTTTGTTACACTTATATTCCGAACATGGTTGAATTAATTTAATTTTATCTTAAAACATTTGTTGAGGAGAATTACTCAGTGGCTGTAAAACCGTAAGCTCATCTACTTTCACTCAGTGCAGCTATTTTAGGATCTGATGAGTATTCACCAGATTGACAAATATATTTATTTTTCATAAACGTTTTTTATAACAGCTACATAATTGGGATTTTTATCTAAAAGCCATGGATGGTAAATACATCCCAGTCATTTATTTTGCCATGGTTTGAAGGTGCCCTTTAGTTTTTATCTTAATACACAAGAATATTTCTATATCTACCAGAAGGTGCTTCTACTTGAGTAAGTTAGTCAACAAGGTCACATCCAACTAAAAATTCATTAGCTTAAATAGCAAACCATGTTGCTTTCAGTTGCGTGTAACATTTGGTTCAGTGAACGCCCACAACCCTAGCTCCGAATAGGCCCATATCTTTGACCTTCACTGACTGCAGCTGTAAATAAAATGCAAAAGCTCTGATCAATGAACAGACTGGAGTCCATACTGTAAGTAAGAAGGGTGCATACAAACATGTTCATAAATGTGTGTCACTGACCTCTATACAAATGTCGTAATATTAGGGATATATGAGTGCTGTGGGATATATGGGGACTACTGACAGTAAGAAACAAAAGTCCTACAGTGTGTTTTTTAGGACAGCTGCTGAGGCATAGCAAGGTTACCTGATTATCTGACATAACATGATATCGTAGATGATTTATTAATGTGTGATGGAAGTGACTCTTCTGTATTGTCTTCCCATTATAATGAAAGCATGATGACCTCCATAAATTTTACATGTTCTTGCATGTATTATGAATATGTTTTAAAAATCACTAGCTGACTTGTCATAAGCAGTTTCCAAGTCTTTGATGTGGGTCAGATTTCTGTTCTTTGTGATAGATTTGACTTTGTGTTGTCTTAAATTCTCCCCATCGGGTGTAGGCAGAGAAACATTGACAGCTTAACCCACATTTGACCCACATGTGCACTGTTTGATTGACACCAGCGCAGCCCCTTGAAGACAACCTTCGTGCTTTTCTGACAACCACTGGATCAAAGCCAGGTTTTAAAAAGCATCTGGACTGCATTGTTAACTTTGTGAAACTGTGGCCAATCAGAATGCAGATCAGGTCTCAGTGTGTGGGATGTGGACAAGGGATCGAAGAAGGAAGACAATGTTTTCTCTAAGAAGAGCACTGCTGGAGGAGTAACAGTTGCACAATGTCTCATAATATGGATCATGGCTACTTTTAAGACAGACACAAAAAATGACCATGAAAATATGTATTATTTGAAAATCAGACGAATATCAGTAGAAAAAGTTGAATAAAATTGGTGATGCATAAATGTTTAATTAATTTAATAAACTAGGGGTGTGACAAGATCTGGTGCCAAGATTTCACGAGATCAAAACATGACAAGATTTTTTGTTGAGGTGAAAAGCTGTCTCGTGATATGATCATGATGGAGTGTGAGGGTGAAATTAGTAATTAGTAAGATTCCCTCGCCACATTTAAATCATCTGTGTGGCAACATGTTTGATAGTTTGAAGATTGATAGACATAATACAAACAATTTGTTTTAGTTTTTTTTTACCTTATCTCAAAATGGAGCTTGATCCTATAAAGTTGTCCCTTATTTCATTTTCTAGACTTAAAAAATTTGTTTATAAATACTGGTTTTCACCACTAAGATTCACACACTTTTATGGGATTTCATCCCTGTACTTTTATAGTATATGTAGAAGTATGTATTGACCAACTCACTCACTCACAATACATTGTGATTAAATTACCATACAATGTATAGCAACAGAGTTGAGCTGTCATGTGCTCATTTATTCTGTCAGACAAGTGGCATATTTGTTTCTGTGACAGTCTCCATGTAATACAATGCAGGATTGATGACAGCTCATTTTGGATGGATCCTAGAAGGTATCTATTAAAGTATCTAAAGTATCCACTCGCTCTAAAGCTGTTACCATGGAGAACTTTGACCACAAGTCACATAGATTAACCCCTGGGTTCATTTGAGGCATTGTTTAGTCTACAAAGCCTCTATACAAAGCTATTTTTCAGCCCTGTAATAAATCCTTGACATTATTTGTTGATAACAGAATGGGATTCATGACCTGCTTAGAAAGTCTAGGTAGAATTTGAGGTTCTACTATGAAAATGATCACTTATCTATTATCATTATCATTATCAGTAAGACAGAGTGATGCTTGCTTTTACTTACAGTAAATACTTTGTATGCTTTGCCCCAAACCCACACTTAAGGCCCCATCAATCAACATAATGCCAATTACCTTTCAAGTAGTTTTGAGTGTACCATCAGCTAGAGCACTAGGTAGCATACTGTAACATAGAAACAGCAATTAGAACAGATAACACTCAGGTATCAGTCATTTTGGCCTGTCTCAGTACAGTTTGTACAGTACAGACTAATTTGTTCTGACGTATGTAATATGTAATTAAATAAAAATCTAGTTTCTTACACAGACTACATGTGCAACACTATCTAAACTACACTTATTATTACTATTATTATTAATTTCTTTAGATATGCATGTGTAGGTGAGTTGGATAGTCCAGTAAACCTGATTATTAGCCAGAGCCAACAACAGGCCCATTGAAACTGCTTGGATCCATTATTGTTCCACTTTTTCTTCTCACAATTGGATAACATATTTGCACATACACAAAACTTTTTTTGTGTGAAGAAATCAGCTCAGTTTTGTTGTTGTATTTTTTAAGTATCTCCTCCTAGTATTTCAAACTCAGAAACCTCAAACGTGGTGAACCTCATCTAGACTCATGTACCAACAAAAGATCCCAATTACTTTAAAGATTAGTTTTTGAGTGTGGCCATGCCACGCCTGCCATTTTGGGTTACATTATTGGGATACTTGACTTGGAGGGGAGGCGAGGGCCTTTTTTGCCGCTTGTGGTTATTTTTATAATTCTCTTTTTACAGGACTCCCTCAGAAATCAGTAAAGCATCTACAGCTATCACAAAGTAGTCTACAAAACATGAAATGGTCATGCTCCCTATTACAACATCTCTCTGCTTCCACCATACGAGCCAGCAAGAGTTGTCCTTGTTCCATGTGTTGAGTCCAAAGCATGTGAATCTGCAATTGCTTATTATGCTCCAAAAAAATGGAACTAACTGCTGATCTATGATAGAAACAAAAACCTCATCCAAAAGAAGACTCCAAACACATCTCTTCTCAGTTGTTTATTAATTACCAATGCATTCATGCTGTGAACGTTGTACATATTTCTGTTAGTTTTTATTTTTATTGATTTTTTTTTTTTTTTTTGTCCTTACTATGCTCCTCTGAGGTTAATGCACCTGGTTTGAGTGCAGGAGATTCAGAACCCCTGGGGAGCAACTACAGCCACAGTCCCAGTCTGTGCTGGTTCCTACCTGGTTTGCTCTTACAATGACTTGTTTGGTTTGTCGCTTCTATGAAGCAAATTGAGTTGCTTTTGTATGAAATGTGCTATATAAATAAACGTTCTTCTTCTTCTATTTGCCAATAGTGAAATCTTGTGAGTATAAATGGTTGTTTAAATGTTGACAGCTTAGCTAGGCTCCAGTATCGCCACAACCTATAGGTAATAGAAAATAAATCAATCAGTCACACAACCAATTTGTTATGGTATGTGCAACAATCTATGACAAGTTACGATCAGTCATTAGTTAATCAATATACATACATCATGGTATAATGCAATACAAGCACACTGATAAACAGCAGCTTGGATAAAAACACATGTGGAACAAAGTTATAAGGAGTAGCTTTGCTATTGTTCTTATTCTATTTACATAATTTGAATTATTTTGGGTAAGGACATAGAAATATATCAAAATCTTTAGCAAAATGTTTTGTGAATGAGTTACCTCACAGTAACCTCACTCACATGTCCTCATCTCATAAAGGCAATAAACCAAAATTTAATTATACTACACTCTATAATAATATTCAAAAATTCTGCAAAGGTTTATACATTTTTATGTTTGGAATGGCATCCCCTTCTTAAGAGATCAGTGAATGTGCTTGATGACAACATCTTAAAATCTGACCCGACGACAGCAGAACATCTCTCACTGCACATGTTCACACAGCAATTAATCCTACACGTTTCATTTCAACATTTGCAAAAGTGATTATGTTAGTGTGAGTTCCCATATGGTCCACATGTGCTCACTGCTTAATTTCAGCATGAGACTGCAGCAGAAGGAACTTTATTCTTAGAAATACCACCTGCATCAGTGCTGGTGCCTCCATCTTTAAATCTCAAGTAGAGTGTACCTTTTTCTTTTTCTCCACAAGGGCACTCAGACTATATCCCACTTTGAATATAGTCCTGTGTTGGAATTTAGACAAATGAAATGATTACTTTATTCCAGAAAGTAATTATTATTTCTCTTGGTATCAAACCTACCACATAATTTTTCATATTACCGGCAAAAGACCAGTTGTAATCAGTTGTCTGTCAGTGATAAAGCATACATAGCAAGATAACAGATGGCAAGTAAAGACTACTTCAATTTTGTATGTGCAGAACAGGACAGTTTAAATTCCTTACTAACCAATGAAATAATTTACAGAACATGAGCAAACCAGTTAGAAAAAAAAAAAGAATCATCTGTTGAAAAGATGAAAGCATCTATGTTTAAATTTTATAGTTAAACCAGGTACCCAATTCCCCAGCAATTATGATTCCTGATTATAGTCTAGCAACAAAACATGCAAATAAAAACGGAGCATATTTTTTTTTTACCATTATGGTTATTACAAACAGCTACGAAGAGTTAATTGAACATCAAATTATACATATTTCGAAGCAAAACACATCACATTTCTTAAATAGTTATTCAAATTTCCATTTGAAGCCCATCCATTGTTCCTTCCTGTTACCTGTCCTGTGTTGTTTACCTTGTCAGCGAAATGTCAATGTCAAAGGAACTTCTGCCACAGATCTGACAAACATTAAAAATGAGCCTAATATTTGGAGGAGTCTTTGGTCAGACCCTTCTTCTATCAATCATACAAATTACCACTCACCTTGCAATATTTATGATAATGCAACCAGTGACAGTGTGTTAATTGCATCCATCCCTCACCTCTCGTGACGGTCTGACATTCAGATCAGGAAGAAGACAGTTTCCTTTCAGTGCCACCACCACCCATCCATCATTGCCAAGCCTTTGTATCTGATAAATGCAACATTTATGGTCCATTATTTCTGTTGTCTTTACCTTCGCCACCTTCAAGATCTTTCACTTGGACGTATTTAAAATGTTTAAAACACTAAAATAAAATAACTAGAGTACAATTTTGGTCAATGAAAGACGTCTGCTTGGTGAAAAGGACAGTCTTTGGGATACACAGAAAGATAATGTTTTAGGATCACAATAGAAAGTAGAGTGCAGAGTTGAAAATACAAACGATGGAACTAATATAACTGGATTTTGAAGGTCAATCTATAATTTCACATTACCACATGTCTAGCTTAGCATCTCAAAATTGGCGTCAAACAGATTTCCTTCAATTTCAGTGTTTAGTTAAACCTAAACCCACAAACATATCCAGAATGATAAAATACATATAAAACTTTTCATAGATCAAAACACACTGAAGACTCATGATACCATAATATATTGTATTTAATATTTCAGGTTCTGCAAAGATGAGATTTGTGAGTGATAGCAAACAGAGAAAGTCAGCAGTTTTCTAAAAAGTGAGATGAGGTGAAACATGTTTGAGGATAATAATAATAATAATAATAATAATAATAATAATAATAATAATAATAGTCCCTTTATTATCCCTGTGTGGAAATTTATAGTCAGCAGCTGGCACCAGGGGATGCCCAGCATGTTATGACTTTGGTGGGGGAAACCTGAGTACCTGGAGGAAACCCACCCCTGCACAGGGTGAACTCTACACAGAGAGGTCCCTTCTGACCTGCGAGTCGAGTTCTGGACCTTCTTCCTGTGAAGCGACAGCACTAACCACTGTGCCGCCATGAAAGGAAACTACACCTGGAAACTAGCCTTGGAGCACAACTTGTGTGACAGAAGTTTGACAACACTACTGACATATACAATGCTGCTATAATACCAGTTACACCCCTCACAATTAGATAAGGGACTGACAGCGGCCCAAGTAAAGTTTCCTTCAGTCCTTCAATTCAAGGACCCAACCTTTGTAATACTTTTAAGTATGAAGAGATTCAACTCTACAACAGTTGAACAGAGGAAAAACTTGTAACCCATTTACATTTGGAAAACATTAGAGTAACAGCAATTTAATTGTGGGCAATTACACATTTGGATGACCTTTGCCATAAATCAAGACTAAGTAATGCATAGTTTTGGAAAAGTTTGGAACACAGAGTGGAGCATGTATTTGCAGCGGGAGCATTTTCACTCTGACTTCAATATATTCCTTTGGCTGCAGATGTTTACCACAGCTGACAGCTGCAGGCAGAAATAGAACCAGCAATTGCAAACATTATTCACTAACAATTACAGTTGAATACTGATCTGAAGGTTAATTTGGTATCAGTGAATGTGATAATGATGCTGCAATAAAGAATGGCAACTGGGGAGATGAATCACTGGCTCGCTAAAAATGTCTCTCTCTGAGATTTAAAACTGATTGATCTGTATTAGTCATATAGTGTCACACACAAGAAATGTGAATGTCCACTGGACTCTGCTCAAAAATAATATGCAAAATGCAAACTACATTATTATAGTAGTATTGTATTGTACCTAGAATTTATTACATTGCCAATTGAGACGCTATTTTGTCAAACACATTATAATGCATATTTTTTAACACAGCGTAGTCTTTACCTGTGTGTGTGGATCAGTCCAGTAAAAACAAAACTACAAACAATATCACAACAACAGTTGACTCAGAGTGCTTTACAGAAAGTATAGGACAACACCCCCTGTCCTCGGACCCTCCCTTAGGTTTAGAGGAAAAACTAACTGGGAAACATCAGAAGATGCACTGATTCTAAAGCCCCCAATGTGATCCTGAATCAGGAGGCAGTCTGGACCTCGCTGGAAAAGTTTGAAATCCGTGCAGCTAATCAAATCTGGGTCATATGTGGGCAAAAATCTGATTTGGGCATCAGTTTGGACATAACCATAAAACAATATGTGGAGAAACAAAGAGGCCTGGATGTTTGCCACCCAGAGCTGAACACAATCAGAGTGGGAGTTCTTGTTTATCTGGCCTGTGACTGTCAATGACCTTTGAGAACAATATAGCATTACTGCGGCTGCAAACACACTGGAGCCTGGTTTACATTCAGTCGCCTACATCAAGGTCATTAGGCGACGTGTAGTCTATACATCATCTGTGGTGGCTGTAGGCACACATTTGAGCAGGGGACACACAACTCAAGGGCGGTCTCTGCATGAGCCTCTTCCTCTGCTGTTTATTATGTGGTCTCTCCTCGGAGCTACGTCTCTATCCAAATAAACATCCTCCAACTGTTTTGTCAATCTAAAGGGCACAGCAAGGTGAGCACCACAGCCACTTTGTGATCCACATTCACATCCAAGTGCACCTATCCCCTTTTCGCTGGTTCTTTTCATCACAGCCCCAGAGTGAACACCAGGCTTGAATCAATACAGGCCCCATTATGGACCCCCATTGGGTCTGGCTTCTCAGCATCGACCGTCCAACCCTTTGGGCCCACCAGGCAAAAGGATAATGCAGCTTTACTGTATATTTACTGCCAGGTGCTTGATATTCTTGAAATGTTAATTTTGAGTAATGGAAGAAAAGAAAAAAATTGGCTCTTGAAAGGTTCTTGAAAGTGTCCTAATAATATCCCACACAGGTAAACACATGTAGGTCATATCTTTGAGATTTTGGTCCACAAGTACATAATTGTTAAGTGTTGCCTTATCGCATTAAAAACATTAGAAAAAAATGAATATTTGACCTTTATAAAATTGTTCTTTAATGGATAAATCAGCGTTATCAGTTTAGGTCTTTTACATTTTGGTGAGTTTTCAGGAAAATATCGTAATAATAAAACGTCATTATTTTTTTAAGTTTAAAAATGTTCTCCTTACTTTCCTCTGAAGTAAGGCCCCAACCTATGGCACAGCACATGCAAGCAATAATATTCAGTCATATTCTATGATTACATTACCATTTAGTTTTTATAAAAAATATTATAGTAAGGTTCTCTATTATATATATATATATATATATATATATATATATATATATATATATATATATATATATATATATATATATATATATTACAACAAGCATTTTTGATTATTTTTATTTTTATTATAAATTATTAGCATATATTAATTTATTTGTTTGTATTTGAATATTGTGTATCGCAACGCAATAATGAAGGACCTTGAAAGTTCTACTTCAATTTTACATTGGAAACACCATAAAGACCCTGCAACATTCTCATTTAAGACTGTTTTAACAGCAACATAAAAGACGGAACGGACAAATGTTAACAATTACTGTTTGTTTTATGAAAATGTGCCGTCGAATCATTTCTAAAGGGATGCTGTATTGTGTGCATTATACATCAGGATGCAAGTTATGTCCAGGCAGCAGCCACAGAAATACTCATCTATTGTTCTGTTTTCTCAAGCCTCTGGGATCTTTCATCTATTCATTGGGTGTGAATAATGTGGCACATCTCATGTCAGATGGAAAGATAATGGTGTCAAAAAGATGGCCCTTCTTCAGCCGCTCAGCACAATTTACCACAGGCTGCTGTGTGACTCCTCTGCTCTTCATGGCTCTTCAGGGTTGATATGCAGAAAAGGGCAGAATGACCTATGGAGCAATGCTCCTGTTCATGTTGACCTTTGACCCACAGAATGCTATTGATCACTGCTAAAGTGATGCCAAAGAGAGCAAGCTGTTTGTGCATCAGTTTCCATAAAATGATATGAAGCAATTTTGAAGTGAAATCTTAAAATGTTACAAAAAGTTCCCATCAACCATTGAGAGGTAAATAATTATTTTTTATTTATTTATTTTTGTGATGGCATCAGAGACGTATTTTTTTAGCTGGGAGAAAATAAGGATCGTTTTTGGTCAATAACTAGTGCTTTCCATTTTTTTGTGGCATGTGTCACTCTTTGCCACCTCATTATCTTTCCTTTTTTTTAAAAAAAAATTCTTTGATTAGTTTACCATCTGTCTAGCTGTGTCCAGTTCCAGTTTGTCTGTTTACATTGGCCCTGGAAATTGTGTTATGTTTGCTACTTTGGCCACACTATATAACTTTCATTAACCTTAATTTGCAATAACCTTAAGAAGAAAAGTACACCTCATGTTCAGTATGCAGCAAAGTAAAAAATAAATAAATAAAATAAACAGAAACTTCCTACATATTAGTTAAAATACATGGGATGTTATTATCCTAATTTGAAAAATTTTCTTGAAAAAAAAAGTGTGCTGGTGTTTCCTTCTCTGTTCCTCTGTGGTACAGTTTACTGGGGATAGAGTTGGAGTTAAGCAGCAAAAGCCAGGTGTTGTGTTTTGAATTCCGCTTTTGGTTGTCAGGCCAGAGCCATGTGTCACTGTCACATGCTTTATCTGTCAGCTGCTCTTTCCTCAAACAGCAGCAGTGCCCCAGGGGACACTTTCTTCTGTGGCCCTTGATGTCAGCCTCTGGCAGGTGTGGACCCATCACATCTCTATTTGCTCCAATGTGGCACAAACCACACATTAAACTGCAGTTCACCAGGGTGCCCTCATTACTCTGCAGGACCTATATCTGTATTCCACTAAACTCAGTTGGACCTTACTGGACCCCACTGAACTAAAGACTGTCTTCTGCTAATGGAGATTCAGTAACCACTATGGGGACAGCAGGGTCACAAAGACTGGTGCAGAGTCCTGTTCAAGAGCATCTGATATTTTCAGACAGACACTGACAGATACACATTCACTGTGGGCATCTGTTCATGCAGTGGGAGTGCCCACAGAGAACCCACAGGAGCATAGACTCCAATAAATGCAGAGCTCACACAGACCCTTTGGAACAGTGAGCAAGGAGTGTTGTGCTATTGCTAAATACTATTTCTATTCTGTTTATAAGTGTTTCTTTATATTTCACTGATTGAACCAGTACGACCAGAAAACACGATGGTATCCAGGTACAGGTCTTAGTTATTAAATAAAACCAATCCAAATGGTTCAGCCTGGATGTAGTTCATGTGGTCTGTGGTAGGTATCAGTCTCAGCTGAAGTAAGGTCCCTCCGAGCTCCAAAATCCAACAAAACAAAAGAGCAGGGAATAGTTTCCACTTTTTCACCCCTAGCTTGGTAGGTTTCTCCACCCACAGCATGATAAAGAGGCCCACTGCAGCACTTCACTGCACCTTCACCATCACTCGGACTAACCCCAGACTTGACATGAGATAGAACCAATCAGAGGAGAGCAGCAGGTGAATTAGGTCCACCCAGGTCACTGATGATTAACCTTCTCCTGCTGCTGGAACACATCTGAACAGGCTCCCACTGGCTTTAGGGAGGAACACAATGAGGAGTGGAGGTGTGGGGCAGCCCCAGCCCCAGAGTGGTATTCAGGAATGTCCCCATACAGGCCTGTATCTTTTACCTGGGAATCTGCAGTGCATTTAGCAGAGATTTTTTTCTCTTTCTCATAATGAAGTTTACCCACTTGCACCTGCAGTTTTGTGTGTGTTTGTGTGTGTGTTTTGACTCAATTAAAGGCCAACTGATTTGTTTTCTCTGAGAATGCTATGTTAAATTGAAAAATCATTGTGCATTTCTAATATTACTCTAAAAATATCATTCTGTATTTAAGCTTTACCAAAATGTCGTAAATATCTGAACTAGAGTTTGTAAGTGAAATGGAAACTTGAATTCAGGATACAGACAATGCTCTTGAATTGAGCACCACAACCTGCCTCCGATCAGAACTACTAAAGCACACAAAATAACAGAATAATCGCAAATGGAATTGTGTATTATACAACCAAAAGAGCAGCAGGGAAGCGTCCATGCACATAGTAAAAGGCCCCCATTGCACACTGTGCACATTCTGTTTCAAATGTTCATGTTCATATGTTGATGCAGAGGATTGTATGGCGCCACCTTGCACGCCAAAGATAGGATCTGTAAAAGTCAGACTAGACATGAAAGTGTGCATAGCCCTAGGCCAGCTCTGAGCCTGCCGTACGCACATTCTGGAGACTTAGCACAAAGGCATCCCACTCAGTGTTTGACTGATGAAAGAGTGTTTGATTTGTGTTTGACTTTGGCTGTGGCGAGGTGGCAATTTTAGTGTTAAAAAAGACATTAAAACTCTAAACACAATGATATATTAATAAAAAACACCATCTTTAAAAAAAAAAAGCTAATTTACAAAAGTGTTGCCGTGGTAAGCCCATTAAAGTGGCTATTTTGGGAAGCTTAAAAACTCTAGTAACTTTCCAAAACAAAAAATGTGTTTGAAATTTGATACACATACAGAATGGGATTATGAATGATTATGGGAGCAAAAAAGTCTAGGGGACCACCCCCGTCCCAACAGGAGGATGGCCGTTTTGAATCAAAGATTTTGCAGGCTTCTTACAACCTTACTTAAGTACTTAGATTTGTTACATCCTCCCTGACAAAAGCCTTAGACCAGTGCTGTGTGATGCACTAGTCGCTGATGCATGTCCTTACTTAGTCATCAGAGGAGGAAAATCCTTTATTACTGCTTGCACTGTCATTTTTTTATTTTATTTTTTCCTTTTTACACTCACATCATTACCATTTTGCATTTACGGAAGTGTTGTTGCAGTTTTATCCAAATGAGTCCTAACCATTTTGCAGTCTTCAAGTCTTTAGCCTTAGATTGAACAGAAATCACATGCTTTTGCAATTTAGCACAATAGGCTTGCACGTTAGTTGTTTTAGTAATTTCTTGTTTTGAGATGCAGTTGGTTGTTGGCGCCAGAATTACACTTCTGCCCAGATCATCACTAAAACACTCCAATACAGAGCTCAATGTAATTGTGCTCCTACAAATTGTCCACAGACGTTCATTTAGCAGCACTGTGAAGACAAGCAGCACTAAAAGGTGCATTATTGAAAGTACATTAGCAGTGTTCATATTACTCCACTATGAACCCTTTACTCCATTCCCCACCAATTCAATGAGCACATTAAGGTTTACGGAAAGCTGCTTTATTGCTTTTAGCTTTTCAATTAGGCTGGATAATTTGTGTCCACCTCTTTGAGATTAGATTTTAAATGAGAAACATGTTGTGCCATTAATTATCTCTATTCTTATTTTGTTGGTGAAGCTCTAAAAGAAAAAAGACTTAAGCTAAACATGAAGGTAGAGAGAAGAAAATGTTAGTGTTGGGATCCAAGGGGACAGTTGGGAGTGGACTGGTAAGTCACTCCCAACTCAGTCACAGAAGTTTACGACAATGGTGGGCCGGTGAGTCAAGTCCTAGTGCCCATCACAGTAACAGCCTAACATCATGTCCCTGTGGAATGTTTCATCTTGCCCATATAGGCTTGGTGACGTTACAGTTGGGGGCTTAAAAACATAATAAAGTGACCTATTTAAAGTATGCAAAGGACAAAACAAAATTAAAATAAGGGTGTGTTCCCACCTTTGGTGCAGTTCAGACAGACTTTAGTGCGGTTGCTCCGTTGGTGCCATTCATTTGGATAAATATGAATGCTACATACAAACCTCAGTGTGCAACAAACATGCGCACAAGGACCCCTTCAAAACTGATGTCTCCTAGCACTTCCAGGTGGACTCTGGTGCGGTTTGATTGAAATGTAAAACGCCAAGCGTGCCACAGATGAGCCCAAACAGGAAGATTCAAGACAGTCACAAACTGGCCATGAAAACGTCACGTAAAGTTTAGTTATACCGAGAGTGTAAAAAAACTAACCAAAACATTATTGTCCAACTAAAAACATGGGCAAAGGGCAAACATAAAGCACTGAGGGAGGTAAAATGAAATGGTAAAATGCCGTATCAGCATTTGCGCTAACAGCACCGTCTAGTGTGTTTCTTATAAAAGGCATCTTTGTTGTGTTTGGTCCGCATTTTAAAATACCAGCTGTGAACACTTGGTGGAGCATGGCTTTTTGCTACATTTTTTTTACTAAATAAATCGTTTCCTGTTTTGGTGCGAACTAATGAAGCGGACCACAAGTGTAAACGCACCCTAAAATGCACAAAAAGGCATATAGGTGACTTATGTTTCCAGTGGAGTGTTATGGTACTCTTCTAGTTGCATTTTCATTGTCAAAAGAGATAGAAAAACACTACCATACTACTTAATCTTCCTTCCATTGGGACCTAGAGAGTGGTATGGTTAGTTAAAGGTGGCTGTCTTACAACTCCTGATTTGTGACAATACGTTTGCTGTGCTTAGTGAAAATACAGTGGGTACTGCCTTTGTTTGGAGTCTTGAACTATCCTGTTAGGTTCAACCCAAATTGTCAGGTTTGAAAGGATTTAAAAGGACTGATTGTGATGAGGATCAGGTGTGAATATAAGACATTAGTTTTGTCTATTAGCTCCTCTAAACTTCTTCCAATAAATCCCCAGACCTCCCCACTGATATAAGTGCCCATAGTGCAGCTGCATCTTAAAAACAGGATCATATTCTTTAAATCTATTCACCATCCAATCAAACACCCCCAGATAAAGGTATCACTGACGATGATTGAGTTTGTGTAAGAGAAACTACTTGAGTTGGTCAGGACTGAGGGAATAGTGTATATGCTGGGCTCATTTTGGCAAAATGACAGTGATCCAAAACATCACAGACAACAAGCATGGCACCTATTTAAATGTTTGGTGCAACAAAATGAAATATGACAGGGTGCGAGGAAAAGGGGAGTGGACTCCATGGTTTACAACAGGACGAGGGTGGAATTAACATGTGTGGGAGTCAAAGACAATTAATACCCAACAGCAGAGTTTATATTAGTGTCCTTAGGCTCACTGTTCACAAGTCAGCTTCATTTTCCTTGGAATACTTTATAGTGCATTGGTTAAAGCACAAATTAAAGCATGCACATTACCTTTTACTTGTTGAAGAGCAATAGTGTCAAAATTTGATTAAAAAAACTATGCGTTCATTCATTCATCTTCTACCACTTAGTTCCGTTGGGGGTTACAGGTGGCTGGAGCATATCCCAGCAGATTTGGGCCTGAGATGGGGTACAAAGGCCAGTTGGTCGCAGGGCTAACATTTAGACACAGACACTCTCACATTCATTCACCAGGGGCTTAAACTCCGGAAACCGAAGTACAGTACCACAGTAACACAGGGAGGAAATGCAGACGTGGGGAGGACATGCAGACTTCTCACAAGCAAGAGTCTTATCGTCTTTTTGCAGAGGAGAGGCTGTTCTATTTGAGGCTGTGGGATTCTTTTGCTGTGTGCATGGAATATGGCACAAAGCAAAAGCGGGCTCAGACAGAACCAGATAATCAGAAGGATCTATCGTTAGATAACTTGTCAGTGACTGTCCTACACAGATCTATTGCATGGCCTGTCTGTCCTGGAAGTAGATCTCCCCTTTCTCTCTTTTTTCCCACAGCTGGGTTTTTTCTTCACCCTAATGGAGGGTCTAAGGACAGGGGATGTTATCTAGGACAGCCTGTTTGTCTGTTTGCTGCCCTTTCTTTGTTAAGCTCTTTGAAGCAATTGTTATTGTGATATTGGGTTGTATAAATAAAATTGATTGATTTCTATACTATTCTGCTACATGCAGGAGGTATTTTAGAGTAAATAATAACAAAATACATAGAGTTCATAGGTTTTTATCAAGGTCATATTTAAGCACTTAAACAAGCACTTATGGATATATATATATATATATATATATATATATATATATATATATATATATATATATATATATATATATATATATATATATATATATATATATATATAAATTGTGATTGTATGGGGGAAGCAAAGCAGAAATGTCCTCAGCTGACCTGTGATGTTTAACTACAGGTAGAGTGACAGCAGTGTTATTGTGCTGAATGTGGCTCTGTCCTTGTTTACACTCACATTTACTGTCTGTTTTCAGCCCTCTCTTGGACCTCTGCCTGGGTCTGGGCCATGGTGCAGTCCAGTCTGTGGGGAGCACATGCCGGGCTAGAGGTGGACTCTTTGGCTGACCCTGGGCTGGACCTGATGTCCTCCAAAACAGTCCAGCTGTGCCAATGAGCATCAGCAGCCAACAGCCATCCTGAAGCACACAGTGTCCTTCTACCAGTGTTGTCAGTGTTTGTTTCCAGGCTTGGTCCCGGCCAGGTTCTGACTATGTGACGGGAGAGTAGTTAAAAACTCTTTCTTGAACCATCTGTTTGGCCTTGATCAGCTGGAGGGAAGAGCCAAGAGCATGCTGCTCAGGTGCCACCTCTGATTCAGACTGTGATCATGTTCAGGGACTATGGGATCAGAAGGAACACCCAGCTAACCTGACTCTGCCAGATAGAACTGCTCCACAGAACGTACCATCTGGGAAGGCTCCCGTTGAAACCGTTTGCAAAAGGGAGGCGCCTTCTGTCAAAAACTTGGTAGTTGATTGGATGAAGCACCGACTAGTATCCGCTTCTCATGAGGTTTCTTTAGCCAATCATAGCAATGATATGACGTGCCACTCTTTGCGCTTCTTTCAAAGAAGAAATACTCTCTACTTCTGATAAAACTGTCTCGATAGCAGCGTCAACGCTAACGTCTTTCAGCATAGCCATGTTGAAAACAAAAAGGAGAAAAGAGCGCTTGTTGCTTTCTTCAAATTAAAAACCCGCCTCTACCTGTTAGTGCTGCAACGTCATTGGTCACAAGAGTCCGGTGAGTCCACGGTTCGCAACTCAAGCGGTTAGGTTGGCGTGATACAAGATGGATTTACAAGAGTTTTGGAAACTCCCAAATCTCACGAGAATCCAGCTGCAGCGCAAGGTTAACACCCAGCTCCACCACAGGTCAACTGACCATTTCTGGGCCGTCTCAATATGAGAACGCTGCTTAGAAAAACACAACAGTTGTGCCCTTGCCGATTCGTCTTCACTCATTTAGTTACGACATGATCTGCCCTCAAGAAGGTCTTAAAAGTCTTGAAATTTCATAAGATTTGATTTAAGAAATAATTGTTGTGTTTGTATGGTCATTAGAACAGCCTTATGTATCAGACATATGGCACACTTTTGCAGTAAAACTACTTCATTCACTATAGTCTTAAAAGTGGATTCCCACAGTTCCACACAGAATGGAAGTGTATGTGTATAGAGTGTGTGTGTGCATATATATATATATATATATATATATATATATATATATATATATATATATATATATATATATATATAGCATTGCATAGCTTGACCTTTGTAACATGTTGTATGAGGCAATTATTTATGATTTGCATCTGGTAAAAATGTTTTGTAAGTAAGACAGAGCCACACTTTTAGAACAAAAGCATTGTCCTTTTCCTAGACTGTGGTAGATGTATGATGGAGGAGGGCAGCAGAAGTCTGTGGGTCTGTCAGATGTAGTCCGTCTCCCCTGGGCGCTGGTATTTGTGTCGTGTGCTTTCATGTAGAAGTATTAATCCTCATTAGACTCGAAGTGAGGCGCTCATTGACTGCTCCCAGATCTTTGAACCTGGAGAGGCTTCAGGCTCATGAAGGCGGCCCAGTTCTGTCCTGGGATGGCCGCCCCAAAGAGATGAGAGAAAACACTCTTTATTCTCCTTTCTATCCTGGATACAAGTGGAAATCTTGGTGGGACTCAATTATACATATATATTGCAACGTATTCATTTGTATCTAGACTCCCAAATAAAATTGTAAAAAACAAATAACATTAGGGTTTAAGTACGAGGCCTTTAGTACGAGGGCACACCACAGAAAAAAAATGGTTGTTGAAAATTAATTATAAGGATTATAAGGAATTCACATTTTGTCAATTATTTCATTTCTTATCAAAAGACAAATAATTGTGACAACTTTAAAGATAAAAATATGCAGTAGAAAGGCATTTTTTGAGAGTAGTTGGCTCAAGCCATACTAATAGTTTTTTGTTGGCTTAGTAATTTTAGATAAGGTCTTTACAACAATACAAAAGATAGATTTGACCTATGTTACCTCTTTTATTACCAGTTTCCTACAGATGCATAGTAAAGTTTACCCCAATATATTGGATCAACGTGTTCAGTGCCTGATTCTTTCCTCTAGTCCCACCTCTCTGTTCAAATTCTCACTATCTGGTAGATTAAGCTTGTTTGTGCCTGAATGTGACTGGTTGGAGGTCAGTGTTACTGTGTTTTTCAGAGCCCTCAAGCAACTCTTTTTCAAAAACATGACTAGTGAAAAATCTTGCAACTTTTCCTTCTGTTATTGGAGACATTAGGAGACATGGGGGCAGTGCCACCCGTGCCACACCACAAACCTGCCAATGCAGCCACATCTTGCTTGTCCCGGGATTATGCTTATTCTGAAGATTTGCTGCATCGAATTGCATCTTTTATATTATGCATTACTGTATTTTCAATCGAAAACACATAAAAAGAAAGGCACAAGCTAAATCTGAATGCAACTAGAGAAAGTTTGTATTATTCAAGTATACAGGATTTTTCAGCCACAGGAATCAGCATTTGTTGTTGAGTCACAATTATGTAGCATTACCTTGTGCAAAAATAACTCCATGTAACTTGCATTAGCTTATTGATTAGCTAGCTACATTTTTCAGAGTGGTTAGCACTCCTGACTCACAGGAAGAAGATCCTGGGTTTGATCCCTGGGCCTTCCGACAGTGGATCTTTCTGTGAGGAGTCTGCATGTCCTCTCCGTGTTACTGTGGGTTCTTGCCGGGTTCTCTGGCTTCCTCCCACAATCCAAAGCATGTATAGGAGAATTGGTGACTCTAAAGTATCCCTAGTGGATAAACGTGAGAGTGAACAGTTGTCTGTCAGTGTCTGTGTCTAAATGTCAGCCCTGCAACTAACTGGCCATTGTCCAGGCTATACCCTGCCTAAGGCCCAAAGTTGCTGGGCTCCAGTCACCTGCAACCCCCAGCGGGACTGAGTGGTGGAAGATGAATGAACGAATGTATGAATGAATTAATTGTTTTGTGTGTTAGCACTGGCTTAACTTTAACAATTCAATTGAAAAGATGTGTCAGTTCAAGTTTGTTCTCCCCTAAATTAAGAATTCATTGTTCAGCGCTATTTCTTATAGTCTATATACTATCAGTATAGTATAGTTATTCTGCTTTTAACAGTCTTGTCATATGTATTATATACCATGCCATATATTAATAAACCACACTGTGCACAAATGTGATTTTTTTGTTTTTTGTTATTGATTCTAGCTTAGGCTAGAATGAATAACTTACTTAATGGGTAACACACACCATATGCTAAACACAGTGCTATGTTTCTACACCAATATAAAAATGTTCTCTTGTCTATTCTTGATGTTGGATTCTTTATTGGTCACTGCTGTAAAATGAATTGATGTCATGTAACATTCAGGTAACTGGAACCAATACTCTATACAGTGCATAAAAACACATCTGTTATTCATTCATTTTCTACCGCTTGGTCCCGTTTTGGGGTTGCGGGTGGCTGGAGCCTATCCCAGCAGCTTTGGGCCTTAGGCGGGGTACACCCTGGACAGTGGCCAGTTAGTTGCAGGGCTGACACTTAGAGACGAACATTGACAGACAACCATTCACTCTCACATTCATTCACTAGGGATACTTTAGAGTTGCCAATTGACCTATACATGAAATCATTGAAATTACTGCTAATTAAGACAGTCTTAGTGTGCGGTTTGTTTGTACTTAAACTAACAATTCATAGTATACAGGTTGACAGGTTGACTTAACTCCTTTGCTTGGTTACTTGGGAATTATTAATGACCTAACAATGGGCAACACAAACATATTCTGTACATTAAAAAACGTAAAAATAAAATATACTCTGGTCTGCTTTGATTGGGTTCATTTCATTTATAATGTTCAGGTAACCGGATCCTATACTCAGAGGTATTAGACAGGGATATTTCTTTACTGAAAGAGTCACAATCAACATAGATAAAGGAATACTTGTTGGCATTGGTTTAGAAGTATTGCGTCCCATTCATTTCTTAATGTGCTCTTTATTTGTGCTTGAACTAATAAAAAGTTAACCACAGGTTGATCTAAATGCTTTTCTACACCTAAACTTAAAATGTACTCTGTTTTGTTGTTTCTCTTGGCAGGTGTTGTTCATGTTTTCTGTCGATGTTGGACTTCTTCAAGTTGTCGGGCTGCTCAACTTAAAATCACTGGACACTGCTGTTTGAGGAATTGATGTTGGATTCTGATGGAGTAGAACTCAGCTGTGTCATTTGGGTTTGCCTTTTTACTGCAAGAATACACAAGGACTGACTGTGGCTCATTCCTGACTGCAGTGGTTGTGCGACTGGCTTATTTTACAGATTTAACTGCTGCAAAAATAATCGGTACATGTAATTTTTCATGGTTATCTGGTATTTGTTTTTTAAATTCATTTATTTTGGTGGGGGCTGGAAGATGGTACACCAGATGTTTTACAGCAACATAAGTTGACAATGATGGCAATTGCTTTATAAATGTTTATTAATAATAAAAGCTATTGAAAGTACCAGTATTGTCTCCATTGCACAATAAAATTACTTTTTAGATTGATTATGTATTACTAATGTTGATTTATTAGATAACTGTTAACATATTAAAAAGGTTCATGTTTACCTATTCTAACAAAGAAATGGATTAAACGTAATTTTTCATAATGATTTATTATTACTGACAATAATTTAGTAGATGACCAGTTTACTTGCAGCAAAAAAAGAGCAAATGCACACATATACAGAGCCTTTTATACTTAGACAAAAATGATGGTAACAGAGAATGCCCTGTGTGTAAACTCAGTTCAGAGGCTCATGACATGAGTTATGGCACTTGGCATATTTGTGTGTTATATTCTTTTCCAAATCTAACCTGATTTTATGAAATATTTTGGACTTCAGCTCTGCACTGGTCTTTGAAGTGTCATCACTCATAATTCTGATATTCTTAGATATACAAGATGCTTGACATATACAAAATTCATGCTGAAATACAAAGAGAACTAATATCCAACTGTAGACTCACCTCTTTCAGTATAATATTTTTATTACCAAAGATATGCCTTTAGTAGCAGCTACTGTTGTGCACCACACTGTCATCTTTGCTTTAATATAAGGAACGTCCATAACATGAGGCAAAGGTTCATAATATGCATGGCACTTGCCCAGCCTCATCGTGTGGTGTGAAGTGGACAAAAATATGGAGATTTTACCAAATGAAAGGTGACACCAGTCTGTACTGAATTGGCTGTGATGAGTAATAAATAAGTATCCATTTTCTCAAACCAGGTTACAAGTGGTACATTATACGAGCACTGATGGTTGGGCTGTGTTTCAAGGCGGTGCATGACTGATATGCATGGCTTACTTTTGTAATTGTCTTGGTGCACTGGACCCAGAGATGGACATTGCAATCGTTACAGTCTGATAATGTAGAATGTGCTAAAATGGCTCCAGAAGTGAATTATCACAGTGCTCTGTGGCATTGGGATTTGTCTTTCTCTAGAGACTAACATCATATCAGTTCAACTTGTACATTGTAGAATGGTAAAGACTTATGCGATGTCTGTGTGAACTAGGGTATGAAGAGGTGTTCTCTGGTGGAAGAACTGACTGTTCTGGCTGAGGAAGGTCGCTCTGACCTCTCGGGGGAAATTGACACAGGTACTTCAGTCTCAGGGGGACCTGCAAATGAGCAAAATCCTAATTATACAGTGTAAAGGCATTGAAAGACCTCCAAAGTTTAATATGTCATCATGCTGTGGAGCTCTAATTTTGGTAAATAGTATCTTTGTAACTTTCAGCATGAACACATCAAAGACGTGTTAAAAGTCTTAGTATCACTGTGACCACATGACGCAGTGGCTCATGTGATAGCTTGGATCTTTTTTTCGTTGTATTTGCCCTTTATTACAGCCCATATGTTTTTGGTAAGTTATTATTTATCGGTTGAAACTTTGTGCTCCTTTGCCACAGTGCCTTAGCCAAGCATGGTCCACTGTGATGGTGGAGGATTTTCTCACTTCTGCCCCACCACTCCACATGTGCTGTTGTATTTTGCAACATTTGATCACCATTTTTAGCCAATAATATAATATTTAATTGTGAATGCACTGCAGTGAATATTTGACAGACAGATAATGGCTGTTGGATGTGATTTACATTCTATGATTTTTCTGAACTTTTCTTTTTCTGAAAGTATACAGTGACCTTTTGACATTCATTTTTGGCTGTGAGCACCACACCGCTGCTCGTCTGTGAACATGTGGCGAGGGGCTGCTTTATCATCAGTAATCCTGTTATTTTTGAGCCTGTGAATTTTTGAACTTTTAATAGCTGCTTATTGGTTTCATGGATTAGCATTGAACAGAAGCTAATAGGATTTACCAGAATTCTCCCAGTTTTAGTGCAGTTGAATGCCAGGGATGGTTCTGGGACGTGGCCATTATGACTTAATTGAGTCATATTTTTATTTAAGCACATTCTCCACAGGTCACTCCTGGTGTGCTGCCAGAGTAATTCACATGAACAATTGGACTGTGTCTCTCTTAAGCATCAGTGCATGACAAATTCATCAATATGTAGATGAGTGTCATATCATTATGTACACCTATGAATAACACCTGTTAGTATACCTATTTATACTAGTACAGCTACATTTTCATTGTAGATTGCTTATTAAACAGAGCCTGTGCTGTTGCATTGTTCTGTAATCCTTAGCAGAATTTTTTATTGACTGTTTTGTATTAGAACTAGTCTTTATTCCTTCAAATTCATTATTAATGTACTTTACATCTTTTATTGTTTGTTTACTGTTTTTTTTTTTTTTTATTTATTTATTTTATTGCAGTATTGCTCAAAGGGAAGATTAGGGTTTGAATGTAAAGTGTTCTCCACAACATAAAAGTATAATGTACAAACTGATCACTTAAAGATTAAAGTATGTATGTTTTCATTTCCTCAGCATATATTTAAACATAACTATAATTATAGTATTATATTATAGATAATTCAGTAAAGCAAAATGAGACACAGCATAATTTCTATTTAACATATGACGTTCTTAACTCAAAGACACCTCTTGTAGCCTTTAGAATATCATATATTCAGCCTCTGGGAAAAGTAAACATTACTCCAAAATAAATCAGATGCAAACAAATACATTTTATTACTGAGGTGATCGAAAAAGACAAAGTGAAAAATCAGAAGGGAGTGGACCTGACACTCACTCTGCCTCTGACATTTCTGTAATAATGCTCACAGCTGATGATTTCATTGTGCTCATTGGATTTCCTGCTTGATCTGTCACACACTGACAATTAGTGACAATTACCTCGGCCTGCTCTAATTATCCTGTCAGAAAGCATGGATTCAAATCAGCCAGCATCCGTCATCTGCCAAATGACGGGCAGGAGTGGATTTTCCACTGGTTTGACACAGCGCGTGCAGTGAGACCCCCTGACAGTGTGTGCTCCATGACTGATGAAATTATATGTTCATGTCTCTGCTGGAGTTATTGTCAGCCCATTAGTGTCATCCCTGCCCACTGCCACAGCAAGAATTCACTGGACTCCAGCTGCTACTACAGCTAATATTTGATAATTAATATGAATGGGTGGTATTTGAATATTTAAAATCTTATTCAACAGTTGCTTTTGGCTCTTTTGTGCACTGTGTTGAAATAGGTTGTCATTCCATTTAACATGAATAAACGATATTCTTTTTGAAACACAAAACTAACCATTACAATAAAGAGAAAATCACATAGAATTAAAATCTTTACATAATCACTACATTTTCTCGCACAAATCAGCTATGGCTCAGTTACACTTAACGGTCCTTTTTCCATGATGTGAACCTGATCAATGTAATCAATGAGAAGAAAAAAAAAATCTGTTACATCAGCATAGCATAAACTGCATTTTTTGTTTAAATGCAAGAGTCTCACATCAGCACAGGTAATCAATCCTGTTCCTATTAGTTTTGGACGCCATGGGACTGTGAAGAAAGTGCAAAGCACTTAGTTCAAATGGCCCTTTATAGGTACACTAGCCCTATTAGGACAGTTTGATACAGGTACATGTCCAGATTAAGACAGAGCTCTCTTCCACATTATAATATGTTCGTTCCCCTTTGTCAAATTTATACAGCAGAAGCTTTAGGGTCATGATGCCAGAAGCTAACAGTTTTATATTACACTCTCACCAATAAATCTTCTGAACACACAGAAGAAGAAACATTTGCTACCTTCCTATTGGTGTTTCAGTGTTTTTACATTTAATTCCTTATAGTTACTGTTAACCGTTAAGTCTCATTAACCACACTCAGAGTAGTTTAAAATACAGCAGTCCACAGTCGGCTCAGCTGGGCACAAATCCCTTCCATTTTTGAGCAACCTCCTCACAAAGCCTATGGTCAAATGTGTCAGCACATTAGCAATATTATTGCAGTTGTGTGGGGTTGCTGAGAGCTCAGTTTGTAGGTGCATGGGGATGTAGAATTGTTCTTGGATGTTTCCTAACCTCTGTTTGACACTTTTCATTTGGGAGCACAGTTAACATATTCCATCTTGATTGGCATTTATTTATGTATTTTGTAACTGGATAGAATGGCTAACATCAACAATTTTGACATTCTACAATTTTTAACAATCAGGTCATAAAAGGTCAGAATTCAGCGGCATGTGGCATAATTGCACATGCAGAGCGTTCAAATTTGGAGAAATACAATTAATTTCCGTGAAAGGTGTTAGCGTCTGGAACACAGCGTATGCAGGTGATTCTCGCAGCTAAAAGCCTGTTTTTTCAGTGATTAAAAGAGCACGTTCTGTTTTCTGCAGTAGTAAATATAATATGAAAGGGATATCTTTTTGTATGAACTCAAGGACATTTTCTTACCTTTCACCAGCATCAGCAGGTCCTAGAGGTAAACACTGGCAGCACTACCCATTCTATATTCTGTTTCAAATTGATAAGAGAATCAGAGGAGTATTGCAGATTAATTATTAATTTAACAAAGCAAGCCAGAAAAAGCAGCGCTGGATCAAACTTGTTTAAATGAGGCAGAATGACTCTGTGTTCAGCGAAGGTGAGTTGGTGTGACCTGCATGTTAAAAGGATGTGAGGCAGATCTTCTAATGCCAACATGCTACTCTTGTGAGCTTGTTGAGCTGTATTGGGTGCACAATTTTACATATTTTTAACCATGTTTTTAAGTTTAAAGGTTGAAATTTTTAGTCCAAGAGTAAAGACATTCACAGAAATAATAAAGCCAATACAATATTAGTTCAAAAACCTAGGGCACGTTACATCCCAGTTAGGGTCTGAAAAGAGTAAATAGAGACAGTGTGGTAAAACATACACAGCTTGTTGCACTGAGTGGTTTTGTTTGTTTTTTTTTACTGATGTGTAAAATCTATTCTCTCAATTTTTCTCAGTTCATTCTGGAGGTGGCTGTGTCTAAAGTGGTGAGGTGTTGCCTTTTTCTCTGTCAATGTTTATGTGAAGCTCTTTAGTAAAAAAAAAAAATCACTGTAACAAGTCATTTCATTAGGTGCTTTATGTGTAACATTATGAGAGAGAATAAACAAGGTAAAGCGCCACAAATCACAAGCCCCTTGGAGTTTGTAGCTCAATACAGAAGTGGATCAGTGTAGAGGGTTAGGGGGCAACAAACCCAATGGGGCCCCATTCAAACGTAGTCTACTGCAATCAAATGCACAGAAAAACTTTCAAAACTAAGTCAATCAGTGTCTATAATGATTACATTTTGGCTTTATTATTGCAAGAGTTTATTTTTGAGAAGTCTGTGCTATAGAAAAATTTGAATATCTGTAGTACCGGTATTGAAGATCTCAGTGTCTTGATATCGCTGTGGACTTGTGACGGCATCAAAGGTAGGTTTTCATGGTGGATGCTGCTGCAGCCTCTGTTCTCCACACTCTGTTCCTGACTCTGGAGTCACACACTCTTCTTCAAAAGGAGAGCTGAAGATGGTGTTGAAGACTGTGAGGAAATATATATTTGTCAAACAAGCTCTAAACTCAAAAAAACAAAAAAAAAAAACAAAACAGGAATTGTTGTGCAGTGTTTTTACAGACAGTAGCCTACAGGCTGCAGTGTGATGTCTGGCAATAAGAATACCTACTTATTCTATGTGTATTTCAATACTCATCCGCTGAGGTAGTTATTGTCTGTCTCGGGGCTTATAGAGACAGTACAGAGATGTAGAGCACTTTTTTTACGTCAACAGACTTGTGATAGGTCAATGTTTAGCTTCTATCAAAGTTTACCTCATTTTGAGACTACATTTTTCTTTTTTCTCTACATTCAATATAATATAAAGTCAGAAATGACACTTCAATTATACCTGAGCAGCAGCAACAGGTGGTGCACTCCTATATGTAATCTGCAGCTATGATAAACTAAATTATTACTATCCTCTAATTCCTTTAATCTTGAGAGTCATGGTGGACATATGCTGTAAGTTTGTGATAAACACTTCACCTTTATTTAAGTGCCAGTCTGGAGTCATGTGGTGCTCATCTGTATTTCCATTTTGTTGGATGTCCTGTACAGTATTTAGACTTGTTAAAGACGTGTTCATAGAGAGTGAAAGTGACATACAGACTTTCTTTGACAGAGCCTGAAGAGCGCTGTCCTTTTGATCTGTCCATCTGCTGCAGTAATCATTGAGCACATGCACAAGGCCTGCACCACCACAAAAAAAAAAATATTTGCAAATGAAACCCAAAAGACATCTTCAGGTAGATGATTTAAACGTTGTACAAAGGAGGCAACCCACTGTGAGTATTATGGAGCACACCAGAATCCTAAATTTAAATTCTCAAAAAAGGCAAAAATCATCTTGTATGAGGTATAATGCACACAATCTTGAATATTCACTCAAGGCATTCACAGAAAGCGCTGTCACAAAACTGAGCTACATATGGTATTCATTCATATTCTCCCACTTATGCTGTTGTGAGTGGCTGGATAACTCCCAGCTGCTTTGGGCCTGAGGCGTGGAACCCCTTGGGCCTGTTGCTTGCAGGTCTAACACTCAGGAACATACACTGACAAACATCTATTCACTCTCAGATTCAAGACAAAGAAGTAACTGACATATTAATCTGACACGTAAGTAAAAGACGTGTTAAAATTCGTACTAGAAAATCTCATTTTTTCTATTATTTATGCCGCAGTTACAACATCTAAAGAAGAAGGCCATAGATTTGGTGTACAAGGACTGCCTGTCACTACAGTAGAAGATGAGGACTTTATTCTCATGATAGAAACAATTGATAGGAGGTTGAAAACTAAAATAAGTAATCTGATTAAGAAATTTTATAAAGATGAAATGCAAAAGTTTACAGTACATACAGATCAGTCAGTTAAGAGTCCTACCTGTAGCAGTGTTAGCAGTGTTAGGGTCAGGCTACAGCTTTTTGCATCAGCTGAGCGTGTCCCACCGTTCCTCAGTCAGAGTCAGAAAAGAACCAAGTCTGTGCTCACAGTAGTGCAAACCTCTCTTAATGCTCTCTTCTCTGGAGCTGCTTCAGGCAACAGCACCCTCAGGGAGGTGACTGGTGTACATGACTACATCTCCCCCTGATGGCTCTCTGTATGTCACCCTTTGTGCTCCCAGTTTCATCAGTGACCTCTGGGTGACCTCTTACTCCTCCCACTCTTCCTTGGCACTATATTCTCCGACTGCAGCATTCAAAACACTCAGGATGATTCTGGAAAAAAACTGATCATTTTACTGCCAAAAGAACTCATCCACGCAGTGCACTTATGTGGGCGGGACCAGAGAGAGGTGAACAGTAGGATTTAGTCAGACTGGGCTTGATAGTTGTGTGCTGCATTTAAGAAAAGAAAGACAAAAAGGAAGGAATCCACACATGTCAAGTGTTTAGTCAACACAAAACCACTCCTAAACTTATGTAAAAGAAAAATCCACATAATATTTGTGTTATATTGCTGTTATTATTATTATATATTATTTAATTTTACAGTTCTGATTGAGGCCTGTGTGTTCCAGGTGCTGTATGCCTGAATGGGCCTAAGGTTCCTAAATAACTACATCAACTGAGAAATTCATTCAACTGTCAAATAGTAATAATAATAACAACAACAACACATTATTCTTTGCCTATTCCCAAAAGCTTTTGATTTGTGCCTTTCTGTAGACAGTATATGTAACTGGATGCTGGTGTTATTTGTACAGTATAAGACATGTCAGGTTAAGTGAGCAGTTAAACACTCTGAGCTGTCAGGCAGAACTGTCACAACTGTCACAGTGCGCTGCATATGGCGAGCGTCTGACTGATGTAACACAGAGTAATGGCTGCTATTTCTATATAAAGACCCCATTAGGTGTTGTTGTGGTTTATATTCTGAAAAGTGCAGTCCTTTTTTTACACCGAGGTCGCCATTTTGTGTTTTGAAAGAAATTTCCTTTTTTATGAGCAAATATGCACTAATGTCTTGTGGCTTTTCAAAATGGAGAGATTCAGAAAGAAACAGACAATAGATGAATTGATATGAGGTTTATTGAAAGAATGAAGAGTGCTTGAAGCATAACTTTGGAGTCTAAGCGCCAAAGTGAGGTGGTGATGTGGTGGAGCAGGGTTGCTGCATGAGCTGAACACCTAGATGACGTAGCAGAGTGCTTAAATATAGGTGGATTAACGATGACTTGCTGAGACAGGCATGTGAGGAAGCAGCAGCGGAAGATGAAGGGGAGGAGTCTTCCAGCCTGAATTTACGCTATAGCTCCATTAGTCCACTTCTTCTTGATCATCAATTCTTCTTTTCCTTTCCTTTCCTTTTGTTATTCCTCTGTGGTAAATGGGGTAGGGTTAAGTTAATATTAATAAGACATACATAGTCACCTAAGAATCATGAGAGATGAGATTTTTCTGTTTCTTAAAGTTGTGTGTGAAAGTTTATATAAGCATGTTTCATTACAATCCCCTCTGTTAGTCTGGTCCTGTTACATTGATAGTGACCAAACCAAGTGAAGCGTGGCAGCCTCGCTGCCTCACAGCGTCTTTACAGAGCTCAGCCAGTGTCTGTCTGGATCAGTGGCAGGGTTTACAGTTGAGGTGTGACAGCACTGGACGGAACACACAATCTTTAGAGAGTAAAGAAAAATATGTTGCATATTCTGACATAAATTCTTACACTTTGATTTGCAGGCTATTGTCCCATATGACCTCTAGAAGAATAAAGATGAACAATTGTTGCATACAATATTGCAGCAGAATATTTCTGTGACAAAAAAAAAAAGGTTTTTCCTTTGGGGTTAATTTAATGGTTTCAGTGTCATCTGCATCTGATTAGCCAAGTACATTGATATGAGAAGATTCATTTTTTGGACTTGAAACACACTGCAGTGTGGGTAGTTTTCTCCATATCTATATTGTGCATCTGCATATTCTAGTCACAATGAAATGTGCAGTCCCATTTCCCAACACACAAGAAAAGCAAGAGGCTTATGAAGAGCACAGTAAAATGAGACCACATATGAGGCATTATGTCCTATTTACCTGACAAACATGTTAGAGAGCCCTGTTTACACTCATCAACTGATTGACACTGGAGCTGAGCAGATATTTGGTCAAACATGAACAATCAATATCCACTCTTTGTTTTGCTGTGCACACTGGTCCCTGAGAGGACCATATGAGTTTGTATAATATTTGATGTTAATATTGTTTTGAGTGATCATCATTTCCCAATAGGAGCACATAAGTGGGTAAACAAATGCGAGTTGTGTATGTCATCTAAACTGTTTGGAGAGCCTCAGGAGGCTTACTGATACTTAATGCATCAGCATGCTTTACATTTTAGAGGCAGTTACATTTCTCTGGGCATTTACACTGGCCCTGATGAGCAATGGCTGCAAGAGATCTGTTTCTAAAGATTCCGGTTGGGTCAGTGCAGGTGACCAGCGAAATGGCTTTTGTTCAGGATAAAGTCAGATATATGATGTCCTACAAACACTGAAATAAGTCAAGAAATGAAAATTCAATCCCACACAGACACTAACATGGACCAAAAAGAGAGAAAATTAAATTAAAATTATGTTATGTTGCTTTATATCTTTCTGTGTGAATAAAACAAAATGAGCAGGGGCCAAACAAGCAACAAGAAGGAGGAAAAAAAAAAAATATAGGGCAAATAACAACATAATAATAATAATAACAATAGAATGGTGTTAAACAGGAGCTGTTCTGTTGGTGTTGTATGGCTGAGAATATGACTGTAATTCACTGAGTTTAAAGGTAGAAGACATTGCATTTCAGTTGTTTGATCAGAACTGGTAATGTGTATGCCAAAAAAGCCAGGCAAGTGGGTTGGGGGATGGAATTCAAAACCCACAACTTCTATGTTTTTCACTTGAGACAAAATTAAGATAAATTGTCTTGTTGATGCCTTCATTTACCTTCAATTTTCTAGCACTTATGCTGCTGCTGGTTGCAGGGGCTTATCCCCACTGCTTTGGGCATGAGGTGAGGTACAACCAGATAACCATTCACACTCACAGCAATATATTCAGCAGTTTACCTACAAATGTTGGCAGAAGCCTCAGCGACTCCATACCAAAAGATAGAAGCCACAACATTCTTGCTGTAAAGCAGGGTGCTACCAAGTTTGCACAATGATTTTACCTTAGGCAGGGAACACTGGTGATAGGGCTGACACTTAGAGACACAACACAGGACCAGAGGTTATAGGTCATAATATAATAGGTCAGGACATAAACTTAAAGTAGCATATACAGTAGTGTCGTCATCTTTCTTTTCTGTTATTGGTGTTGCATGGCTGAGAATATGACTGTAATTTACATAGAAACTTCAGCGATAGAGTAGAAACTACTAAAAATTATGCTGTGTGTGATAAAGAAATTACAATTTGGACAATGTAAAATGCTTATTACATTACAGGTCAATCTGATTTGAGGTATTGTGTAAAACTGATGCCGTGTTTATTCAGTGCAGTTTTTTTCAATATATGTATAATTTTTCAAGTAATACAATATAATTTAGTCCCACATTAAAAGTAAATTTCATTAATGTGACACTGACTACCATTCACTCTCACATTCACTTGGGATACTTTAGATTCGCCTGTGGGTGGTGGGAGGAAGCCAGAGTACCAGGAACCCCTGGTCTACGGAATAGTACTGATCTGTGGCTCATTTGCTGCTGGTCCACAAAGAAAAAGCCGTATTTTATTTGATTTTTCATTTTATAGACAATCACAATTTTTTGGGTGTTTTGTTACGAAACAGTAGTCTAGTTCAACCTGAACCTCTTTCCCACACTTTGCTCCACTTGACTGCAACATAAAAACAAACTCTGCATCGACATTCTGGCTTCACTCAGGTCAGTCTACTCACTGTGTGTTCGCAGAGAAATGTTGGCAAGTTGAAAAATGAACTTAACAGAAGTCACCACTGGCAGCACATTAACTAGACTACCACATATTGGATTGAAAAACGTGCATAATATTTAACCTTCTCAACAAACTTAATCTGTCATTTCAAGGAAAAACAACCACAGTTTTGAAGGTCAGCAGATAAAGTGGCTGAATTCAAAGCCAAACTGGAAAAGTGGGCACAATGCTAGTATTAGTATTTCACCCTCAAAATATAAAGGAATGCATCCAATGGATACATTTTTGCTTGATATTGCAACTGATGGTGGCCTAAAAAGAATGTTCAAGACAACATTCTGGAATAAATTCATGGCCAGCCCCTCTGCCTCTACGTTATGTTGAGTTTTGTTAAATATACATTAAAAGTGTAGTAATTAAATTAATATTGAAACTGTAGCCTATAATTTTCATGTTATGCGGAAGTGACAGAAGTCCACTAATAGAGAGAAGAATGGGAGGTGAAGCTGTAATCAAACACTTTTATCAAGTTTTATCAGTGCGGCTCATCTGATGAGAAGGAACACTTCTGCTTTTTGGAGGCACGAGCCTTCATTAATCATCCTCAAAGCAAACAGCAATCACCACAACTCAAGCTAAAGACTCTGTTCAGCTGCTGTCCACATCAAGCCAATGGAGAAAGACTGAAAGAAGAACAGGGGGAAAACCCATTCATGCACTTTCTAATCAGTCCAACCAGCTCTGGCCAGCTTCTGTCTCCAAAAGCTGAATGCTCAAATTAACTCCAGACATCAATGTGTGCTGTGGGACATTAAGGTGCACATTCCCATGGCAAATTTGAAAACAAAAAAAAAACTCTCTATTAAACTCCTGGATTTTACATACCTCAGAGTATAATCAGGGATTTTCCTTGAGACACTTGGACATTAAACTCACAGTAATTTCTTTCCAGTGTCATCTCTCTGCCCTCTCAAAGACAAAAAAAAACCCTAACCTGGCAAATACACTATTAGAACAACACAGTTTTACAGCAAACACTTGAGACAGTGACAGCAATGGACTCTTGGTTAAAAGTAGCGGAGGACCAGAGTGATAAACTAAGTCACCCTGGAAGTTTGTTGTTGGGCATCAGATGTATTGAAGTTGCTGAAAACTCCTCATATCACACAGCCTAACACCACCCCCTCACAACAACTGGGTGACCTGTCTGCTTTTATTTTTTTTAAGTGACTGATTGACTGACAAGGCGTCCAGACTAACAGCCAAAGGCAACGCACCTTTATTCATGACCACCTTGTATGTGAGCATGTGATTGGCCAAAGCTAGATGATCATAATACAGGCCAATATGGTGTCTTGAGGTTTTTATTTATCATCAGATGATTTAACAGATAATGTCACAGGTGACAAACTGCATGTTTATAAGTGTATGAGTGCAATTAACAATGCTTATTCTGTAAATGTGTCTATATTGTGACTGAAAGTATGGTTTGTCTACTCCACGGAACAATAAGGACACGCAGGAAAAACATACAATATGGCACATATTGGCATAAAATTTATGACCACAGATCTGGTTCTTCTTAAGCCATCTTTAAATGTAAGCTTGGCTGGATTAAACAGTTTAGGCCGAAAATACAGTAGACCTATACATTATACATGTAAATTGAGTATAATGTATAGTTGCTCTATTATAGTATTTAATGCATACAACAGAAGTTTAGTGAGTTAATGTTTATTTATAGTACCAATATCTGTCTCTTTGAATGCCCTATAATACCTCTTCCACTGGGTACAAAAAGTTTAAAAAGGTAGCGTCCAGGATGGTGATCAATAATGCTGGTTCTGTTGATGTAGGGAATGTCAGTGTGTTCCAGGTAGAGCAGTGATCTTTTTCAATGTTTTAATCAAATCCATAAATCTCTAGTTATTTTTTACCACACAGTTTGTGTCAGTTTGTTTAAGTTTAAGGATGTTTTTAAAGCATCTCCTCTTTTTCAAGTCCAGTACAAAAATGTATCTTCAGTATCTCAATAAACACCACCACACCACATGGCAAAAATTATCTGTAATACCCAAACCTGACATTTTTATGGGAACATCTCCCAATTCATATTTCACAAACGTTTACCCCAAAGCTATGAATCCATTCTTTTGCAAAGCACTGAGAACAGAGTTAAGTGCCATGAGGCATTATTTGAAATTCAACATCAGCACAACAATACATTTGATTAGGGTGACAGTCATTAAAGTCAGATTTCCTGACTTTGCAGAATGATGAAGTGCACTCTCAGCATTATGTTCAGAGTCCTTATGAAGACACCTCAGCAAAAGACATGTACACATGCACACTCTTTGTTTGTCACTCACTATCAGAGAAGTGACAAAAACTTTAAACTAAACTCTATTATAACACAATATTTCCAAGGTGTATAGATTTTGACTCTGAAATATTACTGTAACATTGATGGAATATTCAAGCTGTGTATGAGTTGTTGCTGGTCATTTGTCTGTGGCACTTCAAAAAAGGTCTGAACTCTACACAGCGCCCCAACCCCAGCAGGACCCAGTATCCAGTCTCCATTATTGATCATTTATCACCTGCAGTGTCTGGGATTACATTTATGCATGTCTGCTACTTCAAACACACAACTGTACTCTGTTAGTTACGCACAGGACAGACAGGACATTGTTATTAGAGTTCAAATTGAGTAGCACCTACACTATTCAGTACTTTTAAAAGCTTTTCAGCAGAGACATGACAGAATGACAAAATGCATCTTAAGTAATCTTTATAAATACACAAAAATAAGCTATGAATACTTAGCATAAATAAGATGTATAGCAGCAGATGACTGTGTCCAGGTTGTATAATTTAACACCCCATATTTAAAGATTTTAACAAATCAGGCCCAAGTTATGGGAAATGTTCATCAGCTATATGCCAACATAGTTTGATGCAACAAATAAAACTACATGTTTCATCTGCATTCTCTGCTCTGCCTTCTTTGCTTACAAAATATAGTGCCTGTGTAAAACAGATAAATAAAAGGACACAACATATACCATTATAACCTTTGGTGCGGGAGACTGTGGGTTTAAATCCCCTGGGTTACAACCCTGTGTGTGCCTGTCCCAAGCCTGGGGTAAATGGAGAGGGTTGCATCAGGAAGGGCATCTGGTGTATAAAACATTGCCAAGCTACCCATGCAAATCACTTTGCTGTGGTGACTCCTGGATAGGGATAAGCCAAAGGGCACTTTCTTTATATACCATTATATATCTTTGTCTCATTATAACAAACATCTCACATCCTTTTTGACACAATACGGATGTCACTGTTAGTCATAGCACTATTAATGTATGGATTGTCTTACAATAGCAAAACTTTTTCCACCATCCCAGTGATAAGCAGTAGTTACATTGTTCATGTACATATCTTATTAAAACATTGCAGTTTTACTTTTTTGAGTGAATATATTTTAGTGAAACTGTACTTTTACTTGGGTTCAGATTTTGGCTCCTCTTCCTATCTCAGACAACATCTTCCAGCAGCTAGCTGTTGCACATACATCTGTTTAAAACTCTGTGGCATTTATAAAGCTCCTTGGAGGCAGAGGCCTGGTGCATGTTGAGCAGCTAATGATCTTGGCCACAATGAGAGATAGACACAGCTGTTCTGGGATCTGGACAAACACAGGTGATTCTGTGAGTTACACTTCAAAACAAGAGGCAACTACCAGAATAATAATGTCCTCACAAAATCCCAAAACTTAATATATGTCCCACATCAAAACAGAAATAGAGCATTTCCCTTTACCTTTTCTCATGCTCAACGCTGAAGCAACTCTTGAGAATCTGAAAATGGTTCCACAGGGTTTGTGAGAGAATAGTTAATGTTATGTGATTTTATGGTGTATTGCATTATTGAATTTGTCAAAGCTATATGAAAAATGGTTATGTAAATGTACAAACAGACATTTGAATGAATTTGGGGGTTTGTGGTGTAATGTTTACAGAAATGTGGATCTTGCTATTTATTTCCTGCAGTTGTCCAATATAAACACACACATTCCCTTCTCAGTGACTGTCTGTATGAACACATCATAAGTTATGGTGGAGTAGCTTTTCCTTTTTAAACAGTTATAAGATGATGAGGAAAAACAACAACAAGGAGCCAGTGACAGTGTGACCCAAAGTATATGTCTTTGCTGGTTTTAAAATAAGTGAGTGTGGCTCTAAACAATGTTCTTCATGTATTTCTCATCTGTTTCTCTGTGGTATCTCTGTCCAACAATGGAGCTGCTCAGAGCTGTTGACCTTAATCAGAGTAAGCTGTAAACCTGCAGCAACAGCCCGACAATGAATCACATTATCCAGGTGTGTTACATTCATCAAGAGAAGTTGTAATGACTGCCTCTCCAATCAGAGTATACATGTGGTTTGAAGCTCTGGTTGTAATCGGACAGCAATAATTATAATTTCTCCACTTGAGAGTAAACATAAACCTTCAGAGTGTGTCCATAGATGCTTAAGGGCTCCATCGACATCAGTAGAGAACCAGACGGTCCAGTCCCCCATATCTGATAGTCATTTCCTCTCTCAAGTTAAAGTTTCAGCTGAACTCTCTGACCTGCATCAGTCATACACCCGTCCTCTCCTTAGACAAAGCTCCACCTACCTCTTAAAGGGAATGCCAATATTCAGTTTTCTTTCTGTCAAAGCTTCAATAAAAGCCTGTAGAAGACTTCCCTCCTCTCCTGTTGTCGAGTACTTAAATCCCCTACAGTCACATTACAACTGACCAAAGTTGTGAACTGGCAGCTTTGGTTGGAATAGACACATTTCAGAAAAGATTAGGGCAAAAGTATTGAATAAAAGATCAATATAAGAATCATACTTTTTTTTTTTTTTTTGTATGCCAAAGCTGAAGGTCATGACCCTTCCATGGATGGGAATACATACACGTAGGTGTTCAGTTATGACCTCTGCAATGAGCTTTACACGTTACTCCCTTTTTGACCTCTCACACATTGCCCACAGGCCTCTGACAGAAAGTACATGTGAAGAAAAAAAAATCTAAGCAAACTTTTAACATGCTGGTCAGAAGCGAATAAAATCCCCTGTGTAGCGAGGTCAGAAGGTGTTTTATACTATTTTCTGCATTGCTGATCTCCATCTTGTATCAGTGTGTTGTCCCATCAGACAATAACATACAAAACAGCCCAACAGTTCTTACAACCTTTTGAACCTGGAAAATTAAACAAAATGTGCACCACTCTGAACTGTGCCATAACACTTATTTGTAAAAGCATCATTGATTATGTTTTGAACCCCAAGGTTAAAGTTGTTATATGGATTCTCTGAGTCAGAGGGTACACTGAGGCTACAGTGAAGTGACAGGAGAACCCTCCTTCTTCCTGTAAAAGCAGGACGGGGTGTCTGTGCTAGCATAATCGTGACAGATGGAGAAAGGAACAATGGACTTAAGAGTTGAACTCCAACACCAATTTTGTCTGCCTGGGGCTGTTGTTGGCTTGTGGAGATGTCAAATTCCCCAAAGCTTTCAGTTTTTCATGACCGTTTCACCCTCTATCATGGCACACTGACAACATACTCCAGCAGGACACACAGCTCAGTGGTAAGTGATTGCTGGGATTGATTTTAGCTCTACTCTTAAGGAGCAATTGTGAAACTAACCCAAATAAATACTTTTATACTTGAACTATAACAAATACCAGATCATAATAAAACCCTCTTATTATATTCAAATTACACTGAATCCTAAGACAAATGCAATACAAAAATACAAATCCAATTGAAAACAGTGCTCTTACTACTCAAATATGAAATCACTTTGCCTTCCCAATTTTTTTAAATAAATGAGAAAGTAAATCCTAGTCTGAGCAGCAAGAGGCTGGAGGTACTGCCTGTTGCTGCGGTAAACATTCAACTGTTTAACCCAGTTAATTCCCAGCTTTCTAAACATTCACAGAGATGCGCCAGTTTCCCATAATTAAGGACCCAATATTTGACTCTGCTGCTTGTGTTTAATATAGTGTAGATGATAAATGCTTAAATTCATGAAGCAAGAGCCGTACAATGCTAACTATTTAAAACCGGAAATGGATGTCGCTAATAAACACTAGCTTTGTCTTCCAGAAAAAGTACATTTAATAATATTTTATAATAATATAAATTTTTCTGTTTGAATTCTTATCGTTTATCACAAGAAAAATTTGTAATTTATTTTAAAATATTCCCTTTTAATGTTTTTCCTTTTGCTCCTTGTTAATGCTCGAGGGAGGAATATCTATCATCCAATCAGTACACTCCACCTTCTCCAAAGTGTACCACAATGACGAACCCACTTGGACTCCAGGCCGAGGCATCCCCAAAGATAAATACACTTTTTGGGGACACTTCAGCTCCCTTTTGGTAATGGAAAACATCACAATCAACCCAACCCTCACCCTACCACTCCAGTGGAAACGAGGCTCATGTGGTCTGGCTGTGTTTACTTTACCTTTACTTCTGGTGCACTCAGCAAGGAACTGTGGATGATGAGCTAAGTCCAACCTCACTTTAACAAAAGCTTTATACATATTATACTTTATACATATTAAAGTAACTAAGAAAAACGGTTTTAGCCTGCTCGTCTGGGTTTGGCAGACAAAAGCAATAACTGAAAATTGTGTAGAGGCATGACTGTAAACACAGATACTGTCTTTTGTCATTGAATTCTAGTTATCATCTAATCCGACAGCTGTCTATGCTTATATTTTATTAATTTAATTCTATTCTTTCATTAGTATTCAACTATACACTGTTTTCCCTAGCGTTTGTGACTGAAATAAAATGATTTTAAGTCAACTCAAGTATATGAAAACCTTTTCCTCACCACTGACCACTGTGTAAAAATACCCATCTAGTCAGACTTGGCCTTTGTATTTTAAAAAGTCAAAGCCAAATTAGCAGGTATATCAGGTGCAAACAGGGACAGCTCTGCAAATGACAGAGGTCATCTTCATTCAGGACCAGGTCTTACGCTTGAGAGGTAATACAGAGATAAGTACAATCTTTAGCACGACCTGTACTTCTTTAATCAATTCTAATGTTATCAGTGAAGTTATGTTATCAAAGTGTGAGATGAGGAGACTGTAGTTCCTGTTTACCCAGCCATTGTTGATTCTTTGGGGGACTTCTTGAACCATGCAAAATTAATGAATAGCCCAGCAGAGATAACAGCGCTACATTTTTAATGCACCTTGTCACCACTGGGGCCAGCACAGCATTCTCCAGAGACATAGATTAGCAGGAGATGGAGTGACAGATGACACCCGCGGGGAGTGCTGGCGCGGCTGTTGTCCACTGAACACACTCATCGATATGTCATTAAACAATGACAGTGCCACGGGCTGTTTAATGAAGTGTTTGCAATGTGATTTGGCTCTTAATAGCAGAAGCTTTAAAGGGTATCAGCTCCTCACAAGAACTGTTGTATACTAAACAGGGCCAGCCCAAAGGCTTATCACACACAATTACCAACAATGTCACATGTCAAGTGGGTTGGATAAAGCTCCTGAAAGGCAAAACCATCATTTTTCTTTTGGTTCTTTAGTAAATGTAAATTGTAATAATATAAATGTGTAAATATGTAAATTTATATACAGTGGTCCCTTGTTTATCGCGAGGGTTACGTTACGAAAATAACCTGCAATAGGCGAAATCCGCAAAGTAGTCAGCTTCATTTTTTACAATTATTATATATGTTTTAAGGCTGTAAAACCCCTCACCACACACTTTATACACTTTTCTCTTGTTTAAACACTCTCAAAGTTCAAACCTTAGCATCTTCCTCTGCCTTTTGGGTGCGACCACAGGTGCCTTTGTTGGTGCAGAACATTTCGTCCACATTGTGGGTTTTGTCGGGGAGAAAACTTGCAAACATACAGCACTTCAGAGTCACACTGCTAGCGATCGAACATTTATGTAAATTTGGCAAGCCAAACGCATTCTGTACTGTACAGGAGACACGGCACGGAGGAGACTGATTGACAATGGTCTACAGTCCCTTAGCCAATCAGGATCAGAACACATTGCGCGAGTTCTCCCTTAGCCAATCAGGACGCAGAACACAATGAGCGAGTTCTCCCCTAGCCAATCAGAACGCAGAACACAATGCGCGAGTTCTCCCTTAGCCAATCAGGACGCAGAACACAATGCGCGTTCATACACTGTAAAAAAAAAAAAGCATGCAAAATTGCACTAAAAAAATCCACGAAACAGCGAGACCGCGAAAGGTGAACTGCGTTATAGGACTGTAGCTTATTTTTAAGAAAACATAATCAGTGATTATTAATGTAGTAGTAACGCTTTGTAAATGATCATCTAAGTCATTAAACATACTCCACTAAAAGTGCCTAAATGTGTGTAGTTATTATGTGTTACCAAAATATTTAAAATTGTTGATCATTTCCCTTAGGTAGGCTGCCAACCAATATGGTTGAATTGTACATGAGAAGAGGAAAAGAAGGGCAGTAACCAAGAGCAAGGACTCTTACCTGTTGGGAATAAACAGTTCTGGTCACACACAGCGCAACTTGTATTTGAGCTCAAAACTGAAGGTCTAACACAAAGCAACATGAACAATGTTTTATGGACCTGGGGGATGCATCAAGATAAAGTTGTAGAAGATTAGTTTCTGGTGCAGAAACCGGATGCTGCTGTGTCCAGGTGAAAGAATGTTTAAAATGGTCATTTCCCTCAGGAAATGATCAAGCCAGATGCTGCTGTGTCCAGGTGAATGAATGGAACGGTCAAATAAAAGCAAGGAGGAAGGTGTTCCTTTGTAGATAAGGCCATGTTGAACTGAAACTTTGTAAGATCTGTGCTGATGACTGATGCTTGCTGTTCATGCAGCTTCATTTGTCTTTCGGCAACTCCACAGCGGTTTCATGCTCCACAAGAGTTAGTCTTTTTATGGAGGAAAAAGCACAGTTGAAGTGATGAAAGAACCTCACATAATTTCTCATATGCACATTGTTTTTGTTTTATGTTAGAACATTTCCACTATTTACAATTATATTATATGCCTGTTGATCTGATGACAATTTCTACAGCATTACTGTTCAATTCTTCAAGTCCATGGCCTCATTTATAAATCTTGTGACATAATACTTCCAAGCCAATTCAATGGACTCAACATGAAACAGATGGATGCATTAATGTAATGTTTACTAAATAAACTTTGGTGCTTAGATACTGGTGGTGGTGAAGAGATGAGGGGGAGCAAGTGCTGGTGCTGATGATGAGAAGTGATCGCTGGCTGAAGTGGCAATGGGGTGGAGGTGCATGGTTTGCTGCACAAGATGAAAGCTGAATGGAGGTAGCTGAGAAGGTGCTTTAAATGTGGGTTCCTTTGTAATGATGTTTGTGATGATTGGCTTAGACAAGCTGGTGAGGAGGCTGTGTCTGGCAACTCAGGAGAGGAGTCTTCCATGCTAAATTTACTTCTTTCTTCATTTGTCACCTTGTATTCATTTTTCAAAACTTGGACTGCCACTAAACTATATAAGAACAGTGAATCCATCAACAGTCACAGGAAATGCAGATGGACGTTTATATCTTTAATCTTTTCTGTAGCATGGTGCCTGGTGTTTGGGCTCCTTATACCAACACACTAGTCTTCCTCTCTTGATATTAAATAATTTTACATAAAAATATTTTTATCTATTGTGTTTCTTGTGGTTCATGTCTAATGCTTGAGTACCTCCTCATCTCACCGCCAACTACAGGGTCTTCAGTAGTGCTCTTGATGTTTGCAGAGAGCTACACAAACAAGTGAACAACACAGAGAGGCTGAGTGCAGGGGAGTGGTGGGATCTCTCCTGCGATGAGACAGGTGAAATGGAGGGCTGAGTAGCATCAAGCTATGTACTAGTGTGAGAAATCATATGTACAGTACATCACAGAAGTGGCAAAATGTCAGTGCCATTTGAGAAAGGCAAGTTGATATTGCAAGACTTTGCAATACCATGTCTATTGAAAACTCATTTATGGTCTATGTCACTCCTATTGTCTCCCCTGCTGTTATTACAGACTGTTCCAGCAGTCTGCATGAATGACGCCCAGACCCTGCTCACTTTAACAAGGCTTCTTTCACTCAGGTACAGATGATGAAATCTGCTTAGTCTGACATGAAATGTATCTGACCACCCTCCTCCAAACGTGTGTAGGGCTTTGTGTAAACACGACTATGGCTGAGTTATGACTTATATTGCCTATTACAACATTTACTGCTGTTCACAGACACATGCGCCAACTTTTACTGCACTTTAACAAGGAAACATGAATCAGAATGATATCACATAAACACATGCTGCTCCTTTAGAGACCTGTATAGTGTGGATATAAAAAACAAGTATGGCATTAAAACTGTCTCGTACTAACTGCTCCATTTGTTTCATAATTGTTATGTTTGAATATTAATGCAACGCTTTACAATCAGTGTGTTTAAAAATTAAGCCCCACTGTTAAATGCTCTTTATTCAATAATGTTTTTATTTTCATTTACTTTACGAGTTTATTTACAGTTTTCTTTTATTATACTTTCCCATATTTATTCTCTAATTCAAAATTTTAATTGAAGGATATAAAATATTTTGGTAATTGCTACATGTCACTTTATATATATTGTTTAGACAACACATTCAGGTTCCTGCACAATTTTATACGTTAAATTTAAGACTTTTTAAGGCCTTTTTTGTAAAACGTATACTTAATTTAAGGTCCAAAAAACTGCAGATTTTTAAGAAAAGAAAGGATGAAAAAACTGTAACTTTCAAAAACAAACCAAAGCAGTTTATAACAAGGCTCTAGACATCTTTTTCAGTTGGTTGCAGAAACATTTTATGATTTTCATTAACAATTAGGTCAGTTAGCCACAGAGGCCTGTATACTGTATCACCCTAAAGACTGTGTGAGGTGGACAGTAAATGGCATGCTGTAAAATTGCTGAAAATAACAGAAGAAGCTAAATTAATGAAATATGACTATGTGGTAAACAAACATTTGTTACTGGCCACTTCGGTCTTAAATACACAATCTCCAGGCTTAAGACATACAACAAATTTACAGTAAATATGAGACCACTTAAGATCTGAATTTGACCAAATTTAATTAAAGTGATTTTAAGGACCCGTTTAGAGAAGATAGGCTAACGTTAAATACTTTTTCTAAGACAATTGACCTAAATGTTGGACAACATGGCCGCTGCTCTGAAAAGAGAATCTGAATAAGATGAGTGACGCATGTATAGCTAATGCTATATTAAACAACATGGATCCTCTGAATTCTGTAATAGAGCAACAAATTACAGCCAGTGGATGTGAGATTCAAACACTGTTGAATAGAGTGCCCCCACCATAACACTGTACTACACCTCCGAGTGTGGAGGATGAAGAAGGAAAAAGACTCCTTTTTGTTCATCTAAATTTTTAATTGAACCTTTAATGAATATAAATGTATATGTATTTTCTCTGTACAGTGTAGAGAAACATTGGAACTATTTATTGCCCAAGATTTGTTAATCATGAATCTTTTGTGACTGATCATGCTGTGTCAGGGGACATTAACAAACTAAATGCAAATGATTTATATACCTTAGAAGGTCAAATGTGAAATAAAGTGAAAGTCTACATTTGGCCTGATTATCAAGTACTTAGTGTGAAATCAAGCGGTGTCTGATTTCACAGCACTACATCAGCGCACAGATGCACTTCATCACTTTGTGTTGGAAGAGGCTGACAGTGTAATTATCCACTTCCCTTTGGCTGCATGAATAAATAAGCATTACTCATGTTTGCATGTGGATGTACACGAAGACCAGAAAGGAAAACAAACCGCTCTTCACAAAGTCCTACACAGATCTGCCGTGACTGTTCACATGATATCAGAGCCGCTCAGTCCAGTTGGTGTCTGCTCGATTTCAGTCCAGACACAATTGTGCAACTGTCTCACATTCTGCCAAGTTACACAAAGAAAACTCAGTGTAAGCAGAGTGAGTCTGGGAGGTCTGTCTTCAATTTGTCCTGCCATAGCTGGACAGACTCCTATTTGTAACACAAGCTGTACATTTATTTCCGAATCTTGCATCTCACTTACCTACATGGCATGGTGTCAAGACACACTCCTAATGTTGTAGTCAAGACTGTATATGTAAGACTAAGTTTAACTGAAGACTCAGACCAACATAAAATACAAGGCCAAAGATACCACAAAGCAGTTCTAAAATAAAACACTGTGATGTAAATCCACTTGTGTCTTTCACACAGAAGGCATGAAGTGAACTTTGGACTGATTCTCCCTGTTTAAACTTAAACTAGCACTGTGTGAAGTTTCTGTGAACCCTCATTTTTGTTTTCATACAATCACAATGATCATTCAGATAAACAAGGTGTTATTTTTGCTAGTCGTCATTTAAAATTCAGATGTGTGAGTCTTACAGTTAAGTTACAGTGAATTAAAGGGGTTAAAAAAGATCAAGTCCAGTCTCTGGTACTACAGGATTCAGAATTCTGTCACAATGCCCAACTGCAGCTCTCAAATCAAGTCAAGTACATATTATATTCAAGATGATTGTCATAAATTACAATAAATGATGCAGAGTGGAGTAAAGACTCAAGCACCTGCTTTGGCTTTGCTCACAGCCACAATAGATTGTCCTTGTCACACAAAGTATATATGCAGCATATAGACAGAACACAGTGGACAGACTCAAAATTACCAGCTGTCAGGCTGTTGTAGGAGTGATGTAGTCCAGCATCCGCCCACTTCAGCTTCAGACAGATGTGATGTGAGCACACAGCTCTCAGAGTTTAGTCCAATCCATTGTGGTTTTATCAGATGCCTCTCAAAGCAACAAGGGAATGTGATATAATTATAATTGCTTGATTGTGATATTGTTTTGGTACAGTACATCAGGAAATGGTCAGAACCACAGAACAAACAGGGGAGGTTTGGGAAAAAATGAGAACTGTTTGCATCAATGAAAGTCCAAACAATTGAGTGCAGCACCAGGATACTGGTCTGTAGAGCAACAGTTTTACTCTTTGTATACAACGTATATTATATGATGTGCTTCGTTTGCATTGTTTTCTATTAGAATCTTAAACTATCACAAAGTAGATTTAACATCTCTAAAAACTGCAAAAAAAACAAGTCAGAAATGCAAAAATATGCAGCACAGACTTAACTTTTAAATACACTTTCTCAGTATAATTCAAAAATTATTTAGTTAATGCTACATATTTTTGCCTCCAAAACATGGATTTATCACAGTGCTTTCAACCTATTATACTGCAACCTTTTTTTCTGGTTAAAACACCTCTTGAAACCTGTTATAAATGCAATAAAGGAGCACTATGCATATATGCACATGTACATTCCTATTGACTATTTCTGTCATATATTGAATGAATATTGATTACATGTGGAAAATTGTCAATTCAGTTTACATCCATGCTGTCAGTGTTGTTTCTGACTCGAGTTTGAAATAATTTCCATCAGCTCAGCACGGCTGCAGCGAAGCACAGAGGGAATGTTAGAGCAGAGACGACATAAATCTGGCAGATCGCAGCTTGACTTTGCAAACTCATCCTTCTAAAGCCTTTAGAGCTTTAGGAGACAGTTTTGGTCAGAGGGAGGGCTGGGGTTTTTCTTCTGGCACATTCAGATCAGATCTGTATGCAGCCAATAATGATCACAGTGAGCAATATGTCTGGACACATGCACTGCATCAGATAATTTTATTAAGACAAAGCCAAAGACTTTGATGACTGATGAACATTCCAATACATTTGTACATTACATTCCAGTTCCCCAGTGTGTCAATAGATTACATCTGTTAAATTTGCCACAAATTCTAAGCTAAGGTAAATAATACTCTCAATCTGTGGCACATTTGCAAAGATTTTATTTTAGGAAACCATATCACTGCTGTCTTTATTCTGTAAAGTCAAATGATTTTTTTTTTTATGATTATATTTTTTTTTATTTTTGTATAGCCGAAAATCGCATGAACAGTTGACTAAAAGGGCTTAACAGACTGAACAAGATAACACCCCCTGTTCTTAGACCCTCCAGTGGAATCACAAAGCAGGTTAGCAACTCATTCAGTTAACCCTGGTTTTTCTGTGGAGCTGAGAGCACGTTTATGTGAAACAGGCCAAGTCGGTACAGCGACTGTAATTGAGATGAGTAACACAAAACTACATTAAACTCATGCAAAATGAACACCACAGATTGAATGAACAGCACATACACACCAAGTAAAGACAAAAGACAGAAGTTTGGAGTCTACTGTTAAAATGTCAAATTAAAATTATTATTATTAGGAAGTGGATCCCAACATAAAGCAGACAATTATATCCATTCTGAGCAAAAAATATTGTTCGCTGTATGTTAGTGCTCTAATCAGCTGTGCCAGTTGCACACTTTTTTTCACTCTCCACGCTGACATTTTTCCTATCATCCTCACATTTCTTGTCTTTGTTCTTACAGTAGTAATAACAGTTTACTGTTTACATAGGTAAAAAGATGTCTTGCTGAGTAGCTGAGATGCAGGTAAGTGTGGTGGCTGGCAGGCAAACACGTGGGCAGGCACACAGAACCCGGATACAAAGGAAAAAGGTTTGAGCAAAAATTCCAAAGTAGGAAAAAGAGCCAAGAGCTGTCACTAACTGTGTATGTAGTTTCATTAAACTGGCGAGGAGTGGCTGGAGAGCTGCTCTTACTGTGGCTGACTGAGGATCTGGGAGGAGCCCAAACTCAGTCCCATCCTCAGACCCCACCTAGAATGCAATTCCATGCCATGCTCTGTCTAAACAACTTTAAAATTAATCTCTCCATTCCCATTTGTCTCATTGACTCCAATGTCGATGACAGCTTTATGGACATCAATCTGGCTCACCAAGTTGGTCTCCAAGCCACTCTCTGTAAGAGGCTTTAGTGGCCAATTCCTTGGATGGGCGACTTCTGGCAAAGATAACTCACAACATCAAACCTGTACAGCTGAGGCACCCATCATGAGAACATTTGCTTCAACATAATAACTACTGCAATAACTACTACATTCACCAGTAATTTTAGGATTTCCTTGGCTCCCCTGGACTGGTCATCTTGGAAAATTTTAGACTGGAGTTCAAATTGCCATGTCTCATGTCTGCCTTCAGCTCTCCCTCCTCGAGAGGTCAGCATGACGTCCCCTCTGTGGACAAATCAAATGACTGATTTGTCCTCTCTTCCTGCAGAGTACCACAATTTGGCAGAGGTAATAAAAACCACTATCACTACCACAACATGATTGTGACAACGATCTTCTCCCCGGAGCTGCACTCCCATCCAGTCGTCTCTACAATCTATCTTGTCCGTGAAGTCAAGGAGAAGTATATAAGTGATTCATTGGATGCTGGAATGTTCAGACCATCTTCTTCTCTAGTTGGGGCTGGCTACTTTTCATCTCTAAGAAAGACACTCTGGCCCTGCATAGACTACAGAGATTTGAATGATATAACAATAAAAAACAAATATCCTCTTCCACCCATCAGTTCTGCATTTGAACTCCTGCATGGTGCCACCATTTTTACTAAACTCGACATCAGAAATGCTTACTACCTGGTCTGGATACGTGAAGGATATATGGAAGACCGCCTTCAACACTCTGCATGGACATTTTGAACACCTTGTAATGCCTTTTGGACTGACAAATGCTCCTGCGGTCTTCCAGGCATTAGTCAATGATGTTCTCTGTGACTTTAGGTATTTTGCTAGGTGTATTACTTTAGGTTTGTTTGTTGTCTACCTAGATGACATTTTCATCTTCTCACACTCTCCAGAAGAACACACCATTCATGTCCATCAGGTCCTACAAAGATAACTGGAGAACAAACTATTTGTGAGGGCAGAGAAGTGGGAGTTTAACAAACCCTCTATGAGCTTCTCAGAGAAGATCTCTGCAATGTAAAGCAGCTCCAGCGCTTCCTAGACTTTGCCAACTTCTACAGACATTTTATCCATGACTTCAGCAAAGTTCTTGCACCTCTGACCCGACTGACTTCACCAAAGGTGCCCTTCAAATGGACAGAAGAAACTGAACTAGCCTTCCAACAGCTAAAAAAGCGCTTTTTTTTTCAGCTCCTATCCTTGTCCAGAAACTTCTCAGCAATTCATTGTTGAAGTGGACAGATGCCTCTGACATTGGAGCTGGGGCAGTCTCAACTCCTCAACTCTCGACCACTGGACCCTTTTCTCTGACCGATTTAACTTTACACTTAATTACCGTCCAGGGTCCAGAAATATTAAACCAGATGCTCTTTCTCAACAGTTTTCCTCCTCAGAAACACCTGAGCCTGCTGACACCATTCTCCCATCTGATTGTATTGTGGCTGCAGTTACTTGGGAGATTGAATCAATCGTCAAGACCGCTCAGAGACAGCAACTAGATCCAGGTAATGGTCCACCTAATCATTTGTTTGTGCCAGATTCTGCAAGTTCAGTGGGGTCACTCATCCTGAATCAAAGAAACTTTCACCTCATTACGTTGGTCCATTCAATATTGAGAGTATCCTTAACCCTACTGTTAAACTAAAGTTGCCCAAGTCAATGAGAATACACCCCACCATTCATGTATCTCAACTCAAACCTGTCCATACCAGTCCTCCTTATTGAAGTGATTGCTTTTGGAAAAGACTTTTTGTCTTTGTTCTGGATTTTCAGTAATTTGGACACTCTGTTTTCAGTTGTTTTATTCCTCAGCAATCATTCCATTATTCTCTGCATCTCTAGTCATTACTTACTCATCTTGGTCTCCACGTGGCTCCTCGTCCTCCGGACCCTCCAGCTCTGTACTCACCTGCTCTGCTGAACCTCCCCAACTTACCTGGGCCCTTGCCACAGATCCTTGTGCCAGACCTGACTACTGGTGTTACTCTTTTATGCTTTTTTACTTACTTGACCTCTTTTAGTGCCATGTCGGAACTGCACCTACTGCAGTGTGAGTTTCAGTAGGAAATAAAGATAACAAAAGTTGAGCAAAAAACAAATAATGCTCTGCTGAAGTATCTAGAGGCTCTCTTAATACAATGAACCTGATTCAAGATTGAATGAAAGTGAACATGGTGGTTGTGTGTGTATGGTTTGGAATTAAAGAATTTCTATGTGTGTGTAAAGTAGAACATCACTAATGCATATTTTGTGACCAATTTGTAATGTATCTCTCCACTTAACAGCCCTGAACACACACTTCTTATAGAGCCAAAAGTATCACTGTCTTTTCGGGGAAAATAGGCTTTTTTTTTTGTGTGTGTCTAGAAGCTAGGAATTTGTTCAGTGTTATAGCTTTAATACTTTTGCTCTATCCTATTCTCCAGACCAGGACACTGGGACCACACTGACACTCAGACAAGAACTAATAATAATGTTATTTACTTCTACATTCAGACAAACTTTAAGGGACCTCAACTTTATTGAACTTTAAAGTATCTTGTGCACAACTTAATCTTTATCTTTTGAACATTCCAAGCTGTATTCAGTCGTCATTTTGTGCTTGACGTGACCAGCCCTCATCAGCCGCTGCATTCATCCCCCTCATGTCCTTGACAAATAGCACTGATCACATTGCGAAAGGTCTCATTTAGTGGAGAGCATGTGGATGATTGATTATAATGATAGCTAAATTGCAAAGCTAACGTTGCCTCGTTGCGATCCTCTATATGCCATGAATGAGTTTTGATGTAACCTTTGTACCCAATCTATCTTCCTTATATGCTGCCCAGGGGAAATGAGACGCTGTGTTAGTGCAACTCTGAAAAGGTATTTTAACTGAGTTTGTACTTGGAGAATGCATCTGCGGTTTCTCCATTATCACTGTCTATATAAAGATGTAACGTTTGGAGAATTCTGTCCAGGTCAGTGACTTTGCAAACATTGCCCTGTTTCAACACTGGATTGTTCTAAGTTGAGTATTGTTGTCTCGGGCATGTCTTCATTTTTTATAAGACTAATGGATGCTGGCTTTTTCCTTGTTAATATAAGTTTTTATTTATAGGAATATGCAGTCTACAATCCATTGTCTTCAGAGTGGAGCACGCAAACAAAAAACAGCAGTACATCCATAACTTAGCCACTTTCTTTCCAAAAGCTCAGAGCTCCTTCTGACAAACACCCATATTGTCCCACAGTGCCATGTCCTGGATTTCCTTCATGGCTGCCCATATGAAAAGCCGTTTAAGGCAGTAAGCTGACCTCACTGGACTTTCAGAACATATGCAGGATACATTAGACTTGATATTTTTAGACATCTATCACCACTGGTCTAACTTTAGTGGTTTCACAGTTGTTTTTTACTGAAAGAACCCCTTAGAACTGGGGAAACAATTATGGAACTACAGACTAGTTCATAGTAGCAACTGATGAGCCTTTGATGATCCTCCTCACTATGCAATTTTATTTTTCCACTCCCCACTCCTCACCCCCAACCCCACCATAGCTGCCTTTCCTGCTTTTCTGTTTTGTTTTTTGGGGGGCTACCACGGGATAAAAATAGATTACAACAAATGATCAAAAACTTTAGAGCTGACCCTAAACTTCTGTACCTGATTTAGGCAACAAGTACAAACCCACAATTATCTCTTCCTCATTAGAGAACAATCCAGTTAGAGAGAGTTAGTGACAGAATGGTTGATATGCCATTTGAAAATTCCAAAAGGTTCTCTAATTATGGACTTATGGTGCCAAAGGGTTATTACTGCACTAGAATTTGCAGATGACCAAAGATAAAATAAAGGTCACACTTTGTTAAAGTGTATTATAAAGGTTCTGTTTATTTCTATGAGATGAGAAAGTGTTCAAATTTATTGTTATTTTATTTAACCTTATTTTACCAGGAGGTTCCTTGAGACAAAATCCCCTCTGAGGGAGACCTGGTCAAGAGTTGCACCGGTAAATTATTAAAACAAATGATACATTGCAAGCAAGATAAGAAAAAAAACAAAAAAACAAAACAAAACAATACTAACCAACCAATACCATAAGAAGAATATAGCATTCCAGGTGCTTTCAGGTGTGCTATATGATCGAAGTAGTCTTACTCATTTAACTTTGGTTCCTATGTGAAAGCATCTAGTGGTGGTGATGGCACACAGGAGCCTTGGCCTCACTAACTGTTAACAACTGTAGAATTTAGTAAAATTTTATTTGGCAAATTTACATTGGGTAAAGTGTTAAATAATACATTTGAAGTTGTTGATATTAATATCTATTTCAGTAGTGGCTTAGTAGTTTTGTGGATAAAATGACTTGAATAGGATTAAACAACATCATGACAATACTAGTAGTATAGAAATACTTCTAGGGTCCAAAGGGAGGGCTGTGTTGTTATTATGCCCTTATCAGTGGAACATTTACTCCTTCATATAAAGTATAAAGTGCTGTTATTTCCCATTTGTTAGGCTGCATCATTGTTTTAGTACTGTTCAGATTAACAGCAACCCCTTAAAAGGTTCCCTGTACCCCTTAAAAGGTTTACTACAGTTCAATTACCACAAAGCATAATATCTTTTCAATTGTGCTTTTGTGTTCTCTTTTACTTCAGAGGTATGCGGCAGGCATAGAGTCCCACTTCCTCAGTGAGGTAACCACAGCTTCCCTTTTGTTTTCTTCCCGACACCACCCACATCATCTATAATATATAATATATATATATAATAAAACCTTTTCATTAAGCATTGCATACTTTTTTTTTCTGGTTCTGCTGTCAGTCTCTGCCGTCTTGGGCCTCGCCTTGGCCTTTCTCTGGGCTGTTTCTTCCACTCATCAGACATTCAGACAGCGTCCAGGCTGCCCTTGTGTTCCCTGGTTCCTTTAACCCTTTGAGCTGAGGTTCAGCAGCTCTAAAGGAGGCACACTTCTCTATCGATCCAGGATCACGCAGGACACAGCAGTCTCTCTGCTCAGCAGCAAGGCTTTTAAAACTGTTTGTGTATGGCAGCATGGTCGGCAAGGCACGTCATCAAAGAGGCAGCCATGATATCTTCACTGTGGCAGGTAATTCAAGGTAATTCAAAGACACACTGGATACTCTAATATGTCAATATCTTAGTGTTTGTGTATAAAAAAAATAGCCCCAATTAAAGGATATCCATTCTATTCATATCTATTTAGGAATAAAAGCGTAGTGAGCAGTTCAGCATGCACCATTGCTGCAGTGCACAGCAGGTGCATTAGACTGTAATCTTCCAGTGCCTCTCAAACACTGAATGTTACAGAAATGTGTTCTGTTCATAAGAACCGGTTCTCATCCAATAGTGCTGCTGCAGTAAACAGAGTGGTTCATAAGTTCAATCCTCGGGCCTGCTGGGTTCTTTTTGTGTGGACCCTGTAGGACACCTCACTGTGGAACAGTAAGTTTTCTCTGGTCACCCCACCTTCTTCCCACCATCCTAAGACATGCATGTGGAGGTGAATTGGTGAATCTAAATTGCCTAAAATGCATGGTAATGTTACAAGCACAAGATGATTAATAATATTAATAATAATTGTAATAAATGTTACCAAGGTTTTAGTAAATGTAGATGTAACTTACTTTCAAGCAAATGTAATTCCATCAGTCTGTTGGGGTGTGCACAAGGGCACATTCTTAGATGGGGAAACAATAGGTTATATTACACCCTCATGTCAATGCTCTGCACTGTCAACTGGGTGAAGAATAATTGATTGATTGATTGATTGATTGATTCATTCATTGATTCATTGATTTAGTTTAAGGGGAATCACTCAGTTGTAACATTTTTTACAAATTCAAAATAGGATTCTGACCAGGGTTGAAAAGTTGTACACCTGTACAAGAACTAGTCACTGTCCTGATCCTGCACATATTGTCACAGTTTACTGTGAGACTCTGTGAAAGTTCTGTCTCTGTAAACTTTCCTGTCTTTGATCAGTGGCTCTTCAGAATGCACTGCTCTCTGTGAGGATATGAACAGCAACCATAAATAATGCAGCGTTTTCTCTGGCCCATGATTGATTCCATTAAATCATACTGGCTATTGTTCTTTGTATGTTATTTTTGCACACAGCGCTTTTAAAAATACTGCTTCACTTTTTTAGATTTGTGCATTCCACTTTTACCACCTCTTCATCCCCTTAAGAGTACATGAGTGTGTTTACATGGTTATCTATGCATGTTTATTCAGCCTTGACAGTATTCTTACACCACAACAACACTGCAAATCATTATTGAAATAAGATGTGCCTGGAGGGACCTGCACAATGGGCTGAGAAATAAGAAAGGTTTAGCTCCTAGTTCCATGTTTGCATAATTTCATTGGCTCTGTGTCTTCCTCCAACTGATTTTCATTTAATGTTTCTAGGCTATATTTGGTTTAAGAAATAGATTGTATACATAACTATGTGTTTACAGGGATCAAGACCAGATGGAAAAGCATGAATTTATATGAACCCTGTTTAGGCCAATTCAACTCTGTGCAACTTCTTCAGATAGTGCTATTCCCTCAGGTGGCAAAGTGTGTTTGGATTATAAACTGGAAACAGGTGCTGATAAAGGGTAACTTAACTAATAATCTTGTTCATCACAAGAACAAGACAAGCTTAACTGGAGAAAATATAGCTTTATTTCAAAACCAACTGTCAGTAACCGTACAGACCCCCATCCACCCATTCCGGTGCCTGCAGCTTCTTAGGACATACCAATGTTGCACTTCCTGTAACATGTGCTAAATCATATCTACAGTAATGACAGGTTCCTCCCAAGGTGAAGGACATACTAATTCACTGTGGCCCAGCTTTGTTCGAACAGAGAGAAGTGAGTGATGGAGCTGTCCGGCAGGAATGAGAGGAGGCTGGCCCTCTGTCACAGCGGGACAGACAGATGGGACATCATGGGAAATGGGGCTGGGATCAGAGAGGACTCGGCAGGGCATAATGAGAGAGGTCCCAGGAAGACATCATTTAACAAGTGTTTAAAAAGACACCCACAGAGAGGGGTTTGCATGTCACCTGTGATCTCTCTATCCCAGGCTCCTGACAGATGTGTTCTCACAGAAAGGTTCATAGTTTTCAAGTGATGGTAAACTCTTCAGCCCCTTTTAAGGTCCCTTTTTTTTTTCATGTTGTTGGTAACTGACCCACCAATATTTGCACACAACTGCAAAAATATTTATGTTGTTTCTAATACTACTACATACTAATGTCCCTCTTGAGTTAAGTTCAGTTCATTAATTTCAGTCAAACAGTACACATTGTTTCCATCATAAATTGGCATAAAAGGCCTTGAGTGAGACCAAAACAGCTAGAAGCAAAATGCTTATATGACTAAATCAAAATTTTCATTCGTTTACCTGATACCTTTTATCAAAGGAAAATTTTAAATTAAAAATTAATATTTTTGTTAACAGCATATATTTCCATTCACAAATTCACAAGCTTTTCAAAATATATTGTTTGTTTTGAGACTTTTATGAAATTCAGTAAAATCTAGATTTTTAAATGTTTCTGTCGATAATATGCTGCATTAAAAGTATTTTCTTTAAATAAACGTGTTTCAGGATTAATAAAAAGCAATAAATATCTCACATTTAAATTGAGAATAAAAGGGCCTTTAGAAGAAGTGAAGAAACTGTGTGACCACTGTGCTAGTGTCCCCAATCTATATCTATAGCACAGAAACAAATTATTTGTATTAAAGGTTTTATCCATAATGGACAAAAACCTTTATTTTATGTTTTTTTTTTTCTTTGTTTTTTTATCATTAAAAAGGTTGATATGTATACAACCTTACCCCCTTTGTTTTGACCTGTTCGTATCACTTAAGATACATAAAACATCATATTGATCTTTTTTTTTATTTTGTGTTTCCACAACAGTGGGGTGCTGTGTTGTGTGAGTCAACACAACATTTTAAAATAACCAGTTTAACAATTCAGAAACACTTTATTTTCCATGAATTAATGAATACCATCTGCTTTGGAAAAAAGGTTCAAATGACCAGGAGCAACAAAGATATGACTTTATTACTGCGAATGTCCAGGCCATCTCTATTAAAAAGAGGGAACCCTGCATAAGCCTTTCGGCAGATAGTCCCTAAGACAGAGCTGTTTGTGTTTGATTTGAGTAAATGACATGTTTACGAGGGTGCATCACAGACGGCTGCTGCAGCGCAGCTCATCCATCAGCCCACAGCCAACAGGGATTGACTTTCCAGACTCTCTGCTCGCTGTCGGCTACACCCCTCCATGAGTCACCTTGTCAAAGCCTGTGAAGCCAGACAAGCTCATTTTACTGTACCCACATGTCTTTGTTTTCCACAGCCACTGGAGGGGAAGATTCCCAAGGTCTGAGGTGAGAGACAAGAAAACTTCTTTGAAAGAAACTCTCTTTAATGGCATTCTGACATAAACATACAGAGGGATGTGCTCTACACCTTTCAGACAAGATTGGTGTGCCAAATATGGCCCTTGGCCTTTTTTTTATTTACAATGCAGATACAGTTTACTTTTAACTGTAACATGTTGGCATTGTTAAACAAGAGGTTAATGATAAAAAGGTCTTAAATCACACTGAATTTGAACCATATGATAAAAACTTAGGCATCTGTTTTTAGAATTTTTAAATGAAATGCTGTTCTTATTTATCCATAGAGTTGGTCAGTGTAGGCACTAGGAAATTATCTGATCCTTTTATCTGATTTTTATGTTAGACTACCTTAACAGATGTAAACAGTCCACGATTTTAGCATCAGGAGTTAGCTATGTAGCCATTGTAACACCACGATAATTACACCATAATTAATTTCTTATTATTCAGGTCGTAGTACAATGGGTGGGGCCCTGGGTACAGTTAATCTGGCTTATTAAATATTATTGCTAGATGATCTCAACAGAGGAGCCCAAAGGAGGAGACTGCTACTCTTTCACCAGATGGTCCAAAGATATACTCCTGATAATAATATATATTTAATAAGAGCTGGCACTAGCACAAAGCATTAGCAAAAAGTAACATTGGCTGCCGCTTCAACTTCTTCTACCATGTTAATGCATGTTTAGCAACCACATATGACATACTACCATATTTCAAAGCAGTACTAAAATTACACACACAATGTATTTACCTCACACAGGGTTCATACAGTCCAACAGCACTTAGACTCTGCATCCACAGTAGTTCACGACCAATTTTGAGTGATGAGTTGACACAGTCAAAGTAGCAAATATTAGCCTATTAGTAGTGGTTAAAGAAAAGGTAACCATGCATGTTGAAACCTCTAGCGTTAAATACCGGATGTAAATAAAAAATCAAATTAGTATAGTGCAAATAAGCCTATAACAATAAATCAAATAATATTTTAAACTTTTTCTTTCCTCCGCCATATTGACGATCAAAATAACGTCAACATGGAATCTCGGGCAACTCAGACTCACCGAGTTTCTGAGTTCAGACTTGAGCAGGCGTTAAAGTGCATTTTTCAACTTGGAAAAATGTTTTTCTGAGTTCCTGAGGACCGCATGAATGCACCATTGCTAAACAATCCTTCTCCAGCGTTCACAGTTTGTCATGTTTGCCTCTCATCAGCCAAAAAGAAAGTAGTGATTTACAAATGAACTCCTGGAATAACACAACTGTCTAAGAAAGGTACTGCATAATAAATATGCACTCAAACATGGCAGAAAAGTTGTATTTCTTTGAAGTTAAATAATTTAAAAAATGTTAACGCTACTCAATGCAATCAGTTGACATTTTTTAAATTTATTTATGGGTGCTGTATTGATTTCTGGTGACATTATGTTTCATTTATGAATGTACTGTTGTTGGATTTGCAGTAAAATTAAGTGTCTCGATTATTGTTTTGGAAATATGGTCACCCTAGGCTTACAGCTCTTTTTTAACCATAAAATAACTATTTTAAACAGTAAATGAACTGATTTTGAGCTAATATTTGCATGTTTTCAACACAATTGTATTATTAATATGTTATCAGTTGTTTATTATAGACGTATTATATCCTATATCTGAAATTATTTTTGATGAATTTTAGACTGGGCACCATGATAACAAAATAATGATACTAACACACTGTCTCACATCCAATGCTTCTCTGAAGAAGATATGAGGTAGTTCGCATGGGAAGGTGACCCTTGGGATTCCATGGAGTAAGAGAAGGCTTTTAAGAGGAATGTTATTTTTAAAATATGTTAAAAGACGGTGGATGACCATTATCTTCATTGCCTTCATGTGACTGTGTGAGTCACAGCAACAGTCAAGAAACAGGCAATGATCTTCAGTAGCCTTTTGGCATTTTCATATAAATATCGAGCATTTATCAAGATGAATTCTGTGCCCTATTCTGTGAGAACCCCACAGAGAGGATTACCTTCCCCCAGGTCTGATCTCAATCTGACTGACCATCCCCAAACACAGACCTTTAAAGTAGGGCTAAAGAATTGACTTGAGCACTCGATGTCACTAAAGGGAAGTCACTGTCACCTATTGATGCATCATTATGTAATTAAAAACATTTGTGTGATATATTAGACAGCAGCCAGAGTGGCCTGGCAGAGCAGGAAGCCAAAGGAAGTCCCATCCTAGCATGCAAATGTAGCTACCATGATAATAATGGATTAGATTTATATGGCGTTTTTTTGTCAAGTCACTCAAAGCACTTCACAATTGGGACCATAATTCATTCACTCCACAGTCACACACTGGTGGTGGTAAACTATCTCAGTAGCCACAGCTGCCCTTGGGGCAGACTGACAGAGACGTGGCAGCCAAACAGCGCCTAGGGCCTACCTGACCACCACCAAACATACTCACACATTCATACACCAGAGCCACAGACACTGGAGGCAAGGTAGGTGTGTCTTGTCTAAGGACACAACAACAGTATAAACAGTAGAAGACTGGAATCAAACCACCAACCTTCTGGTTTACTTACTGCAACCTGAGCAACTGTGCCCCAATAATTCAGCTTTTCACATTACTCACTTCAGAAAACCTTGTTTTGCAAATCTCACAAAGAGATACACCACTGTCAATTCTCCATTTAGCCATAATTATATTACAAAATCCAAATATCAAAACAGAAACAACGCAGCTTCCTTCCCTTACTTACATGCCAGAGTGACCTAGTGGATCACATACAAATAAAAAGTATTTATTCTATGGTCTGACTGAATACTTCTATGACATATCACTTTGCTCACTTGTATCCATAGCAACCGTAACCTGTGCAGCAGATGCCATTTAAAATGAAAATCAATTCCTTGTTTAGTTTGAAAACTTTATTATCATTATTTATTTCATATTCTTAGGAAATGTGTGAATGTGATCAAATATGAATTGCACTAACACCAAAAAACAATGCAAAACTGCACTTCCTGCACGACACTAGCCTCTGAGTCATTGATTAGGTACATATGGTACAATAACGTTTTAACACAAAAAGGTGTGATGGAGATGTATAAAAGGGCTGCAGCACTGTTTAGTGAAGGAAAGGCAAGACAAGTGATTCAGTGACTTGTCCTATTGTTCTTCACAGCACAAAAACTGCATGAGAGAAAAGTGCAGTACACAACCTAAATTTCAAAGGTTTGCAACTGAAGTATTAAAATTTGTTTACACAAAAAAGCACATCTGATGTTAAATGAGAAAAAGTGGAGTCGGCCAAAGCATTTCCTGAATTATAAGAGGTCTGAGCTATTTTTATTTATTTTGTATTATTATTATTATATTTAATCAGGATGATAGTGTCATAGTGTAGGTGCAGTTGGAATCACAAAGGTTATTCAACACACAACAGCACTTGAATTATAGCAACAACCCAAAATTTAGCTTGCTTCAAACTATCCACAAATCTCATTTGGTAACATAACTTCTGAGGTAGGCTACTGGTATGGCCTCATAAGACAATAATGTCACAGTCGACTATATCTGATGCCCTTTTATACCAGTTCATGAAACTGTCAATGAAGGCATCACAGCTCCAGGTGACTGCACTGACTGACTGTTACTGTTAACTGAGGTGTAACAGATGTGAGAAGCTGTAAAGAACAACATTCTGTAGATAGACAAAAGTCACATGGACCGAATGCAGCAAGTATGAGACATTACTGGTTCTGTCTGTTGACAGCACTGAACAGTCTATCTTTAATACATACATCTAGTTTGGTCAAGGGCATAAAGTGACACACTGCACAATGGAACACTCAAATTTTTAAGAGAATATTGGAAAAATGCTTGAAACTATGTATCCAGCTTGCACCAGTAAGAGAATTTGTCAGCGGTGGGTTTGAGGGGAGCAGAATATCTATTAATTGATGCGTAAATGAAATTTCTGTATTAGTTTTCCTTTATTGGTTAGCCTTGTTTCTATCTGCACTCACGTCACCCAGTGGAAACAGATCTGTTCACTGTTCAAAACATGGCACTAGTGTAGGTGAGTCTCACAGAACCGTCTGGTGGAAACAAGCTGAAGTGAGGGCTTACAGTCTGAGAGGTATAACTTTAGTGTGAGAGCCTGTCCGAGTTATTCCTCAGGGGCATAAGGTCAACACTCCTGTTCGTCTTAAGTGCTACAACACAGAGGTGTGAGTGAAGGAGTGGATCAGAGTGTTTTCTATCGAGAAAGCAGAAGATTGGATTGAGTGGAGGATTCAGAGGGAGGGTGATAAAACCCTGAGCAGTTTAGGATTGTGGGCCTCACTCAGGTGCTCAATGGGAAGTGGTTGTCATGACAGCAATGAACAGGATCGGTGATGACATCTTATCTGGATGATCACGCTCAACTCCATCAGAGGTTTTATGGCGTCCTCAGTGGAGCTTCCAGCAAAGATCACAAAAGTCCAATCTTGCCACTGCTCACACACAGTCACAGTTCACAGGTAATGATCTGTAGGTTGTATGAGCCACAGCCATCCTTTGTCTTATTAACCCTGAGCTCACATCTCCTAGGAGTCAGCATGAACTGTCATGAGATACAATAAACAGCTTTGTTTATTGGAAAAAAACTATGTAAACGAAAAATGTACCATAGGTGAGAATGTAACAAACACAGTTGTGTTTTGTAATAATAATAGTAATAAGCTTTTTTTCTTCTTGTCTTAAAGTTTGGATCTCTCTGTCTCTCTCTCTCTCTCTCTCTCTTTATATATTGTTCATACTATATACTTACATTTATCTATAAATATAAGTAAACACCAAATGCAGTTTTAGGTATAGTCCTTTTTCTGAAATGCTTTGTTACTTTTATACCAGATGCAACAGGACACACACTTTCCAAAGGTTAAACTTTTGTCTTGTGAGTCCACAGAATATTGTCCCATATTTTTTTTTTTTTTTGGCAAAACTGAGACAAGCCTTTATTTTCTTTTTGGTCAATAGTGGATTACATTTTTGCCCTGTTTCTTTCTTATGGCTGAGTCATGAACTCTGACCTTAACTGAGGCAAGTGAGGCCTGCGGGGCTTCAGATGTTGCTGTGGTTACTTTTCTGACCACACGGATGAATTTTTGCTGCGCTCTTGGGGTAATATTGGTAGGACAGCCACTCCTTCACCACTGTTACTTATTTTCTCTGTGGATAATGTCTCTCACTGTGGTTCTCTGGAGTTCCAAAGTTTTAGAAATGGCTTTTTAACCCTTTCCAGACTTTCATCTGTTCCTGAATTTTTTTGGATCGCAGCATGATGTCTTGCTTTTTGAGATCTTTTGGCCTACATCACTTTGTCAGACAGGTTCTATTTAAGTGATTTCTTGATTCAACAGGTCTGGCATAAATCAGGCCTGTATGTGACTAGTGACATTGAACTTAGCTTTCAGTTAATTAATGATTTAACATGAATTTGTTTGATGATCTGAAACAGTTAAGTGTGACAGGGGCAACTTGTTTTTCACAGTACTGTATATGGACCTTTCGATACAGTCTTATTTATATTGTTGGATTCTTTATAAATGTGTCATACTTTGACAGACAGCGTGTCTGTCAAAGTATGACACATTTATAAAGAATCCAAGCATTTTCAGAGGTTCATTTCATCATGTCATTTATCTCATCTTCATCTTAAACCTGTGATAGCTGTGAAGCTAAGGATTATTGCATATTGCATAAATGTATAAACTATTGTTGTTGTGTCAAACCACAATTTAAAGGTTTTAACCTTTTTGTGTAGAAAAAAAAGAACCATAAAAATGAAATTGAAACAATGATACTGCATTTATCTGTCTCCTAGAGCCATTGTTTTACAGTGTTCACTAAAACTCTACATTGATTGAACATTTATCATTAAAAGCTAGATGGAACACAAGTGGTGCCAGAGTAATTACAGCCAAAGTGGGTACTCTTCCAGTTAAAGTATTAGCTCCACAATAAAAGATTAATAAAGATGCAGAGACTCACCTCTGTGATTACATACAACAAAGAGCAAAGCAAGTGGAGCTGAAGCTCAGTGTTTTTGCCAAATGGAGGAAGATGGACATGTTTAGCACTGGGTCTTGACAGGTGGGATCCAGGGCTGAACTCAGGCCTGTAAATGTACAAGCGCCGGTGCACTGCAGGGATTTCTGCCATGATGGAGTGGCTGCTGTTGGTGGGAAAGAATACTGATCAGCTGTCCCTTAGACAATACTCTTAGCTCCAGAGAAGAAAGCTCTTTTTTTCACCCTGAAACTATGCTCCTCTGCCGATTGAGCCTGATAAAAATAGCTCCATTCATTCTAACAGAAGGCTTTTCTCCAACAACAAGGCCATTTTCAGCCTGCGAATAATGCATTTCCTCCAGGTATTACTGTGGAGTGGCTAAATGGACACGAATGACTTTCAACAAAGCACATTTTGGTTTTAAACTTTAAATCATCCATTCACCGCCCCACTCCAAAGCTGAAAATTTAATACAGGCCTACTCTAGTGATGGAGACCTAGGGAAGCATATAAATCGCTATATTTTTGTCACTCAGTATTCAGCATTTTACTGCCCACAACTCACTGAAAGGTAGCATTGTGTGTTTGGAAAGACACCCACTTTAAAAAATGGAAAAGACTTTTAAAGGAAGTACACAAAAATACGTGGTAAAGGAACGAGTAAAATTTGAGACTGAGAATAAACATGTAAATAAAATTATGTTTAAATAATCTGTGTTAAAATGATCCAAGAGTGTTTTGTCAAATTCCATCAATCTACATTCAATATACATAACAGACCTCAACAAGAATAACACATTTCCAGAACATTATGCCACTGTGTGTGGGGTGTGTAGAGTCAGGGCTTTAAACTTTAAAAAGTGGCAGGAGATCAGTTTCATGAGTGCGCTCCGTTACGCCCGGCCTCCCGTAAACTGCTCGAGCGAACAGCTTCATAATTCTCATCATAAAGACACTACTATCAGAGGCCAGCAGCTCCTTACTGAGCTCTTTATTGAACTGTCTGGTGCACGACTTGTGAAAAACAACCCGGACTGATCCAGTGCTTCGTTGCCTCCAGGTTAAAAACTACCACGTCCTTGTTTTCCACACCAAAACTGACCTCGATACATCTGGTTTAAGATGAGAGATGAAGATGAGTGGGGTCTGTCCACAGGTGCACCTAAAGAATTTGTTCTTTCATGGTCACTGTCCACTGTGCACCCATGAGTAGGTGTGCAGGAGACAGAGCACTGTGCCTGTCATTGTATATGCTGAGGAATGTAGTCTTGGTATTCATATTTCAATGACCATGCCACAATAATGAGAACCAAACATAGAGGGCAACACTCCATCCTGCTTGGCATTTTGTACCACAGTTTTTATTGACTGCCATCATCATTTTCGAGGACTGAATAAGGCTGCTGTCTGACATGACAAGACGCTTTGATTTCTTTTGTGGGATCCAAGCAGAAATGCTGGTTGCCGTCCCTCCATGTGTAAAGCCCGACTGCAGCTGTGGAGTCTTCCAGATGAAATAAGCCTTAGTCCACTCAGCAAGGACCCACTCACCTTGTGTCTCAGCCTCGGGCCTGTTCCACCCACTGCCTGCCTGCTCTGTACTTTATCTTCTGCACTGTCAGCTGGCCACTGTGATCAAGCACCTGTACCATGAAGGATTACTACTTACTTTTCCTGTTCAAACAAGCACAAGCTATCATTCTGTCGACTCCCAACAGCGAAGAAGTGGCAGGGCTAGGAATTATTGAGATATCTGGTCAGTTTATATGACATCACTGTTAACCTATTAATTTGTGAAGTATATGTGCAATAATGAGAAAATACAGAGTTAGAGAAATGCTTAGTCTTCAGTACCTTTGAGAATGATCATGAGTAAAACCGTCCAGTGTGATAAATAATGCTGAAAATACTGAACTACTACATGGAGCTACTCATTGTCCCTCTATGTTCTTTTTATCCCTATTGGTCAAGTTGGATCTGATTTATAGGCTTTAAAGCTTTTGGTTGAAGTAGTAGTTTGTAAACTGTTAAATGCCCTCTTCATCAATATACTGATACCCATTGGTGTCTATTAATCTTTATAACCACCTTGCATAACTTTGAGCCCCAAAATATATGTTCTCATAATAATTTTATGGTACTTATATATGAGTTCAGTAGAATCATGCTGTGACAGTACCCTCAACTGGACAGAAACCTCCAATATTTGGTGCATTCATAAAGGATTCCCCCCCCTCCCTGATTCTCCTTATTTGTTTGCAGATGTGTCATGCTTAAATGTTTCAGTTCATCAAACATATTTAAATTAGACTATACAATGAGACTATAATGGTATAATATAACGCAAGTAAACACAAAATCCAGTTTTTAAGTGCTGATTTTTTTTTTTTTTATTAAGGGAAAAAAGCTATCTGATGCTTTTCGGCCCTATGAGAGAAAGTAACCCCCATTGTTAAATCATGAATTATCTATGGTTAATCACATTTTTTTGTAAAGCTTCAGTTCAGTTTCACTAGCCACACACAGCCCTGATTACTGCCAGTGAACCATGGTGAGAGCCATTATCCACAAATGGAGAAAAATAAAATATGACACAGTGGTAACCTTTCAAATGACCGGCCGACCAAAATTAACCCAAGAGCGCAGCAGCAATTCATCCACAAAAGAATCACAAGAACATCTATAGAACTGCAGGCCTCACTTGTCACAGTTAAGGTCAGTGTTCATGACTCAACCATGAGAAAGAGACGGGGTAAAATAGCATGCATGGCTAAGGATGGAAATAAATAAGACTTTGTCAATGCGATTAAGGATTCTGTTTATCAAGCCAATTCTTAATCATTTCACTTATCGATTCCTGATCGCTCTATGTGGATAAAAGTAGTCATGTTTGCTTTTTTGGCAACAAAGAAGTGGTTTTATCTGTTTCAAAACTTTCACTTGAGTATGTTAAAAGAACTTAAACAATAGCAAACCCTATATGATGAGGAAGGAAAACTGAATACTGAATAGGATTTACTAAATACAATAAAAATCTCTGTAAACACAAGCATACGTGTAAAAAAATATTTCCCCTAATATAGAATTTAAACTATTCTTTATTTAACAAACGGATGGAAGCCTAGATAACATTCACAAAACTGGCTTGCAATGAATGTGACCAACTGAGAAAGTAAACATTAACAATTGTAAAGCTTTCATCCTGCCTGAGCATGTCATCATCTAAAATGGATATTGCGATAATATTTACACAATAGAGTGTTGTTGTTTTTTTGTAGAATATGGCTGTTATTTAACATTACTTCAGCCTGTTCAATGGAGCTTACAGTGCTGCTGACTTGGGTAGTTGTATGCAGCAGATTGATGGATGCCATTTTAGTCCAGTCTCTTTCTTATGGTTGAGTCTAAGGCAAGTGAGGCCTGCAGTTCTTTAGATATTGTTGTGGGTTCTTTTGTGACCTCTTCGATGAGTTGTTGCTGCACTCGTGGGGTCATTTTGATAGGCCAGCCACTCCTGGAAAGTTCACCGCTGTTCCATGTTTTACTTTTCTCCATTTGTGGATAATGGCCCTCAGCGTGGTTTGCTGGCAGTAATCAGGCCTGAGTGTGGCTAGTGAAATTGAACTCAGTTTTCCAAAAAAGAAAAAATGTGTTTAACTACAATCAATTCATGATGTAAAAGATGGGTGATTACTTTTTCTTATAGGGCCATGTAGGTTCAGGTGGCTTTTTCTCCCTAATAAATAAAATCATCAATTAAGAACTGCATTTTGTGTTTACTTGAGTTATCTTTGTCTAATATTTAATTTTGTTTTATGATCTGAAACAGTGTGACAAATATGTCAGGGAGGGGACAACACTGTATTAGCATAGCTGCATGACTCGTCCAAGAAAGCCTACAGGAAGTTACCATAGAAACATTCCAAGGAACAAAACTCACACATTCATGAATTTATTAGTCTAAAACAAAGGTGTCAAACTCAAAGTGGTGAGGGGCCACAATAGTCAATAATAATCCTTTCAGGGGCCGAAGATGGAGATTCAATTTTAAGAGATTGTATCTTGAACAGGTTTTAGTTGGATTTGAACAGGTTTTAGTCAGATTTGGACAGGTTTTAGTTGGATTTGAACAGGATTTTGGTGGATTTGTACAGGATTTAGATAGATTTGAACAGGTATTAGTCAGATTTGGACAGGATTTAGTTGGATTTAAACAGGTTGTAATAGGTAGTGGTAGGTTAATCTTTGTAGCAAAAATCAAAACCATCTAAAACCTGTTCAAATCTATCTGAAACCTGTTTGAATTTTACCTAGTGCCAAAAATGTAAACTACTAAATGTATTGAAGGGCCACATAAAACAGTGCAAAGGGCCGCATTTGGCCCCCGGGCCTTGAGTTTGATGTGTGGTCTACAAGGTGGTGAGCAGATGGGCATTTTAGATAAGTAACGTGTACCGGCCTTTGCAAAACACAATGGTAATTAAAGAACACTTACTTGAGTGCTTTCATAATTTTGGGATATGATTCGAGTGTAAATTTGAGTTAAGCAGAGCTCAACTTAGTGCAGATAAGGAGTGACATTGCCAAAGCCACTGCCAATTGCTGGATCACGATTGTAAAGGCGCTAAAGAAGAAGAGGCAGAGGAACAAATATGCATGCAAGTTGCTGCCGCCTATTTACAAATGCATCCCGCCCCCTTCCAGCAACTTGGCTCAGGGCTGGCGATGGAAAAAAGAGGAAGATGAGCTGAGACAAGCGATTTTGCTGCTTTGATGCGTGTGACCATTGCAGACAGGATAAGGCCAGATTTGGGGGGAAGTCAGGGGAACTGGAGCTGAATTGACAGCACACACCCGTTTTTTGTTGTTGTTTTTTGTTGTTTGTTTGTTTTGTTTTCTTTCTTTTTTTTTTTACCTTTTGCAGAGTAAGCAGTATTGATTGGCAGCAGAGCTCACCATGGTACATGTGGAAATGCTTTTCTATCATAATGCAGATGGGAAAAAAACAGATAATCCTGAAAGCAGCCTCACAAGCTGTGCTGAACACATCCTTCTTAAACCTACAGGAGTGCCCCCCTTTAGTTCCAGTAGCAGCTCTATGAGAAGAGGCAACCCTGCACTAAAGACACTCTCACTGCTGCCGACAAGGTTATCAACATCTTCTGCAGATTGCCACCAGCACTTTGCTTCTATCAAAGGGCCCTTTTACTCAGAGATTCTAGTAAATATGTGGTCTACCAATATCCCGTCTGTCTGCAGGTCTGTCGCAGTAACACAAGAGACCATAAAACTGCAAAATTAATCCAGAGTGAGCTTTTATATTCCAGAAAATAGACTGTCTGACCGCTACTGTAGTATATAAACTTCAGACCAGCTTTGGTCTTTACATAGGGCATAGGAACAACTAAACAAGTGCTGTTTAACTTAACCTGAATGGTCAGCAAATTTAAAGTCACCTGGTTCTTTTCTGTTTAAAGTCTCAAAGACCAAACGTATGGAGCATTTTAGGTGGAATGGAACAAATGCAGTGTAGGCCTACAGACGTAAAACACTGAAAAATTATCTACTGTTAATATTGTTTTGATTACTTTTACTTTGGTTTTGCCATTGATTTTCATTCCTATATTTCCCACATATTAAGTTGTGCTTGGGTTTAAAAGAAGCTGTTGGTTTGGGCCTCTATTTCCCATTCTCAGTAATTTTTCATTTCTCTATTTTTGGAAAAGGTTCCTTCTTTAAGTCATTCTTCCATCCCAGCTCCGGTCGGAAAGTGGGGTACATCTTGGACAATTGCTGTTAAAAGTTAATTACAGGGCTAACACTCAGATACAGGCTCTGATAGACATTCATTCACTCTAGGTAATTTAGATTGACCCATTCACCTACACGTTCATGTTTTTGGACAGTTGGAGTAAGCCCAGATGAAGGCAGCTGTAACACGGGGAGGACATGCAAACTTTACACAGACAGGCAAAGGTGAACTGTTGAAACAAATCAACATGCCGCAACAAATGGCAGTGTAACAGTGGCTAAAGGATGACCTTGCACTGAGTGATCTTCAGGTGATCAGAAGCAGGGAAAAGGCTAATGGTTGCTGCACTGTGCTCAGATGTCTCCCTGTCACACTCCATCTCCACTGATGCATCTGACTGTCTCAGCACTCAGACCGGCCAATTACTGCCCAATTCCAATCTATTCCTCAGCGCCAGTGTGATGAAAAATAATTAAGAGGTTGAAAATGAGTTTTTTCTTGAAATGGTTTCAGTGGGTGAACACAATTGTACTTGGCAGATGGCTACGGGAGTGAGTTTTAATATGGTGAAGACAGTTAATCATGTACAAGGTGCATTTGGCAACAAATTTTGAATGCCATCCTGTCAGCGGGAGAGGTAGAGAACGGTAGATATATGGTCCTGCTCAGTGTTCAGTCAGGGAGCAGCCATTTGTAAGTCTCGGCTAACACACGGGTGAGACACGCCGCTGACAAGTCAACATTATTTATACAGAGCATTTTAACAAGAGCCGGTCATTAAACGCTTTACAAAACACACACGGACAGAGGGCACAAGCAAAGTCACTGCATTAAATAGCTACAAGACAAACTGAGACTAACTGTGGACTGATATTTGGTCATTCACTCAGTCATCATGAGTTAAATGGCACAAACCATCACATCAGAGTATCCTATTACTCTCTGCATGTTTTACATTGTCTGAAACATGTGTACAGTTGTTGTCGTACCATTTGTTTATGTGTCAGCTTACTCCATTTTGCAGTACTGCAGCTACTAAGCTAGGTTCATTTGCTGGCTAATTCTGGTGGCTCAGATATTGGTGTCTTGTTTCTGTTTCTGAAACATGCCCAAAAAATTATCCAGACATCATTGTCAAATAAAAATATTTTAATTGAAAAACTGTTTTCTATACGTGAGCTTGGAAAAAAAGTTCTCAACAGGAAATGTGAGGTCCAGTGTTTCTCTGTAATTTAACTATGATTTTATTTTGTGAAGATCCAAATACTGGTCTTCTATTCCACACAGATGCCTCAAAATGAACACACTGAAGGGAACATTGGACTTGAGAGTTGGTGAGTGGCCTCAGCTATAGGAAATATTGTATCCTGATGTCATCTGTCACACCTCTGACACTTCTCCTTGAGATAAACGGTAACCTGGACTGAGGCACAGTAAATGGGCTTGTCCTCAGTGGATATAGAGACAGTGAGCTGGAGCTGAACCAGGCTGACAGCAGTGACAGCAGCATCAGTCCTCATCCTGCCTGTCCCTGTGGCCTACAGCTGAACCAGGACCAACCCATTTTTGACATGGACACAATGAGGAGGAAAGAACAAGAGAAACCATTCTTATTCTCCACTGTGTATCATACTAACGTAGACTGTACCTTCTGTACCATAAGGTCCTACTGCATATACTCATTATACTCGGTCTTGTCTTTTCTGTGATCTCAGACAGAACTTGGTCTTAGTTGATTAGTATTAATGCTAAGAGCCTTCATTTTAACCCCTTAGACTACCTGAATGACAGAGAACCTCCACAAACATTTATTAGTGTTAACTGTAACATTAATAATCTTGTTAGAGTGCACAAGACTGAAACTGTGCCCAGTCGATTGACACTAGATGCTTACCCAATGAGGATTTCTGTTGACAAGCTCAGATATTAACTGAACACATACACAGGATACAATATACAATAAATGTCTTGATGTGCCTCCAGAGGAGTCTCTTGTATGCAGTTGCACATTGGCAACTTGGTGAATAAGTACGCATTGCAGTACAGATGCATATCCACACCTTAATATTTCTCTTTCCATATAAATTATTTTGTTGCGCACAGGCCTGTTTGCTCTAGCTACCTCAAACTTAGTCAGTTTGAGGTATTTTGTCATTTCTCTGGCTTCTCCGTAGCTCAGACATAAATAATGTACTGCTGCTGATAATGCTGTCTCCAAAACAGTTAGTGGGCAAAGAATGTGTGCCTTTATTCCAGGCAAATCCACACCATATGTGTTTACACTGAGGGAAGGTTGGTCTGCTTTACTTCAGTAATCAGCCAGGAAACTGCAGTTCAGCACTCCCAGGAACACCCAGATCAAGAGAGACCCACTCAGTGTTTCCTCCACTTCCAGCGAATCAGCAGAGTGTTGCCTCTTTTGCCCTCATTCAGGACATAATGCTCCCATGTCAGAGGTCAAACAAACCACCTATCTGCTGTCTGCACAGACCTTAACCTGCTTTGACTCCACACAAATGCAGCTGCCTGTCAGATATCTGAACAGAGTGCTCCCAGTCTCCAGCACAAAGGTGTACTCAGAATCAACAGGATTAGATACAGCATGAAACCTGCTTTACAATTAAATTTCATGACGGTTAGTTATATTCATATGGCTGTAGACAACACCTGCAGTCTTTAAAACAACTGATACTCCAAAAACTCCAAAGAGATTGCTATTGAATTTTGGACTTTTTGCCTGTGTAGTTTGTTGTGTGTAAAGTGTATTCTCTCTTTTTTTTTTTCTTTTTTTTTTTTTTTTACATATTGGGATGTTCAGCAATGCCATTAGGTAACCCTGGGTTCTTTGGATATGCCCCATTAGGTGTGACTAACGGCTGTACATGTTTTTGCAAGTCCAAGTAAAGTCGTAAGTCTCTTTGCATGAGGAAATGCAACTTGTGTTTTGTTATTATAACTGTTGCTATCTAAAAAAACACTGTATGTATTTTAGTTTTTCATTTTACAGTTTTTATAGTTATTTTACAATGTAAAGAGTTAGTGGTGCTGAGAACATCGTGAGTCTGGCAAGTGACACCAAAAGTGGTATTTAAACTCAATTTTGTGGGAAATTATAAAGTGTGCTGGACTTTCCTACTAGAAGGGTTTGGGTAATTTGAAATGATTTAAAGCATTGGTGTCAAACTCAAAGTGGTGAAGAGCCACTGTAGTAAATAAGAATCCTTTCAGCGGCCAAAGATTGTGACACTTGAGTAGCTTTTATTTAGTTTAACAGGGTTTGAATGTAAGGTTTAATCTTTATTTGAGTGTTTATTACAGTTTTTAAAAATTTTTTCCCATTTATACCTCATTTTCATGCATCATTTTGTGAATTCCATCTTAAACCTGTTTAAATCTAACTAAAACATGTTCAAATCCAACTAAAACCTGTAAGAAACAAACTAAAATTTATTTAAATCCAACTAAAAACTGTTGTAATCCAACTGAAACCTGCTGAAATACAACTGAAACCTGTTGAAATCCACCTTAGTGTTCCAATCCCACTAAAACTTGTCCAAATCCGCATAAAGCCAAATATTTTTTTGTGAATTCACTTAGATTTCAATTTGTGCCACTTTGCCCCTTTTTAGTGTTACAGTGACACTTTTTTTTACTTTTCCCTATTACAGATCTTTAGAATAGTTCAGTGCCTTTTGTCTCTAATTAATTTGCAATGTCCCAAAAATATCACCTACCACATGTATTGAAGGGCCAAATGAAACAATGCAAAGGGCCATGTTTGGCCCGCCGGGCCTTGAGTTTGACATGTGTGATTTAAAGGCTATATATATATATATATATATATATATATATATATATATATATATATATATGTGAGTTTCAAAGGCCTACATCAAAAACTAATATTAAAATGGTTTACAATGTTGAGTTATTAAAAAGAGTGTGCCTTTTCTGTGAGCATGTGTCAGCTGCTGAGAGCTCACCTGTCACAGAGTCTTTTTGCACAAATTATGACTTATTTTTGCTGTAAATGGCATAAAGTTTGGATAAATCCTGGACAGCGAGCAGGCAGGTGGGTCTCATTGTTCATGAGGCTCAAACTGCATGTCCAAGTCAAGTACCAAGTCTTTAGAGTGTGAGTTCAAGTCAAGACGCAAGTATCTGTCTGTAGCGACTTAAGTACAACTCGAGTCCAAGTCCGAGTCCCTATCTCTGGCCATCATACATACATACATTAAAATAATCCAGAAACAGGGCAGTCGGTGAAGGCCACATTGATCAAACTGTGGAGCAGTGCTCTGGCCCGATCAAATTGGAATAGACCCTTATAGGTAACAATTATCGAAACCAATTAAATTTTACTCGGGTTTGTTTAACAAATAACCAATTAAAGCTTCTTTGCCTAATCCACTACACATTATATGTCTGTAGAATACAGGTGAAGGTAGAATGGTAAAAGGATATTCTTTTGTAGTTTTTAGAGTGTTACCATTATTGTTTTAAACTTAAATCAGTTATTTATGGAAAATATGTTTACAACTCTATATAAATGTTTTGTATGTGTAATGTGATTTTTTTGAATACCAGCCACATCTCACCTCTGTTTAGCAGTGACTACAGCTGCACAGCTTTGCTCCTAATAATGTGTCTGACTTCATTTGATGGATTCATTACATAATGTAATTGAAAGTAAATCCACTTGGGACAGTTGACCTGCAGTGGATGCACACTCCCAGCACATATCAAGCCTCATTTGCATCAGTTTAATTGAAAACACACCATTGGCTTTTATCCTTTGCTGGAACAGGGGTCATGCTGCAGCATGTGTTTTCAGGTTAGATGAGTGTGACGCTGAGTCCTGCCTTGCCCAGGGGACACACGGCGGTTCCACTCCTGTCACAATGGAGCCTGCACTTGGAAGAGCACTCAAGAAGAAACGGCTTTGACATTAGAGCTTATTGCAGAGTGTTTACTTTAAGGAAATTGAATTGAAAAGCAAAGCAAACAGAATGGGTCATCTGTGTTTCCAACCTAGACTTTCAAAGCATTTATGTGAGTTCTCTGTAAACCACTGATGTCTGGAAAAGGGGAAATCAAATGTTTATTGGCAAATATATGTCCCATATATATATATATATATATATATATATATATATATATAAAATCAAACATAAACAAAAAAATGATGAAATTGAAGTGAAGTGAAGTAAAATGGAATATTAGGCTGTAGCAGTGTCTGCATTTTTCTACAAACTTAAACATTTGCTGTTTCAGATGACACCCAAACACAGAATTCAAGTCACAGAACAGTGAAGCATGGTGGCGCAAGTATCATCATCTGGGGATGTTTCTCATACTTTAGTGTTGCATTTATTGCACACCAGGATCATGGATCAGTTTGAATACATCCAAATGCTTGAGACATTTTCTCTTTGGCCTTATGCCAAAGAGAAAATGACCTTGTTACTTGTTGTGTATTTCAACAAGTTATGACTCCAAACATGCCAGTAAGTAAGCTGCATCTTAGGTTCCAGACCAACAGGATTGATGTTATGGAGAGAAACCTTCCAGTGGTCCCAGGCTGTTTACAGGAGCCAGAAGCTGTGCACAGATGTGTCAGCTTATTAAAATCAGTGGTTATACAATGAAATATTAGTTCAGTGATTCATAGGAAAGATAAATCTAAAGAATTCAGAATTTCAGTTTATACAGTAAATGATTAAGTTTGTAAAGAAAAATCCAGACACTGCTATTTATTTGAAAAGACTAACATTCCAATGTCTTATGACTTTCTGTAAAAGTAATAACAAATTTGATCATTTTTTGATTTATCAGTTTTTGATTTATAATAGAATGTGCAGTGTTCCCAATGCTTTTGCGTTCATGAAAATAAAAGCTATTATAAGGATTTTGAGGTTTTCTCACTTTTTTAAACAGTGACATACCTGACGTAGACCACAGTATGTTACGCTGGGTAAGTGTGAGTCAGAGACATCAGAGTCATTTGACTGTCAAGGTAAAGATAAGGACAGGAAGAGGAATACAGGAGCCTAATAGAGAAATTTTATAGATGGAGCCAAGAAAACACCTCTAAAAGCAATGAGATGGTCACTGAATTTAGGTGCGATACACCCCCAATTAAAACTGTGACCCGCAGTGGAGAAGATACTGAAATAGTGTCCAAATCGATTCTAGGCGACTTGAAATACTAATTAGTCTGGAGACTCTGGTTGGAGAAGTGGAGCAATGGTCACACAACAGGACAGACGGTATAATGAACAACTTGGACGATCCCCCCGTACTGGGCTTTTGAACAACAGAGAGCAACCAGTGAACCTCTGAGATCAGTGAGCTGCAGGACAGAACGCTACAAGAGCTCCTTCTTCCCGACTGCCATAGGATTGTATAATCAGTCTGAATCAGGATAAATAAAGCTATTTTGAAAGTACTATTTTTTTTTCAAAAACCTTTGTAAATTAATGTAACAGGACAATGTAAAAGCCAGTAAGTGAAACATACCGGTTGATGTGGCAGCTGAGAGTATTCCATCATAAATGACGGAGCTCTGGCTCATCTGCAGGGAGCTGGCTCTGCTTCATTAATTATTGAACCAAATGTGCAGTTACAAGTCAAGCTGCTATTTCTGCCTGGCTGAAGCCCACCTGCCCTCTCATTATACAGAACTGCCATTTAGTACAGCACTCCATCTTGATCTTTGATTGGGCTGTCAGAAGAATTAAAGCAGCCCTGGTCTTTGCCACACACTCAGCATGGGGCCACTACTGAACAGGATCAACCAGATTTCAGTGGCATATTCAAAATAAAATCCAACATGAGGTTCAAAACAATACATAAGAGTGATGGAATGCTAAAGGCTGGGACAGTCATTAAGAATATGTTAGATTCACCCGTTTCTACTGTCACTAGAGTGTGCATGTGAAATAGTTTATAATAGATACACAGTATTTTACATTTCAAACTATAATTTACAATATAAGAAAAAAAAAAAAAAAGACTTCTTGAGCTTTGTTTGTCATTTCCCGTTTTATTTTAATAGGGTGAATAGTTAAAGAAAGGTAAGACTATATACAGTAATATTTTTAAGAATGACAGTTAGAATATTGTTATATTTCCAAAAATCTAAGGCAGCCTAGGAGGCCAGGGTGCCGGACTGTGAGAAATGGGACTTTGTTCTGATGGAAAGTCAAAAATTGGGGAATATGAGGTAACATGGCTAACCCATGATGCTAATGTCATAATGGACATTTGTGGACAAGTGCTGGGCAGGATAAGACAGATACAATATATTATGTAATCAAATCCCACCTTTATGTATCAAATTTTATCCTCCCATATAAAAAGTAATACACTTTTTTATTTAAAGGGATCTGGATATAGTTTTGAGGGGAAAAAAGACACCTTGTCCCTCATCTAGGTACTTTGTCAAAAAGCTATGTACCAACTACTGATTTATAGAGGTGGAAATATGACTTCAATCTTTCAAATCAGTCTAAGGTAGTATATGGCAAGAACTGGTTTTATTCATTCTGTTCTTGCAAACACAATCTTGAAAGAAAAGTTATTTACCTTGCAACATTCTGGTGATTTATATAACTTGTCTGAGATTGTAGGTAGAGTGCAGATTAAACCTGGGCCTGAAGATCTGAAAAGTCATAGGTTTTGCATTGCATATTTTGTTTTAAGTGCTATATTTATTGTGATAGTTATTGCATTTAGTATTTATTATAAAAGGTATATATGTCATTGCTATCACTGCGTTGATGCAGCCGTTGCATTATGTCCTTTTTGAAAACTGTCATGAACTGTCCACATAAATGTGTCTGGAAACTACAATCTGCTTTGACCAATATAGTGGTTATAGTGGTTCCAGAGAGTTTCATCAATATATTTCTACCATCAATATTTGTAGCTCACTTCTCTGATCCTCCTGATGGTCCTACTTCACCTGTCCATCAAACTGATGATTTAAAGGCTCCTTTAACTTTCTCTGTAGTTCAATTCGTGATGCATTTCAAAGTCGGCTTCCAAACATCAATACTTTTCATCACATAACTGTTTTCCTTCACATCTTCACACTGTAGCCAACAGAATTCTCTGTGTGTGATCTTGGAACCAGTCCCACTCACTTTGATGTTGCTCAAGACAGCTTTTTTCCAGAGCAGTTTGTGGCTCTTTTGTTGGCATTTTGATATGTTTATTTACCTCATGGACGTCTTATTGTAGCCGGGACAGAGTGTGTGTGGAGTGTAAATAAATGTCCCTGTAGAGAGGGGAAATGCTTGTGAGCAGGCTGCCATGTCCACTCAGGCCGAGGAGCGACAGCTGAGCTGGGACTGATGTGGAGAAGCTTGTGGGACTCTCAGGGGAAAGATCCTGAGAAAAAAAAAAACCCAGTCACATTCAGCAACTGGACACACCGGCAAAGAGACCTCTGACCAGAATATTTAAAAGAAAGATCTCAGCTTGAGCAGAGCAGACTTGGACTCATAGAGCACAAGGAATTCACATACTGTACATACTGTTCAGCTGAGAATGTCAAACTTTATTTTAAATTATATATTTGTTTGTGACTAAACCAATTTCTTGTCCTTCTTTTGCCATTGTATAAATAAAAGTTAGCCACTGTAGGTACAATTTACCTAACCAAACATCTACAGGAGGTTAACTGAGGGAGTGGTTTAAAGGAAGAGAACTATTTAAATAAATTGGTACATAGATTAATGTAATCAAAAATGATGTGTGTCCAACCCTACCCCACTTTACAGAGGTAACTTTAATTCTAGTTAATAAGTCGACGTTATATTTTTATTTATTATTGTTTTATTTCAAAATTGTATTTATGTATTTATATTATTAATCAATGTTCTATTAGTTATTTACAATTTACCATTAAAAATATAAGGATGTGATTCTAATTATTGAAAGTTTTTTTTTTTTTTTTTTTAATTGTATTTTCTGACGTAAATAGAAAAAATATTTTGTGTTTTTGTTTTTTCCTGCCACTTTTTTATTTTTTATTTTGTTTTTACGATAATTGAATTTATTACATATCCAGCCCTATTCAGTTTTTTAAAAAAAGATATGGTTCGTTTGGTTATATTTTTGTATGAAAATGTTTTCTTGGTAAAAATGTAGTTATTCTTAAGAACCTAAACACGAAATAGAGGGTTTGGAGGGTGGGAGGTTGGGTTCTTGAAAAGAGAGAAAAAAGATTCAAAATGTGTTTTTAAGGTTGAATTAAGCTGTTAAATCTCATACAAGAAGAAAACAGTGGGTAAAGTGAATTTTTTTAGCCAATCAGAAGCATGACTAGACCACTCACATTTAGATCTCACTTAATCTTATGCACTAGATTGAAAATGTTGAAGACTGGGCCCAACTGAGCATTTAACCTGATTTTGAGCAGAAACTTAATGGTCTTGACATAACATACTCTTTGACAAATTTCTATCTTCAAAAGTCAATATCAGAGAAAGATATTCTCTTGAGTTTGGCAAGACTAACTAAGGTCCTCGTGGTCAGTTTTGTTTCAGAAAGACTGTCTTCAGTATCACACACTGTCGTCTGCCTGTGTACTGTTTTAATAGATGAATATTTCATTTGATGCTAATCTGTGACACCGAGTCGAAGTGCTGACACAAGCTGGAGCTGTATCAGCGCCAAGTCTGATCGGTGCAAACCCTGAGAGTGTGTTGACCTGAGTGAAACATGACAAACATCGACGAGCAGTCTGTGCTGTGGTAATTACTATTGATTGTGGACATACAACACTACGCAGCCTGTCTGCCATGACCAATTACTGGACATGCTTCCCTACAGCACCCACGTTTATCAGTGGACATTCCGATGGTCATCCTTACTCCCTCTGATGGAGGACCACATATCTGACTAATGTTTGTAAGACTTTATACATTTACAGCAGCCACATGTGTAGATAATAAAAAACACATATAAATAAATCACATATAAACATGTTAAATACAATACTTTATTTATAGAGCACAATCAAAGGAGTAGTAAAAGTTAGTCATGTTAAATCAGACACAAGAAGGAAACTGTTAGAAAAGTAGTGTAAATGGAAATAAGTGATTCTTCCATCTCTCTATTACAAATATGAGTAAGTAGTGAGTTGTTGTAGACTGTATTTGTGATCTTCAACAGTCACTTGAAGCATAATATCTTAAGGTACAGGGGTTAATATAGATGGTAAATGAAGTGCCCCATGCTTTAACCTGGCACTACTTATATATCCTCTGTATTCATATTCTGGTTCAGACTTTAATAGAGAAACATTTTCTTTTCATAATTCAACACCACTGTGAGCTCTAGACTAACACTGAGGAAGTGAGAGAAAACATAAACTCAGGAACCTTTACTCCAGTGTCAAACTCACTTTGTCTGTGAGATGAACTTGTTAAATTTTTATTACCTGTATGCCCCAAAACAATGCTAATGGACAACATTTGTATATTTTATACGAAGTGTACTGGTAGTTCCCATACCCGATTTTCTTTTTGCCATCCCTGTCTCAGATGCCACTCACTCCTAACAGCAGCCTAGGGACCTCTCCTACTTCTCTCTTAGTAATACTGGACCAAGTTTTCCTCCTAAAATACTAATACATTTCACCAAAATGAAGTTTAGAGTTTTCCGTGAAATTTTAGCTCCAACTTCAGTGTCAGCACGACAATTATCTCGGCCTCGTTAAATATAGACGTTATTTTTTCCAGTTCCACATTCACTCCTCTGTTTTTTTGTGAATTTGGGCAGTTTTTTCACACATGAGCTGTATTAAAATGAGATCAAGCTTGATGCTCCTACACACACACATACACACACAGAAAACAAACAAATCATTTATGAGTTCAAACATTGTGCAGTGTTATTCATGATGGTGACTCTCCAGACAGAATAAAATGATCCCTAAACACTGACTTAAAACTTATAGGATCTTGGCAGTAAGGTTGTGACAATCAAATACGTGCTGATGAAAGTGATGTGTGCATTGATATTTGACAGCTGATATCTTGTTAAAGGAGTGTCCAGATGCATGATGTGAGAGAGTGATGTTCGCAGGCAGGGCTGGAGTTTTCAGATCAAAGGCTTCATGAATAATCTCAGCCTGCTGCCTGTCTGACTGATAACTGAGAGTACAAACCCAGACGAGCTGGAGCAGATTGCTTTTGGATGTTCTGCACAGCCCTTATGTCTCAATCTCTTCCGACACTGGTCTAAACACTGAAAACAAGCTCTGTAACAGAGGACTGTTCTAAAGTCAGACAGATACAGCCCGGCTTAGTGTAGGATGGGATGTTCATGATCAGTGACTGACGTGCTAAAAGTGAACATAATGACACACACACAAAAAAACAAACAGAAAAATGAAGACTGTCCATTAAAATGACCAAGATGAAAAACAAAACATCATCAAAACAAGATCTGCATTACTAAATCACTGACATGCAAAAGTGAGACTATGCAAAGAAGTGTAGGTGAAACTAATGCCATCTCAGAAATAAGTCTCACGTTGTGCCATTAACAGTCTATTTTTTGAGCCTGTTGTTTCTACAGCAGACACATTTATGAAGGAGGCAAAGAGACCATTCCCAGAAATTTTAAAGCGTAATTTCTGAAAATGTGCCATGTTTTGTATTCAGTGTGTGGTATATTTAATTTAATATAAAAATAGTTATGCAAAAAAATGACTGTCCTCATTCTGTGCATTAACCTTTGATTAGTCCCACTTGCTTGTCAGCTTATTATGACGTAATTGCAGAAGCAGTCTTAAGTGGATGTTCCCTAGTTGCTCAAGCAGCAGTGCTCGGCATGCTTTTCCCCTCTGTCCCTCTGCGCTTATTGGGGCAGCTTCATGAGTATACATTCAAGAGGGCTGTTTCAAAAGCAAATGATATAATACTGCAGCTAAAGTCAAGCGGCAGTGCATATTCATACAAAAGACTGCCCATCCCCCTCTGTACAGCCCAACTAAAATCACAAAGCCTATCCCAATCAAATGTTCTTTGACATTTACGCAACAATTTAGTGGATTCTTGTTATGCATTTATTCATCAGTTCACTCATTTACTGGCTCATGAATACAGATGTGATAGCTGACCTGTCATATCAGACCTTAGTCCTCTTTGGGTAATTCTGCCACTGACGCTTCCTCATGCATATACATCAGTCAAACGCTGGAGTAAGACACTGGGAAGCTCTGGTGTAGAATTACACACAGCTTTATCGTCAGAATTAAAATTCATGCTGCACTGCCCAATGTGTAAATTGAGGTTAGGACATGGATGTTCTGTGGCTTGTGTATGGTTCAATGGTAGTTAAAGCCCTGAAAACCATTTAGGATAGTGTCAGTGGTTAATAAAAACATTTAAGTCAGACTAAAAATTACATGACTGTTGTGAAGTAAATATTTATTAGTATTACACATATTAATCACTTCAATTCCCCTGCTGTAACAACCTTTAACAAAAACAAAATAAATAAATAATAATAAAAATAAGTTTAGTTTGAATGTAGCTCATTTCTAGAGATAGTTGCTTGTTGTTGAAGATAACAGTGTAGATTATATATTAAATGGTGTATTTTAGTGTAGTAGTAATAGTATATGGCTGAGTGGATGTAGTGGTAATTAATTGTGCGAGCTGGTGGGATGCTATACAAATGAGTTCATTCTGCAGAAGTGGAGCTGCTGATTGGATGTGTGCTCATCACCAGCCAGCCGTGCACTGACTACATTCATTTACACACTGACTGCTTATATGGGCTGTAGAATCTAAACATACGCCACTTAAGAGCTTAATACGAATGCTAAGCATTAGCACTTCATTCTGCTTGGTGGAGACACATATGTTGGGAATGCTAAGTTGGGGGAAACTCATTTCATGCCTATTGTTTACCCAATACCCAATTCTAATTACATAGGGATTAACTGTCCTGAGTACCCCCGTGTCTTGCTGTTTGTATGTCTATGATGTATTTAGAGCATGACAGGGCAGTTTGCCATCACATCTTTACTGTTACAAATCTGTTTACTCTCAAGTCTCTTGATGCTGTCACTATCAATTAGTGCAACAGCAAAAGTGAACAAAATATCAATCATAAACAGCAATGGTAGCAGCAACAACACCAACAAGCAAAACCAGAGTTTAAACAGCAGCTGATGTTTGAACTCTTTGTTGTTTGATAGATTAAAACACATACTATATCACTGAGCCATTCCTTGAGTAGTTTTCCAACCTGCTGGAACAACTAAAGCTCTGCTCCACATCCTCCAATCAAGTAGTCTAGAAGTAGGTATTAGGTGAGTTTAGTGTTAAGCTGAAAGATGCTAACTATTTCTACTTTATCAGACGTTCTTAGAATGCATGACTGAATTCCCTCTCTTTTTAAACTGGAAGCCATGACAAATATATTTAAGACGCCTGGAAATTGCCATAGAAAGCCAGCACATCAAAGGAAATTAAGTTTTGTATCAGTGAATCAACTAAAATGGACAAATAAAGGATGAGAGGATGTTTAATATTGTGATATGTGGCTGCACCAAAGGCTGGGGTGGGAAGGGGCATAAGAAGCATGCACTGAGGGATCCAGGTTGTGGTGGATTAGTTCTGGGCCGGTTTATGGCTGCTGTTCCTAGAGCTGGTGGCTATGGATAGGTGCGGAGGAGTCTCGTGCATCAGAAATGAAGGTGTCAACATACTACAGGAATTTAGAAGTCCCAATGCAGTTTATCTACTGCTCCTCTTAGCTCTGGGGAGAGGCTTCCCCAGTCTCTTCCTTAGTCTCTGCCTGGGACTCTTAGTGCTCGCGGTCAGACTCTGGTTTAAATGTATAATCCACGGTTGAATCTATGAGGCACTTTCCATTTTAACAAGAAAAAGATTTAAAGTCCCAAAAAAAAATAATTGTAGTTTTGTACAAGCACAACCCAGTAACGACTACAGTGAGTCAGCGGAAATGGGGGCAGGACTTTGAACTCTGTTCAGTTAAAGGAGAAAGCTTTTCTGAGGTGATTCAGAGAGTGTTTCCAAGGGCCCTGGATAACCTAAACCTTGACACATTTTAATCAAAACAAAAAAGAGGCATTTAATGTCTCCTCTAAAACTAATACATCTTTTTTTTCCAACAGAAATTCTCTGCTCATTCTGCTGAAGAGTCCTGAGGCAGGACACTGGGGTGGGGTAGGAAAGCTATTAGGACTATTCAATAGTGAAAGAGTTGTGGCTTTTGGTGTTTTACTCAGAGTTAAATCAGCAAGTATTATTCTTAGCATGCATCAAATAACATCCAAAAATCCTTGACATGATTTCAGTTTGTGCACTGGTCATGACAAAAGCCAGCTTTTTTTTCTTATTTATTATTAGAATGTGAGCTGAAGAAAACAACAAAGAAGTTTGGAATATCAGAAAGAAGAATAGAAATAGAATAGAATAGCTGCTCATGGCCCTAGCCATCCACAAGAAAACTATTCTCATGAACTTGAAATCACAGTTGGACATAAACATTACACAATGGAAAAATCTTCTCACAAATCACATTTCAACAATCCAAACTAGAACCTCTCTCCATATGGCCTCCACTCATTACTGTCACATAATTTTATTTATTTAATTAATTAATTTCCTTCTTTCTTCTGTAATTTAATTTCACCAAATGTTTTATTTACTTGAAAACTGTATTATTATTATTATTATTATTATTATTATTATTAGTAGTAGTAGTAGTAGTAGTAGTAGTAGTAGTAGTAGTAGTAGTAAAATAAAGTAGTAAAATTAAAATAAATACATTCCATAGGTATAATTAATTCATTTTTATTAATTAAAATGTAAATAAATGTTAGTGATGATGCTGTGCTAATAGCTCTAGAATCTGGACCAACAACACAATGTACCCCACTTTTTTATATTCATATATCTTTATATTACATACAGAGAAAGTCAGTCTGGGATTGTCCAATTGGCTCCGTATTCTGCTCCAGCTCTTTCTTACCGTTCAATTGTAGCAAAGGGGCAGGATTTTTGAGCACGAGAATTTTTTCAACCAAAACCGTACGCAGGTTTAGGTAGTATACTACAATTGTAAATAAGCACTGAGCTCAATATTACTCCCTGTGGTTTGTTGACAACTGGAATCAGACTGTAGTTTTCCACATCCGTGGTTTCTCTGATTGGTTTACTCAGCGAGCACTGGTTCCGCCCATGGTCCCGCCTTGAAATCCTGGTTCAAACCCCGAACTACCAGACTGATTTCTCTATATGTAACACAATGAGAAAGCCGTATATATATATATATATATATATATATATATATATATATATATATATATATATATATATATACTTGCAATTACACATATAAAAATAAAAATAGAAACAAATAGAAAACAGCAAATATTTAAGCTACAAATGGAGGAGAAATAGGGGTATTGCTCTGAGGGTAAATACTATGTTTCAGTCTGTTGGTCCTATTGGTTGGTTTTATTAGTCTGTATCATTTTCCAGAGGGTAATGAAAAAAGAAAATAGTGACCAGGGTGAGTTTGTCCTTGGAACAGCTCAGTGAGGGCACCTGTGAGGTATAACTGTGTTAAAAGTGGAGCTGAAATTCACAAACCGCATCCTTACTTAAGGGCTGTTTACGTCCATGTGTCAAAGTGCCAAGTGTCATTCAGTTAAACGTATGTTTCTTTGGTACCAGAATTATGGCAGACAGCAGCAGTGAGAGTTTGAAAACGGTAGTAGGCTAAATACTCCTGCTAGTTGTTTGGCACAGGCCTTAAGAATCAGAAGGAAGAAAGCAGGATCCTGTCTCATGTAGACTGAGGGGGCCATATGGTAACGCCAGTTGTGAACAGAACCAGTCAAGCTGGACCATTGCACTGGGACGTTTGAAAAATGAATCACATGCCCAAACTTCCTAAATAAGTAAAAAGTTCCTGTTTAATTCGACACAATGACAAATTACACTACTGTACTTTGCTGACGTTTCTCTTTTGCTCGTTCCACAGCAGGTGTTGGGAGTTGGATGGTCACTGCTGGTCGTCACACAAGCACAAGTGACCTCTCGAACCCCAGGCATCCCTGGAGAACAGGACACTCAGCAGGTGTTGGTAAGCCTTATAGCTGCCTTGGACCACCCTAGACTGCAAATTACAACCCCGCAAACACATGGACACCAACCATAGAAGCCAGGATGTGTAATCTTTATTATTTTCCCCCTCCACCCCATCCCACTGAGGACACTATACGAGAGGTTTATTCAGTTTATTTATACAAAATTTAAATATGCGTTGACTTTGTGTGACTTTAAATTAGAGTCAACCAAGCCTAGAGCAAGGGCAATGTTCTGCACAGTCAGGTTTGGAGTTAAAGATGTTGTATAAATAAAGATTGAATTGTAAAGTATGCAAAACAACATGATTCATGGCATACATTGAGAAGCTCGAGGGAAGTTTTAGTTTTCAACCCCTGATAAGACAAACTTAAAGTGCCATCCATTTGCTCCAGGGGTGTTTACTCACTTCCCTATTTGAAGCCCATCCCTTATTGTCGGGAGACAAATGTCAGCTCCCTCCCTCCTCATGCCGTTATGCTGTCTAGTAGCTGACAGATGTCTTGCATTCATGAATATTCTGTGCAGCGCCAGCCTCGATGCAGCTTTGATCTTCATTTCAAAAGGAAGTTGTGTCTGTGGCACTGCCATAGACTTTGTGTGACTCACAGAGCATTTGCCACTGCAACCTGTTTGTTTGAGGTCAGTAATAGAACAGTGATGGTTTGACAGTCTAAGGGCCACTCTGCAAATCAAACGGAACCAGACGACCTATTAGCAATAATGATCCATGGAAAATGGCTGGCTGTGTTACTGGATAAACACTGCCAGGAGTTTGACAGAGGTCATTGTCAGAAAGAAATACAGTTCCTGTTACTTCTACAGACATTGTGCTCTCACTTCATTGGAGTTGGCACAATGCAGATAAAAAAAAAAAAAAGTGTTTCAAAAACAGTTGTTGTACAAGTCAGTTATTACAAAACAGGTTGACTGATCAATTTGATTTGAATTAAAACTCATGTTTGATTGCAGTTTTCAATACCCACATTACTGACATTACATGACCAAACAACTATATTTGCCTTTTGTGAATACTTCATGAGGCTACAACCTTGTCAAACATGAACCTGGGTCTGCTGTGAAAAAGTATGCTTGTATTTTCCATCTAATTAGGTAATAGGTTGAACATGGTATTGTTGCTACCCTTTGACCTCTGAGTTTGTGTTAACCACCTAACTCACCTAAAGCTGCTAAATTTATTAAATTATATAAAGTAAGTATAAATAAAACTACATTTTGGTTTGTTGTCTCTTATTTTTAGAACTTCCGAGGTGTACAGTGTTTCTTTAAGTTTCTTATTTGACATCACTGGTCATAAAAGTTAACATGAGTAGATGTAGTTTAAATTCATTGTCTATTGCCAGGAATATTTTGAACAGGAAATCTAAGCCTTCACATTTCACTATAAGTTTTGGTGCATTTTTGTTGGAACATATGGCATATGAGAACAGACCAGGTATCCATGTTGGTGCACACAGTAGCCCAACAGAAAACCTTCATTCACCCAGCATTACGAAGGTCTAGCTGAAACAAAGAGACGCCACCATCTGCAGTCTGCCAGCGGAGTTTCAGCCCTGCCCCTCTTGACCTCTCTGAAAACCCAGCGGGCTCCATTCACAGGCTGGCCTTTTCAGCACATATGCCCTTGCAGTGCCAGTAATGATATTGAGTTCTCTCAACACAGCTTTTGAGCAGTAGACCGGTCTCAGGACTCTTTTGTTGCATGGCCTGGATGGAAGTATCTCTTTCCCAGTCTCAGTGAGTACGGAGAGCCCCCAGTGGAGCCCAGCCTTCCCTTTATAGCCCACTTACTCCTGAGGCATGCACGCTGGGCTTGCTCTTTGTAGCAGATGATTAATCTTCTCATTATTTGACACTACACCTACAGCAGGACTCTGCCTCCAAACAGGATGCTCAGACACGATGGCAGAATAAAACACAGGCTATATTAATGCAAGGAGCACTGGGGAATTGGCAAACATCAACATACTCTGCTTAACTAAGCCCCAGTTGTGCAAGCATATGTTTAAAGTGCACAAAAAGCTTCCCATATAGTAAATGTCAACTAAACTTGAAAATGTAACAGTAAAGTTTGGTTTGGTTGGTAGCAATAGTTTTCCACCAAAAATATTGTTCTTCTTCTACTTCTTACTTGTGACACAGTTTAAGGTGCCTAGCTATGAGTTTTGTAGAGAATTGGTAGTTGTTTCCAATATTCTAGCTCCCACTGATTCCCTTTTGAAGGGTGCTAAGCGAGGCTGTTTGGTCCACTTTAATTGAACCCTGGTTTGTTTTTTTCTCATAGTCTCATTCTTTTATAAGCATTCCTACCCAACAGCAGTAATGTAACTTCTACAATAATGTGTGACTGAGTCAAATTACTGAACCCATCTGAGTCATCTGTGAAATAAACAGATTCTACACACTTATTTGACCCTGAGATACTGAAAGATTAATGAAAAGATTTATAGCTGCTGATGTCAACACACAGGATTAAGTCCAGTTAATATGAAGCTGGACCAGTGCCATATGTGTTCCTTTCATCACAAAGATCTGGGCCAAACCCCACCCACTTTGAACAGGCAAGGAGAACCAATGTCAGCGAATACAGGTCCGCTCTCAAGAAAATTAGAGGGACTTTGTAACTCACAACAAAATGCATGTTGTAAAACAATGTATACAAGGTATGAAAAATAATAACAAAAAAACCCCCAAAATAAATAAAACAAAAATTACCAGAGTCTTTTCATATGAAAAAATAATAATAAAAATGACCACGAGATGAGTTTATCATTTTTTATCAGTTAAGTGAAATATTGTATTGTTCATAACATCAAAATCTAAAATAAAAACATATTTAAATAGCACCTACCAGGGCTGGGCGATAAATCAAACCTATTTATTTATTAATTCACTCATTCTTGTATTCTTTTTAATCTCATGGCTGTGTTTAAATTATTAAATACATCAATAATTTAACATATTGATAAGGGTGTGAAATAGTCTGAGGTTCCACAAGGCAATGTTCTTGCTCCATTCTTCAAATACATAGGTCAGTCTCTCCAGGTATTCACGTGGGCTCATTCTTCTTTGTGGGTTTTTGGCAGACAGTCAGTCCTGTGATGATTCCAGTGTTGAAACTCGCCAGAAATGGTCAATCGCAGCTGTTACTTGGGAGAAAGTTGCGGCATTTGGACAAAATTGCAAAGTCACACTGATTTCGTGGAGTTTGGTTGATTTTGCTTTAATAATTGTGTCCGCAACATCGCGAAATCCTGGAGGGACTTATAGGTCTGTCTCCTGCCACATTACAAAATTCCTCTGAGGACACTGCTACGGTGATGGGGAGGAACAAAAACAGTATCCTACAAAGATGGTTATTGACTTGTGAATCTTTTTCAAACAGTGGCCATTACTGGAGCAGAAACACAGCTCTCACCAAGGCATACACTTATCCAATCACTGGCTTCCTGTTTGGGTGATGTTTGGGCACATCACCAGCTGAGCCCACTCTTCTCACCTTATCCCTTCTCCTGCAAAGTCAAATCAATATTACTCTGCCTGTTTTTTGGAGGAGTTTAAACTCCTTCAACACAACCTTGAAACATGCTGCGCATTGTCAAAATTAAACTTCACAACAGCTCTCAAAAATACCAAAATATGTGACATCAGGGCAAATACTGTTTCTATTCCTGTTCAGTGCATTTTCAAATTTCAAGGTATAAGTGACCAAGATGGGTCTGTGTATGTAATGGTATGTGTATAGAAGGTTATATAATAGCCAAAAATCCCCAAAATATGTTAGTTTTATCAACAATAAAGTATGCATGACCTTTTACTGTTTGTTAACATTTTTAAGGCGTTGGTGATGTGTTTTTGCAAATAGACTTTTAGCTTAATATCATGTTCACTCAGAGTCTTGCCTGATCTTGGACTGAGATGTGAAACTTAATATGAAGATATGATGATAAAAGCTCTTTCACAGCTGGGTTTCCTTGTGCCAGTTATTCATTAGGATATATTATGTTTTCAGTAGCCACTTGCCATAGTCATGAGTCAGAATGGACCCTCAAGGATCTCATATATTCAACGTAACAGCTGGGGCTGAGTGGCTTTCAGCTTTACTGTACAACGAATACATTCATTCACATCACAGTCTTTTGAACCGTAGTTTGCTTTTACGTCATGCTGTATACTACCATGCAAAACACGTCTGTTTTGCCCAGGAGCCAACCCAAAGAGAAAAAAAGAGACAAACCCGAGGCTTTGATGTTTAGGTGAAATGCACAACTGTTATGCAGATATTAAGGAAAGAAAAAGAATATAATAAGCTTTAAACTTTCCAAATATGAATGGCCAAAAATTAGGCCTGTTATAGTTAGTTTAATTAGTTCTGGTTTTTAACCAAAGTAACCTTTGGTATGGTTTGATTGAATTACAATGTACTTAAAGCAATAAAGTGAAAAATTATTTTCTTTTCTTTTTCCTTCTGAAAAACAAAACAACACCAAAAATTGTATTGTTTATATTACATTATTTATATATTGTATTTTTATTTATAGGTGTTATGTTTTTTTGTTTTTTGTTTTTTTGTCTGTTTTATGTTGAGCGTTGTTTTCCTTTTGACATATTTTTCAAAATATTTACTCCCAAACTTGGAAAACTAGGACCATTTGAGGGCCATGAGGGCCTGCTGCTCAAGGTTATAAGGTCAAGAATCCAAACAGGTGCACAAATTTTGTCTTTGACAACACAAACTGAATGACACTAACAATTCTGAGAACTGCAAATGGATAAAAAGTTTGCATGGTGATTGCCTAATGGTTGAATATTATCACCTAGACATAAACATGTAGACTCTGGAATGAGTGGCAGTCATTCAGATGGCAATTTCAAGTGCACTCTCAAATCAAGACCCATTTTCTAAAAGTGCACTTAAAGCCTGTTATATAACTCTCATCCATAAGCTGCATGTAGAAGCACAGGCCATTAACAATCACTACTAACCAGTCTTATGCCTAAATGAGAGCAATGTGACCTAAAATAACTGCAGCTATATGATGAAAAAATATAAGCACAACAATTAAAACAACATGTCAGTTTTCATAATTCATTCTCTGTACATTAGTTTTTACCCTGCAGCTTGTCATTACTCTCAGAGTTGTTCCCAGGGCGTCTACACTGAGAAGATGATGGAATCATTCCTGGAGCAAAGTGCAAAAAACTGTCAAGCTCTTTGACATAAGCCTCAAAAATGAAGCTTATATAATGAGATTTGGCAGAGACGAGCTATCAAAGCCAAGCATGGTGCCGACTAATTGAACAGGCATATTATAAGAAGTCCAACTAAGCCAAAGAGGACTGAAGACAGGCTGAGAAAATACCATCCATGTAATCATTCATTTGTATTATATCTCATATACATTTTTTTCTAATAATTGTGTCATTATTTCAGACACAGTCTTAGTTAATATCATTTTGACATGGCACACCACAAATTTACTGACCCATTGTATGGTTAAAACTGTTTAGTGTTATTGCAGAAATTGGGTTTGATAAAACCACTCCGTATTATTTCCTACAGATTTGTTGTTATGTCGTTTTTTAGTTTTAAATAAACATTATAGTATTGTAAATATAAAAATGTTTTATTTATACTTAATAGCACACAAGGCTCTCTTGATTGCTCTATCAAAAAGTACAAAACAAGGGAGATTCTCTTCAACATAACATTTTTAGGCATCACTTTTTTTTCATTGTTTTCATTTCATTAATTTATTCAGATCTGCCCTCTATACCGACCCAAAAACCTTGGCTGTGCTTATCGTCCATCAGCTGATCAGGTTCTGAAGATATCGACGCTGGCCTTTTAAAAAAAAACATATCGGTCGACCTCTACAGGAGACACGTATGTCTCAGCCGTTGCTGCTTTACAGAAACAGAAAAATGCAGATTTGATGACAGGATGGATGAAATGATACGTGAGGAGATAATGTAACACGTGACCAGCTCCTGCATTACAGAAAGACTTTAGTTTGAACCTGATTTGACACTGGATAAAGCTGTTACAATAGCAGCACAAATGGAAACTATTAGACTGTAGACAGACACTGCTTCCCGGACCTGGAGTACATGACTGTTAAATGCAGACCCGTTTATCTTCTAAGAGAGTTTACTGTTGTCATGGTAACCGCTGTGTACATTTCACCAGATGCTAATGCTAACTAGGCACTGGGACTCTTGCATAGCACCATTAGCAGCCAGCAAGTATCCTGAGGCTGTGCATATTATTGACTTTAATCAAAGTGAATTAAAAACTGCGCTTCCTAAGTTCCATCCGCATGTGAAATGCGCCACTAGAAGATATGACAAGATAAGACAAGTTCTACTTTAATTAAAATGTGGCTACAGGGCTATACAGCTCCTACACCTGGGCCAGTCAGACCACATGTCCCTGCACCAGCATGCACTCCCCTCAGGAAACAGGTTCTTACCACAATAAGGACTGTGAAAACTTGGCCTGAAGGTGCCTCTCACCTGCTGCAGGACTGTTTTGAGAGAACCAACTGGGATATTTTTAACCACCCAGACCTGGAGGAGCACACAGCAGCAGTCCTGTGCTACAAACACAGATGCACAAATATTGTTACTGTGGACAGAATCCGGGTTTATCCCAATCAGAAACTCTGGATCACCAGAGAGGTCCAGCGCCTGCTGCGGGTGAGAAACAAGGCTTTCAGGTCTGGCAACTTGGAGTAGTACAGCCCTGCAAGAGCCAAACTGAAGAGAGGCATCTGACAGACCAAGATGAGCTACAGGCAGAGGATCGAGGGGATCATAACTACAGAACAAACCTTGCTGCTGCCGATGGGGACCCTTCGCTGGCAGAGGATCTTAGCCTCTTCTTTGCCCACTTCCAGGTGGAGCCACCAGAGAGAGCTGCACTGCAGCCACCTGCCCACAGCAGCTCCTCCTTCACTGTGGAGGAGCATGAGGTGAGGCGCACACTGAGGGCTGTGAACTAGAGGAAGGCTGCTGGAACTGATGCCATTACTGGACGGGTGCTGAAGGACTGCGCAGACTAGCTGGTTGGGGTCTTCACCAAGATCTTCAACCAGTCCTTACACCGGTCTATTGTCCCACCTTGCATCAAGTACTCAACCATTGTCCCTCTGCCCCAAAAGTCCACAATCAACAGCCTGAATTACTACAGACCAGTTGCACTCACCCCGGTCATCATGAAGTGCTTTGAAAAACTGGTATGTCGTCACATCATTTCCTGCCTCCCATCTACATTCAACCGCTACCAGTTTGCATACAGGGTAAACAGATCTGCAGAGGACGTCATCACCACCACTCTCCACACTGCTCTGTCCCACCCTACGGCCCATGGCGTAGGTTGTGTATATATCTTCATTAGGGATGACCGAGGTTTCATCAATGGGGTTACAAAGATGGAAGCAACAGGCTCCTTACCAGGCCAGGTTTAAAACCTTGTTTTAACAGACTTTCATCAAACAGCTATCTTTCATTGACAAATTGTTTTAGTATTGAAATTATTATAATACATTATATTCTAACTTTCAAATCTGGTTTTATTTTTTGCAGGATTTTGCTCTGCTCCCCTTGTGTTTAAACATTTTTAGCCTTTTTAACTTTTATGTAAAATTGTGAGGTCCTAGTCTGTTTTAAAACTCAGTGGCATAGTTGTACTGGTCCAAGCCCACAGTAACACTCAAAGGGAGGGGCTCAGAGGGAGGGGCTGCTAAAGTCCGATAAAGTCTAGTCCAGTTAGAGCTACAGACGTATGTTTTAAGTACATTGTTTAGATGGTATGATCTTTTACAGAGGGAGACGATGTTGTGTCCTGTAATGCATATTATGTCATTTGATGGTGCATGAATGTTTGCATACTGAGTAATGAGTGCAACTGAAGAAGAAGAAGAAGAGATGAAGACAGACAAAACACTCAGTAAATGTTGTGTTTCTTTATTTGGCCACACTACACCACAATAGTGTAGCTCCAGCACATACAGTGGTGTATGATATATAGACAACAACTGACTCCGATGCTTCTGAGCAGGATCTCTGTGCAAGGCTCTATTTGAAGATGACTTATTTTACATATCACAAGAAAACATTCAGCTCCTTGAATCTACCATCCACTTTTCCATCTAAACCTCTGTACATGACCCGATTCACTATTTCTCTTCAGAGATGGGACTATATTTTATTCAGTGAGTTCATGTGCTTCTATACCTGACCTAGCCTATATCTAAAAAAAAATGAAAGGATGAGTTTCACAAACCTTCTACTATATGAATAATAGAGGATATGTTAATATAATGCTGGGGAATAGGGGGTTCTTTTGTTTTATCTGCAGAGGGACTCAAACATCCTTGGCTGGTTCTGGCCAATTCAAACATCCTTGGCGGATTGTGGCTGATTCAAACATCGTCAGCTAACTCTGGTCTTTCTGTGAGGAGTCTGCATGTCCTCCCTGTGTCACCATGGGTTCTCTCTGGGTACTCCGGCTTCCTCCCACCGTCCAAAGACATACATGTACATATACATATATACATATATATATATGTGTGTGTGTGTGTGTGTGTGTGTGTGTGTGTGTGTGTGTATATATATATATATATATATATATATATATATATATATATATATATATATATACTGTCACCGTGGGTTCTCTCCGGGAACTCCGGCTTCCTCCCACCGCCCAAAGACATGCATGTATAGGTCAATTGGCAAAGTATCACTAGTGAATGAATGTGAGAGTGAATAGTTGTCTGTCAATGTCTGTCTCTAAGTGTCAGCCCTGTAACGAACTAGCCATTGTCCAGGGTGTACCCCGCCTAAGGCTCAAATTGCTGGGATAGGCTCCAGCCACCCACGACCCCAAACAGGACCAAGCGGTAGAAAATGAATGAATGAAGAAAAAAAAAAAAAAAAGGTAAAGTCATGTGTGAGGTTGTGCTAAAAAGAATGACACCAAACAAGGCAAGGCTAACAGTTTTTAAGGTGAAATATAAAGGTAAAATCAAAAATCAAAAACAGTCAATAGTATCCTTGACCATAGAGGGTTACATTATGAAGATATTCAGTGAGACCCGTCTGATCTGTTTTAAGTACCCCAGTGCCAGACTTGGTTTGTAGAAGGCGGGTCTCCGCCTATTGCAGTTCTTGAACTGCAATAGGCTGAGGTGAGCAGGGCCAGATGTTCATCCCAATTAATTTAATTTTGGTCCACATAGACCAGATCATTTGTAGCATGGTCCTATTGAAGCACTTTGTGTGCAGTTCAAGCAGGGCCCCAAATCAACTGATAAAGTCATACACAAGGGTTGCTGTTGTTAACTCAGCTCCTTGGTCAGTAACAGGAAAAGCCCAAACCCAACCACTAAACTGGTCCATTATGACAAGAATGTATTTGTTACCAGGGATACAGGAAATGGCCCAAGGAAGTCTAGGTGGAACTGATGTGCCAGCTTAGCTCTTTTCACAGGCCCTGTTGCTTTCAATGTATTACAGTGTTTCTTTACAGAAATATGGATGTCCTCCCTCATGCTGTACCAATGATAGCTCTGATTGCTCAAGGGTCTTTGTTTCTCCAAGGTGACCAGAGAGGGGATGGGTTATGGCAAGCCTGAAAGATCTGTTTTTGCATTGGAATGATGGACCTACAGCAGCAGGATTGTGTGTTCTGCTCCAACCACATCCCATGAAGTGAAGAGGGCTCCTTGCTGCAGCACAACCTGTGGCCAGCAGAGCCAGAACTTCCTCTTCATGGGACTTTCAAGTATCACCTGATCTTTGGTGGGAGAGTCTCTGGTTTTTTCCACTTGTGTAAGATGGAGAGGACAAGGTCTGCCTTTTAGAGTTCAGCAAGCTCTTCACAAACGTAAAACCTGGACTGGCAGATCCATAGCTTGGGCTATGTGTTGGCCTGCATCCTTTGGGGTTGGATGATGTTGATGCTGATGTTGGGCTTGCTTCTCCCCCATTGGTGCTGTAGCACTGTTTGTTTAGCTGAAGGTCAGTGCATGTAGACTGCAGCAGTTCAATATGTACCTGTAAGGTCCTTACAGTGTGAACCAGGGTTTGGAACTGGTCTGTCAGTGCAGCTGACTGGTCGTTCCTGTCAAGGGTCCCTGTCATCAGCCCAAGATATGCGTCTGGTTCTGTTCCTAATATCAGCTTGATATCCCACAGTAACTCTGCCTTTGCAAGGAACCAGTGGGTTCTGGTTCCCTTTTAGAAATGCGTCTGTTGCCAGTTGGTCTTAGAGCTGGAGATCATTACCAGGATAAGCTAGTGTGACGAGACACAGCACCTCCTCTGCAAACTCGCTCCTAGTTTCCTTCAGTAGTAGGCCATTCCCTCTGACCAAATCTCTGAGTGGGATGCTCAGTTAAGAGAAAATAGTCCTCCTATGTACGTGCTAAAAGTGAACTGATGCATCAAAGAGCAGGTCCTCTTGAGCATACATGCAAATTGTCAACTCTTTCCGCAGCATTCCATCCATACTTCCATTTAAAAGGCAAGACAAAGGAGTCCCAGTCGTCAGTACCATCAAAAGTGGGAAGTTTAGGTCTGTGTACCTCCTGCAAAGCATGATGGTTAGTCTGGCTAAAGTTGCCTCCACTCGGTCCTTGGTGGCTATGGAGTAGGGTCCAACACTGAGCTTCATGGTCAGCATTTCTGTTATCTCTCTGCCTGCTGTCAGTCTCAGTATTCATGTTTCTCCTTGATAGGGCAAGATTGCGAGACCTCTGATCAATGGCTCAGTTCTTCAGCAAAAGGGCCATAAACAACATTCCTTAGTCGGATACAGAACTAGCTGTTGGCCTTCTGGAACTGGGCCATCGGGGAGGTGTGGCAGTTTGATGGCTGCCCATCAACCGGGTGAGCATCATTTGCAAGTGCAGAGTCTGTTGATTTTGGCTGTCTAAAAGAGTTTTAAGCCATTTTGGGGCTTGCTTAGATTCAGGCTGTCCAGGCTGGCTTGTCCATAGCTCCTTGCAGTTCTATTGTCATCTTGTTAATATTTAAGCTGTTTTGTCTTTTAGTGAGTTATTTTGATTTATTTTGACACTTATTGACGTTTATAGTCCATCTCATTGGAACCTCCATGTTTCAGGGAACCCCAGTTATTTTCATAACCTACTGTGGCTCTGGCGCGTAGTGAGTTTGCTGTTCCGTGACAATAAGCACAATTAATCAATACCAAGAGAGAGACTTCAATTAGCGATGGCTTAGCAGCAATAATTTGACAACAGGAAGATTGTCAACTCCACTTGGATATTTACTTTTTCAGGATGGTGGGTGTATTCACAGTTGAAAAATCCCTCTTCTGACGCTAGTTGTCTTGCTTGTGGTTTCAATAATCTGACTTGGATATGTGGGGATGAAATGACTCCATATGACAAGGAATCTCATGTTTTGATTGTTTAGTCAACTTAGTTAAGTACAGGAACTTTTACTTATTCACATTGCATAAGGGCCAATTCACACCACTCAGTGAATAACACACCACAGTGAAACATCTTTTTAGCGACAAGGATAAACAATGTTATGAAAAGTAAGGATGGCTGTTTGGGCAAAAAGAAAAAAAAAGGGGGGGGGCTAATACCAGTGTTATAAAATGGCAGCCATTGGCACTCTAGCAGCATGTGATGCTAAAAGTCAAACATGGAAAGAACACTGTACCACTGTAATACTAAAAAACAGAAGGGTGGAGCTCAAATGACCAGTTTGAATAAAGTGCAAGAGCAACATGTGAACACTGAACGCTGATAATTCAGAGGAAAGTGGACCAATACACTGAAAACATACAAAATAAACGGAAAAAGTAATGATTTTGAGATAGACAATGGCTGCAGTCTTACAGTAATGAAAGAGAAAAAAAACTTTTCAAGCAACTTGGAAAGACATTGAAACTCCAAGGATCAGCCTGTATTAGGTTGGAGACCTATACAGGTGACCCTTTAGAAGTAGTTGGAGGAGCTTATGTCCAAGTCAGGCACAAGAAGCAATGAGCCAAACAGCCTATAGTTGTAGTCAAAGGGGATAGTCCCACTTTACTGGGTCAGGTGTGGCTTGAGGACATTCAACTTAACTGGACAGAAGTAAAGCCAAACAAAAAGCTCGCCAGGTACATCATGTCCACTCAGATTAAAACATGTCACACCAAACAGAGACGACATTGCAAGCAATACTACATAAGCATGAGGAATTGTTCAAAGAGGAGCTAGGCACCTTAAAGGACACCACAGTGCACTCATCTTGAAACCAGTTCCATAGAACCACAGAGTGTCTTTTAAGAGGAATTCCTTTAGTTGCCATATATCTTGATGACATTTTGGTCAGTGATGTGAACAAAGCCGATCACCTTATTCTCCTTGACAGAGTGTTAACAAAGATGAAAGAGGCAGGACTACACTTGAGGAGAAACAAATGCACCACAACAAATACCAACCACCTGTTGTGGATATTCGGATTCAAAAAGACTTACCTAAAGAGCCAGATGTGTGACGTTTGACCAGGACACACTTTTTTGCCAGCTCACCTTAAAGACTTTGTTAGTTAAAGAGATAGCTTTTTCAGTTAAGGACTTAATGTTCTTGATTTTGCTTAACTGATACACTTTAGTGCAAGTGAGTTGATGGTATATATAACAGTTTTGGTTGTTTCTATTCAGTAGTAACTGGTTGTTGACTGAAAGGTGGGGGCCATGTGGTATATTGACATAACATTTGACTATAATCTTTTGAATATATTGTCTTATGTCATTGATGGTAAAGCCATGAATGTGAGTTGTTATGTTAACCCAGGGGTTGGCAACCCAGAATGTTCCAAGAGCTATATTGGACCAAATAAACAAACAAAAAAAAAATGTCTGGAGCCACAAAAAATTAAAAGCCTTATATAAGCCTTATATGAAGGCAACACAGGCTGTATATTAGCTATATTAGCCTACTATCAAAATGACTAAGTAGGCTACAAATACATAATGAGCATTCATGATTAAATGTTTCTTTTCCCTGCAGCGCATCCTGGAGAGAATGACGCACCACGTGACTACTCTGCTGTACGATATTTGGTGCATTAAGTTTAACTTCCATTACAATATTAATGTCATCAGCTATCTTTCTCTTTTTCCTTTTGGGATCCATTTGTTTGTTTCCAACAGCCACCTCCATGGCCACACGCCGCGCTGAAACGTGTGTCGCAGGCTATGACGCAAATCTTCGTTGACAGAAATGTTGAAATTTAATATTTATCATACACATTTTTACAGCATTGGAAAACGTTAAGAATGTTTGTGTCATGTTTGTGTCATGTTTGTCCTCCTACAGAAACCATATTAAAACAAAAAATATACAAAAATATATAAACCTGATTTAGTGTCAACTAGTAACAGTGATGTTATACTGTTTATATTTATGTCACATTACCAACCTGTAATGAGAAATGATGAGACAGTAGGCAATTAGCTTCAGGCCATTGAATAAGAAAACTGTGTGATTGTAACTGCACAATTATGATACTGCCAAATGGGCACCCCAATACTAAAATAACACCATCAAATTAAGCAGGAAAATATTGTTAACCCTTAAAACAAAATTGTTGTGTAACTGTTACAAATTATTCATAAAATAAAATACATTGCAAAATAACTCATAAAATGTGACCAGACATTTTGTGTACGTCACACTGTAGAGGGGATACTTGAACAATATCACACTTCTGTGGTGTTCTTATAAATGTCTGCAGTGATTTCGCCTTTTCATTTCACAGTGCTTTTTCTTCCTCAGCCTGAATTGGTTGAATGCAGGCACAACAGCTAAGACATGCTTTCTTTAGATGTAGCACCTTTGGCCCTATTTGCTGATTATGTGAATTGTAAACCTTGTTAAATTAAGCTGCATGTCTCATTTAAATACTCTCCTCCCTAACTGTTGCACTGTGAAATAGAAACTGCATAAATATAGGCAATGAGGCCAGTTGCAAAATCACCTGCATGTGTCCATGCATTTTCTGTGCAAAACTGGGGCCCTTTAGAAAACATTGCTTTGCAATGGTGCAGTGCTTTAGTAGATCTAGCCCTTAACAGTTAACGTTAAAATAACCCTTTACAATAGCGCCTTGGTACAGATTAAATGGGGTAAATGTAAGTGCGTCCTGAGTCTTTGATTAGGACCTTCTGATGAAACTCCTTTCCTCTCCCTGCTGCCCGTTTGCTCATTAATCCAATAAAGAGCAACTCCAATCAATGCTGTGGTTGTTGTGGATGAGCAAAGCAGACACGCACTGCTGAATTAACTGTACGGCCTGATTGACAGCAGCAGAGCATCAATATCACAGCTAATAAGGGTGATGGGCTGCTAATGAAGATGTTTAGGGCAGGCCCAGTGCTTAATGCAGTGCAGCAGGAGTCTCTTCAAACAGAATATCTCAGCAACGTGGCAATATTCTTTTATGTTCCCAGATAAACAATTAGTCATGCCTGCCATTCTGTATGTGATGCAAAGTCTGCAAATCACATCAGTCACACTATTTTATATTTGCGCCATCTATTATTAACTGTTTCCCTGAATGGCTTTCTGAACAGATTTGCAGGCTCTACAGTAACTAAAGTACTAAAGTGGCTTCATGTTTGGATCATTCTCCTATGATTACTTACGTCTCATTTATAGTTATAGCTATCGAAGAATAGAAAACACTTATATGTTATACTCTATGTTGCAGGATAAGTTTTTATCTTTTGCATATTCAGAAAAACTGTTGAGTGCTCACGACCAATAATGGACAATAAAACAGTGGTGAGCTTCATTGAGAATTATTTGAACTAGGGCTTGTAAAATTAGCGTATTAACTTTTTGCGTCAATTTTTTCCATTCAGTGCGTAAAAAAAAAAAAACCCACAATTGTTAATTTGATGCAACACCCCCTCAACACCACTGCAGCTCATTTCCGTTTCCTGTGGCTAATGTAGCTGCACACTCGGGGTAGCAATGGAAAACAAAAAAGACACACTGCTAAATGGACAGGCTCGTATTGTGAACTAGCACTTATTGCATGAAAATATCTCTCAACACCTGCCACTACTGTACCCTGTGAGAGACTCCATTATCTCTCAGGCCACATCATTCAGAAAAAGAGAGCTGCTCTATCTTCTACTAATATGGAAAGACTCATGTGCCTCAGCTGTTGGCTGAATGTAATGGAGGAATAGGTTTTGTTTCAAAGCAGATTTAACTATTCTTTAAGGCTCTAAATTACACAAGTTTACACAAATTGACATTTCAAATAGCCAACATTTTAAACCACAAAGTGAATGTATTGGGGATGCATTTAAGTTACTGTGTTTTATAAAGGTTTCTCATTTAGGTTATTTTTAAGTTATTTGTCAAATCATTTTGCATTCATAGACTGGGCTGTCATAGTGACTCAGTTTTGAAGCCTGAACAATCCAATGTATACTTCGATTTAAAACAATGTACAGGCTATACAAAAGTCGGCAAAGCTAAATGATTCAAAATCATTAAAGGTCCCATATTATGCTAAATCGACTTTTCTGAGCTTTTAACCATGTTCTAACGTTGTTTCTACCTCAAACACATACCCAAAGTTGTGTTTTCTTTCATTCGCGCATGTTTAAGTAATTTATTTAGTTTGAGCTACAGTCCTCTCAACGAGCTGTTTCACGCAATGACGTCAATATGTGAAATAAACCACTCCTCTCCAGGAAGTGCTCCTCCACACTCCTCCAGACCCTCTCTCCTGAACTGTCAACAAATGCCGTGCTCTGCAGCTCAGACACAGAGAAGCATTGCTGCTACTGTGTTAGCTTACTTACCGTCAGCAACATGTATTACTAACAAGTATTACTGCATAGCTCTACATACTGCTAGGCTACTTTATTATAGTTTTTTCAATACACTGAACAACAGCTACCTTAGGAGTCTCCAGGCAGCATACATTCTCAACTTCAGTAGGCATTGTACGGTCATTTCCACATGTGCCCCTATAAACAGAAGCAGTTAACACGCGCTATGCTACGGGCTACACCATAGAAACATACACAATAAATAGTTTCTCATTTACCAAGCAGAAACGTCTTGTAGAAGCCTTCGAGGTCTTTGTGTTTGCTCATGTTCTTCGAACTCAGAGTCAGACTCTGGGTCGAAGATATACGGCTCAGTTACTCTCAAAGCCATTGCTGAAAAAGTTATTACTACCATGTACCGTGTTTCCAGCGCAGCGCTAGCATGACATCATGAGTGGGCGGAGCCAACACGGGAGAGCCTTAAAGTGACAGCGCCAAATCAGACTGTTCACTTTGGGCTCATGATTAGGGGTCATCCAAACCGCTTGTATAAGATAATTATTGTGTGTTTCATGTTGCAAAACGTGATATGGTAACCTAAATGTATCCAAAATACACTGTATAATGTTCAAAATAGTATAATATAGGACCTTTAATATTAAAGTTACTTTCAATAAACACACTGAACCATTCTGACACATCTTGTCAGTCACTGATTACATGATTTACTGCTTATCTATTTTCCTAGTGTCCAAATATGTTCTATGCTAATTCCATCTCCTTCCCTTAGTGGAAATGGGAAATGGAAATAAATGGAGGCAGTGCTCTAAACATTGTTTAGGGTGTCTGTATTACTGTCTGACTGTATATGTGAGTTTGTATGTGAAGTGTCCTCAGTTGTTAAATGAACTGGATTAGCCACAGCAACCAGCTTTAACATAGTTTATCATCTGACAAAAAAATCATATTTTGGATCTGCTTTTTTCTGACAGGTCTTTCAGGAGGAGCTTTTTTCCCCAAGTGTCATTATTCTCTGCAGACCATCACCATCTTATGCATGCCATATAGCACTTTGCTGTGCACACAGAATAAAGAAGCATTTTCTGAAAAAAACACCGACCTCTGAATATACATAGATAAATCTAAAGGGCTACACACAGCCTTTAATGACCATTACACTGTGTCAGAGCCAGGTTCCAAACAAGCCCCCAAAACAGTGAGTGTTCAGATTTTAACATATCTCGGCTTAAAATGATCTATTATGAAGGATTTCTCTTGACTTTTCTGATCCTGTTTTACATGCCCACACTGTATAATTGAAAATATCTCTATGTTCTGTCTCTCTACTTTCCCAATTCAATCAGGCTTTTCACTGTAAAATATTAAAAGGCATTTATTAAACATACACCTGTATATGTTACTTTAGAGACAGGCTCCAAAAATAGTAATTGTACAGTTTGTACAGGGTTGAGCAAAAGGTCAGAGCTGAAAATGTATACGGTGCATTTCCACCATCATAGTTGTATTTGTCAGATAAAGCACAATATTCTTCTTTCTTGTAGCACATTGCACAGCATCCAGTGCTCAGATATCATGCTTATCCGGCAGCATGTTTCCGGGTTGTGTCCGGGATGGGAGGTGTGATCCGGCAGTGCACTACATTCAGCTACAAGAGAGGCCTAATAACATCCCCGAGGCACAGATGAAACAGGCTCTCCACTGCCGCTGTTTACCAAGGAGTGTGTTTGAAGTTCAGCTTGAGATGTCTTCATTTCTGCTCCAGAGTAACATTCCAAGGCAAGAAAATGTAATTCAGATAAGAGCTGAGGGGGAGGGGGAGGGCAGACAGTATCAAGGCAAGTACTGCTTTCCACTCTCCTGCTAAAATCCCAGACAGGATATGGACTCATCTGCCACTTTTATATTTTTGTAGTGTGATGTCTTAAGAAACGCTTGAACTGTGTTAAACTCGGGCTTAGAAACCCTTAAGATTAGGAAATGCCTGCTGTTGGGACCAGCAGGGACATTATTTATTCATATGGCTTGCCCTGCCTTGACAGTCTACCAAGTTTGGATGGAGGTGAAATGGGAAGTCCATTTCTGCTTTTTTTGTTTTGTTTGGTTGTTTTTGTTTTGCATTCAAAACCAGTGCACAATGTAGGTCAGTATTTGGGCTAATGTGTTTCATGTGTCAAAGATTAATTTCATATCAGATGTAGATTCAGATGTAACACAGAGTAAAACAAAAAGTAGCAGCTTACTTGGCTGTTTCATATTTCATCAGCACTAGGTGCGTTCGGGATGAACTGAGCCTCTCCTGGATTGTAGATGAGAGCAGACGGCAGCAGCAGGAGGCGAAGAAAGACGGACAGTTTGTGACCCAGATCATGTCTGAAGTGCAGTTCTCGCGTGTGTTTGATGTATATTTCAAATAAATCGATTTAATTGATATTAGAAGGGCTTTGCCTTGTGTGAAACTATCATAGTCTTATTGTAATTTAGTTGCGCTTCGGGGCACTGTAGGTATGTCGCTTTTAGCAGCGGTCTTTGGCCTTATCCCCAAGTTTACGCATTTACTATCTCATAAAGTCATTGTATTTTGCAAAATGTCGTAAATGATTGTGTTCTCTTTATCTGACAGCAGCACAAACAGTTTCTACCATTAAAACTTGTTTTGTTTGTCTGGATTTAACATATAGAGAGCTGGTGGTGGAGGAGTGGGGGGTTGAGTGAGTGGGGTGCTGGTGGAGTAGGGGGCAGTGACGTGTCAGCGTGGTACGTTTCTGATCAACGCTAAACTCAAAGCCAATCAAGTGTTCTTGACAAGTGGGCGTTTCAGCCGCTGCAGTTGCTTTTTCACAACGGCTCAGATGGCTGCTCTCGTTTTGATCTCACGAGATTTCCGGCACTGGTGCGTAGGTTACGTCAGAGCAAGTATCAAGTCGGACACAAATCTAACCGGCGTGAACTGCTCACCGATCGGCACTGATCTAAACTGCGCAGGTCTGGCTCAAGTCGAAAGCACCTATTGTCTAGATCCTTCTTTTGCATATGGGGGTAGGAGTACTTGGAAGCAACCCAGGGGGTACTTGAAGTTTTTTGGTAAAAATACAACAGTATACAAAAGAAATACTAATAATAATGAATGCTGAAATATTAAAAACAATAAATACGATTATCTACATTTATGCTGTATTTATTCTTAAAAAACAAAACTAATATTCTTAAAAAGTCTGTGTCCCCTCCCCCCGTCATCACAATAGTTTGACCCAACCTGAACTCGACAAGCCCTATGTCAAACGTCATAACAAGCGAGTGATAGCTAGCTTTGGATTTGTGGTTGAAGCTTAGCAGCGATGCTGCAGGAAACTAAGACCAGACAGCACCAAAGAAGGCTAAGCCAGAGGCTCCAAATTTCACCAGTATACAGAGGACTATATTTTGATGGAGTTAACATCCACCACCTGCAACCCGCTGCCTCTGTGCTTTTTCTGTGGCAAGACGTTAGCTAACGGTGTCATGAAACCAGCTCATCTCCAGCAGCAACCGTTACAAATATTGTAATCTATTAATTCATAAACATTTAGTAATTTTATCTATATAAATATTGTGTTGGATCCCTGTATCCACCACCACAAATGACCCTTAGAGCTGTATTTTGTAAAAGAAAAATTAGATTGATATATCTTTTACATGCAATGCCCAAACTTTAGGTCAGGTATGGAAATCAACAAGTTACACAAAATGTATAATGTTTTTTTTATCTAACAAATCCTTAGCCTTATGTACTATTATTGGATATTTTAACTTTTATATAATTTATAATATAAATATGAAATGCCTGACATTATATAATTTCTAAAAGTGAGTGACTGTCCTGGACATATCTATTGCATGGCCTGTCTGTCTTGGGAGTGGGTCCCTCCTTCTGTGGTTCTCCCTGAGGTTTCTCTGACCCTGATGGAGGGTCTAAGGACAGGGGATGTTGTCTTGTTCTGCCTGTGCATTTTATCTGTCTGTTTTGTGAAGCTCTTTGAGGCAATTGTTGTTGTGATACTGGGCTGTACAAATAAAATTGAATTGAATTAATTTTATTATATATAGTTCTGTTTCTGGAAACTGTTTCCCATCCTTCAAATACCCTCTAACCCACTGATGTGCCACCCCTCTGACACCATATTTGTTCAGTAAAACTGTATTAAATGCTTTTTGAGAGATTACAGTTGAAATTTCTTCAGTCATTTCAATAATTACTGTTGTGGTGGAGTGATAGTATGAAATCCATATTGGCTATTGCTTAGTAAACTTTTTTTTTTTTTTTTTAGTGCATGTTAACTTGATATATTGATTTTAGAAATAGGAATATGGCCTTTCCTGGTATTGAGAAATCTAGGTTAATGAAAACAGGATAAGCCTCATAACAGGGATACTCAAGTTCATCTCCGTCCAGGCTCACACAAATAGGTACCAATTAGGACGAATGATCTGGGGTGCATGGTAGCAGAGTGGTTAGCACTCCTGACTCACAGCAAGAAGATCGTTGGTTGAAACATTACTGTATGTTCAGGCCTTAACATTTGCATTTTAAACAGAGAGAACAGCTCATTCATGGGTAAAACACATGTTACGCATTTTGTCAAATTTATCCAGAAAATTAATGAAAAACAATTGTGTTAAAACACAATGATGTAATAATGGCTATTAATTAATATTCACATGTTAATGTTACTTTCAAAACAGCATAATGGCAAAAGGATGGATGTGTGCCTCCAATCTTCTGATCAAATCTCCTCCTTATGGTCCACAGTTAACATATTTTCACTAAATCCTTAGCATTTAAACAAGTGAAGATTTAACACTGTTAACCTTGGATATACACACAGCCTAGTCAGTGTTTGTATCTGCTGTGTGTCTCTGGTCTCAAGACTGGCCACAGGTTGGCATTTCACTGGAAAAAACTCCTACTGCTCCAGATGGCCAGTTAGCAATTGGGTCTGACTAATTACTGTTGTGTTCGCGCACTTGAAAGGACATGGCTCTGTCATCATAATGGTCTAAATGAGAGTGAAGATGGCATCACAGCAGAGTGGTGTAGCCTCATCAAAAACTAACTTGTTTAGTTGTCATCTTCTTTCCCTTTCGGCTGTATCTTTCAGGGGTCACCACAGCGAATTGCCTGCTTCCATATAGCCCTATCCCATGCATCAGAGGGTTAAGTTTTAAATAACTGCATTAGTTGATATAAACTGTAGAGAGGCGAGATTTAATGTACATCCACTCTAAAAAGGCAGCAAATGAGACACAATGCTTCACTGTAAAGAGACAGAGTACAGAGCTCTTGTGGTTAAATTAGTCCTTTGTTTCCGGCCTAGCCTGGCCCTTTTTTGGTTGCATTGTGGGTAGTCTGTGTGCTTATGCTGTGTGTTTTGGCACTGCGCGCCCTCTTCTGTTAATAGAGGCTGTGCTACAGAAGAAAAGTAACACCTTACTACTCTGGAGTTTACTCCAAGTGCTGTTTGAGTGTATGAATCCTGTGTGAGGTACAGGCCTTGTATGTGTGTACTGCTTCGAAATGTTGTAGCTAATTGTGAATTAGCATGCTTGCAGGATTTGCACTGACTTACACTGAAGTACCAGCTATTGTTACTATATGGTGATGCTAGCGTCAGCTTATTGTTTCTGTATGAGAAGTAAATGAGCTTTAGAATATATAAGGAGACTATAAAGAGACTTGTATTGAATACCGTGGAACAGGAGAATATCTTGGAAATTCTGGTGTCTCCCTTTGTCTTTCCATTCACAAAAGCACCATGAACACATAGTCACGGACAACATCGCCTGCATTAATCCTTAATCTACCACTGATTGGATTGAAGGATTTGTGATTTCAATTTAACCAGTGCACATGGTTTATTTTGTTTTATGGCTTGCTTTATCAAGTGAAATGGACATTTTTTGGTCACATGCTCCCAAGCAACGAATTAGGCCTGCAATGGTTTTATTATGGGTATAAAGACATGCTTACTAATAGACGCTGTGCCCCTTTAGCTCCACTGCTGCATCTGGGATGTTTTCATGCAGCCATATCTCAGAAATAATTGTTATACAGCTTTCCAATCTGTTATTCACAAATAGTGATCTAAAATCGTCTATTTTCTTTAGGGTTAGCAAGTGTTGACTAAAAGTAAACTGGGAATGGCCAGTTTTTGAGGGGCCTGACGCAGTCTGGCTTTACAGCCTCTGCAACTACTTGCAGCGCCATCTGGTTTAGAGCCATCTGCAGTTTTTTGTGTGTGTTTTTCAGGAAAAAATGTGTTATGCCATCATATACAATGGTTGAAAATCTAAAAATAATCCACTATTTGGTATTTATGATTCAGACTGAAGTGGATTTATTAAAAAAAAAAAAAATGGGAGATACAAAAAATATGAACACACTAATTTAATTATGTTTTTTTAAAAGGAAGTTGATGCCTATCAATGACATTTCCAAGACTCTAATAATTCCCCCAAGGAAATTCCATTTTGCATTTAGAATATTGAAAAAATTGCATTTTTGTGTGTGTGTGTGTGTGTGTGTGTGTGTGTGCGCGCGCGCGTGTGTGTGAATGAAGATTCCATTATATACACTGGCATATAAAGGGTTACAATTCTGAAAATGATAAAATAGTTGTTATTTATGATTAGGATTGAAGTGGATTAAAAGTGTCCTTACGGTAACAACATAACAGTTTAGGTTACATAGTGTCATAGAGTAATATGGGATTTGTGTTTGAAATATCAAAATCAGTTAAAAAATACACACCTTTGCGAAATAACATTGCAAAAAACATAATCACAGTGAAGTTATCAAAAAACAAAACTTGAACAGGACACCTTTGTCCCCAAAAGGGTATGAGGGTTAGTTAACTTTATAACACACAGAGATCTGTTCTTGCTGTTGTTGTGGATTCATGCAAATTACCTATACGGCTGAAGTTTCATTTCTCACAAAACAAATGTGTGCAAAGCGGTGTTTTACTGCAGAATGCATTACAATGACTGATAAAAAGTCAGGCACAAGACGCCCTGGCTCAGGAGCAGTGTCTTTTATAAACTGTGGTTTGTTTAGACATGTATGAAATATGCCAGGGGTGGGCAAACTTTTTGGCTCAAGGGCCACACTGTGTTTTAAACTCTATCAGACGGGCCAAACTGTAAACTAATATAAATGACATGAGAAAACCTGTAAATTGACATTTCTTGCACAGACTGATTAGTATAATGTTTGATGGAAAAGTGGTGGCTGATATTATGTTCTTTGAAAACTGTAACAGTTTCTTGGCAAATAAGACATATGGCTACTGACTGATTATACCTTTGGCAAAAGTACCAGGCACTGAAGAAAAATGGCCAAATATATGCTGTCTTAAATTGTAAATAATTTGTAAATGCTTGGCGGGCCGCATTACAGAGCTCAATGGGCCGCATGTGGCCCCCGGGCCTTAGTTTGCCCACCACTGAAATAGCCTAATGATTGATGCAAGTGACTTCAAACTCATCACAATCTTGTCACATGAAGATTGGCTTATATTGGACGTTTTCGGAAAGTTCGGGTGGTGATGCAGTGGATTGTGGGATGTCAGTAAGCTCCTACTTTTCCATAAGGAATGTCCAGAGGTCCCTATGGTAAAGGGGGTATGAAAGGAAGCATTGAAGGTCCTTTCTTACCTCCCTTCCTTACTGAATTGAGAATTTAAACAGCTTTTATCATAGCCACAATAAAATATATCCAGGTCATTTAAAAGGACATTTCATAAACAATTTGAGGAATTTGGATTGAGCTGTAGAGCTGACCTCAAACGTAAGCTTTGATTCTTGTCTCTGAAGATGTGACCGTGTGCTTATCTCTGCCTGTTAAACGTTGTGTGAATGTTTAGCCAATATTTACCTGCATTTTGCTTTGCTTCCCTTTCCTCTAAGCATGTTTTTATTTTTTGTGCCATTTCTCTGTGTTAGCAGAAGTATCTGGTGCTGAAGAAAACACTGTCCGTGTGTTAAATGTAATCATTAATTAAATGTTGACGTGGTGTAGATCAATGTGAGCACGGCCAACCCAATGCTGCTATACCCATCACTGTCTAAGATCTTAGCTGACTTAATATGTGCTTTTGTCGCAGCACCATTTGCACTGCAGCTTTAAGAGGCCCTAATCCAGGTCTTGTATAAAAGTGCCCCTTTACCGGTGTTTCATCCTTTGCCTTCTCCACACTGCCCACCTACACTTCCGCTTCCGGTGTCAGGTTAGCAGGTAGGAGCCGGTCGCCGCTACACTTATCGCTGTTTGTAGTTTGGTTTAAACTAACACTAATGTAGCTCTCTCACAGGCCTTTCTTTATTTGCCTCGTGGTGCGGATTGCTCCAGAGTGTGTGCGTGCTTACCTACTTGCTTACTTATCTCTGTCTCCCAATCGCTTTAGGCTCACGCAGCGTGTCTCCCTGGGTGGATATTGCGCAGTGTTTGCGCCCCCAATGACCAGCATATAGCCACATCGGCCTCTTCAGGTGCCTGTCTGGCGGCCCCGTCTTCCCTCACCTGTTTGCATCTCCCACGAGTTAGCTTTCCAGCCGTTTTCTCCTCGCTGACTGGGCTCGCTGCTGTATTGTCTATTTGTTTTGTCTTCCTGCATTTTTATTGCTGTTTTTGCTGTGTTGATCTTGGGTTTGCTGATTTTCCAGTGACAGTTTTTGACCCATATTTCCTACTCAACGTGGCCCGAGACCCATCCTGTCTTCTCTCTCTTCATGCATGTTAAATGCAGACTCAGATTGGTATCGGAACCCATGACCAGAACTCCACATGTTTGTACAGGGGAAGTTTCAGTTGATTTGGATATTTAATTGAGTGTAATTGTGATTTTGTATTAATTTCTACCTCTGAGGTCCCACGTGGTGGCAGCGGTGACCCCTGGTGGTGGTGCTCCAGTTTGTTTGTTGTTTTTGGTGTGCCCACTTTCTGTTGTGTTTGTTGTGTTTAGGGTGCCCTTCTCCTCACTGGACGTGGTTTCCTCCTGCCCCACACTTCCCCCACTGGTAAGACTCAGCCCCTGATTTCATGTTGCATTTTTAAAAAATATCATTAAAAATAATGGCCTTTTTTATATGCTGGCTCTGTTTTGTTTGTCATCTGGTGCTAACAAGCAGATATTTGTAAGACAGAGGTCAGTGACAACATGCCCTATATTGTACTCCCAGCTGGTTTGACAAGATAAGGCAGGGCTAATTCAAGACCACAAAAATGGCAGGATGTAAGCATGAATGAATAAAGAGCATCTGTAAAAAACTAGAGGACAGCCGTCACTCCAGCTGACAGCCTCTCCTAACTGTCTGACTGGATGTGAGCTGAAAGAAAGTGGCTTTAATCAAGGCTTTGTTTGGAGATTTATATTCTACAGCACCATCTTTGACCATGTGCACAAGGATATGAATGTACTCCTGTGCTTTGGGCATGTCATGTACAGCCAAAGTGTTATAAGGCCTGGGTTTCAATGCACTATAACATTGTGAAGCACAGCCCGACATTATCTGTGTGTAAAATATCCCTGTTCGCCTGGTCTGAACTGTGCCTCTGATGATCTGACAGGTATAGAGGTCAAAGGTCAGGCAGGAGGATCCAAAGACTGCTTGTAATAACTCTCACATCAAGAGATAACAACCAACTGATGAAAGGATAATTGAACCAATAAATTCCATCTTATTTCAAATCATCACCAGTGTCATTATCACTCATCACTAAAATGAACACTCAACGGGCTTGTATCGACTTTAATTGAGTCACGCTGAGATAAACCACTCATAAATCAGATAAATCCAACACAGTAGTATAGAGATATTTACTTCATTTACAATCCTCTAATACAAAACATCCATCCTCTTTTTTCTATAGGGCTCTGCATGTGGGGACAGCTTTATAAGCAAGGAACCCCAAAAACTTCCTCCAGCTTCCGGGGAAATACCAAGGTGCTCCCAGGCCAGCAAAGAGATATAGTTCATCCAGGGTTCTCTGTGTCTGTTTTGGTCGATAGGGCATGCTTGGAACACCTCCCCGGGGGGCATCAATAACACATGCCCAAAACCCCTGAGCTGGCTCTTCTTGAGCTCCTCCCGTGTGACCGAGCTCCACACACTATGTGTAAGACAGCAACCAGCCACCATGCAGAGTATATTCATCTTGTATCTGAGACGTTGTCTTTTCAGTCATGCCCCACAGATCATGACCATAGGTAAGGGTAGCAACATAGACCAATAAAATCTCTAAACCACGATCTTTGATACATTGACAACACTGCTGCAGATGATCTGGCAATCTATATGTCTGTCTGCCCTTTTATCATCCCTTCAGTCATGGACAAGCGCAAAAGATACAAAATGGAAAACCATGGCCTCAGACTTGAAAGAGCTACTTCTCAACCAGCCACATAACACTCTGCTGTAAATCCCAGTACATGCAGAATATAGGGATTTTTTTTTCCATAGCTTTGTCCTACACATTACTGAGCACAATATATTTTAAAAATAATCACTTGTGGTTATTAACATCAGAGTTAATTGAACGGGGTAATGTATGTATTACTGTGTGTTACACAGCGCTGCAGTAACTCCACATGTTGTTTGATCATCACTTAATTTACCACACTTAAAGTCTCTGGTTTACCTCTAACAACACACAAATGAGAATTTATTAAAATATGCATTCATTTCTAATTCAGTTCAAGTTGAGGCTGAAGTTTTCAAAGTGTCCCTTTTGCCGGATCTATTTTCTTCTTAGGGCTCGGTGTCATTCCATCTGTGGGGATTTATGGGCCCTCCTCGCCTTTTGTTCTCAGACACGTCCCCTCAGTACGTATAGAAAGAGAATGGCAGCTTTTGAGCCTGGGCCAGTGTTAGATGATGAGATGATTGATGGATGCAGGTTTGTGCTGGGAATACCAATAGTGGGTTTTGATTCCCGCTCCCTTTGGGGCGGAAGGAGACTGTGGCTTTCATGACAGAGGACTTACTAACAGCACAGGACAGGGACAGAGGGCTCAGGGACTGTCTGTGCTGGAAAACCCTTCCCATTACATATCTACCAGAAAACACACATTTGGTTTGGAAGATCTTAAATATTTTTTATTATATTTTATGTTTTATAAAATGTTAATGTTTGTATATACAGAATTTTATGATGCACTTTAGATCATTGAAGCCACCCTGCATAACTTTTTAGACAAAATCTATATTCTCATAATCACGTAATGGTTGTTAGACATGAGGTCGGTAGAATCATGCCTATCTCACAGCCACAGTACCCTCAGCTAGACGGAAAAGTCAATATAAATTATATATAATTCCTGTCACCAGGACGTGCAGACACACTCTTTGCGGCGTAAATAGAGGGAACAGAAATGGACAAATATGTATTGTAAATAAATAACTGGACCCTAGCAGAATCATATTTGTACAAAATACATTTAGGGTGTGTTTACACTTTATTAGTTTTCACCTTAGATCCATAAGCAAAAAGCCCCACTCCACCGAGTGTTCACAGCTGGTATTTTAAAATACGGACCAAACACAACAAAGATGCCTTTTATAAGAAACACACTAGATGGTGCTGTTAGCCCAAATGCTGATAAGGCATTTTACCATTTCATTTTACCTCCCTCAGTGCGTTATGTTTGCCCTCTGCCCGTGTTTTTTAATTGGACAATATTGTTTTAGTTCATTTTTTCTGCTCTCGTTAAAAAATGCAATGTTACAGGTTTTTGTCGACAATTTATGTTGCTCTTCTTGTTTGGGCTCGTCTGTGGTTCCTTTGGCGTTCAAATTTTAATCAAACCGCACCAGAGTCCACTTGGAAGCACTTCGAGACCTCAGTTTTGAAGGGGTCATAGCACGTGTTTGGTGCACTGCAGGTGAGAACGCATCCTTAAATGACCTACTGTTTCAGAAGATATGTTGTTTTTCTTCCTCCAAACTTCCCAGTTTGGATAGCTTCCTTTCAAAAAAATTAACAACGTCCATAAAATGATGCCACTGCCATAACAACACAGAGAGTTTCTAGGTCTGCGGCCACTACTGGCCAAAAGTTACGCAGGGTGGCTTGAAGGATTAATGAAGAATTCATCTGTTTTGTGATTTGGTTTCATGGACATAGTGGATGGAGTCACCCATATAAAACAAAAGATGTACTGTCAAAATCACATGTGAAACAAGACATTGACTGTGCTCCATTTGTGTGTGTCCTTCATCAACATTTCCCTCAGTGGGCTGTGCTAACTGTGACACTATGTCATCTGCACTGAGTCACAAAGGTACAGTCCACCCGTACATCTCCCGCTCAAACTTCACGCTACAGGGCTGTTAAAGAAGGCGAGTTCATGCCTATGTGAATCAGCCTAAGGCTGTAGGTTCATTGGGGACATGTAGGTCTTTAATGTACTTAGGTTATTGTCTGAAAAAGTCATGCTTCTTTCTGGGTTTTTGAAGTTAATTAGAAAGATCAAAAGCATCAACAGAGAGACTGTTGAATGAAATTACCATTGTTTTAGTGGTAAAGTGTGGAAGGACTGTCAAACACATATTTTTATATTTAAATGTTTTATTTATATATGTATTTATAATTTTTATTGTGCATGATGCGAGCCTGCTTTATATATATATATATATATATATATATATATATATATATATATATATATATATATATATATATATATATATATATATATATATATATATCTCACAAAGGTTCAAAAAGTATACTACATTATCTGTTCAATAATAGATTCTTAACCTGTTTTCAGTACTTCATAAAGTTTGATAAGTGCTAATAAAACTTCTCAAGTGTGCATATATTGTTCATAAACAAACATGTCTTGGCCAACAGTACGCTCTGGGGACAGGATTTTATTACTCTGTTATTAGACTGACTTTTGGTCCAAGAACCCTGCTCCAATATGTTCATGTCTGCTTACAGAAATCTCATCTCTTCACGCTTCAGAGCACCATAAATAGCTTTGGAACAGCAGCAAAGATGGCACATGGAGAATAGATAGACAATAAATAGTCTTTATCTTTTGGGTGAGTTCCATATAAACATGAGTGTGTTTTGGTAAGTCCAGTTCACTTTATTATACTCTTCCCCACCCACTGTGTTCAGTTCAAAGATAGATATATCAGATATGGGGCAGTGTGTAAAGGCTCCATTTAGCAGTGACGGGCCTCCAGAGTGGTTCATGGTGAGGAGGGGGGGTCCCTCACATTCTCGCCTCTGACAGAGATGGATGGTGTAAGCCAAGGACAAAGGGACACCCAGCCTGTGTTGGCCGACTCAGAAAAAGCTCAGGACCGAAGGGAGGATGTGGAGGAACAGATGAGATGATGCTGACAGGATGGAGCGGCTGCTCTGGTACTACATGTTTTGTTGCTGTGTTGAAAACTGAATAATTTATTGACTGGGATCATGAGCAAGTGTAGAGCTGTCCATTACACTCATCACCCACTTGTTCTTCTGTTGGTTAAGGTCAACAGTATTCCAGAATCTAAGATAATAACTGAAAAATGACCCCCCCAACCATTTGGTTGGGCTTCGTTTTGTTTTAATTTAGAACCAGTTGTTGAGATGAATCTCAATCTAAATTAAAATAACATTTTTGCTAAAGTCTACAGTCAGTGAGACATTTATACAAAATAAAAATCATAATTAGTACAGACTCAGTGAAGCAATGTGAGTATAGCTCAGAGGGGGAGTGAGGGTGAGGTCTCAGCTGACACATGCACACAGAAAAGCAACAACCTTCCTTAATAACTCCACATTGTAAACCATTTTACCATTTTGTGATCTAGGCTTTAGCCTCAGGCTAGGACTGCAGTACTCACAACACTAACCAACAACAGTGAGAAAAGCAGTAACAGAGTGATCAGTGAGCTGGAGGAAATAAAGAAAACATACTGACACATGAATTTTTATTTTATATATTTTTTTTAATTTTTATTACTTCACGCACATCTGAGTTAAAATGCTTTTTTTTTTTTTTGGTGACTTTTGCCAGACTCAGGTGCTCAGCGTATAAATCTCTTACCCTAGAATTGTCCCTGCTCATAGTTATAACAAAACATATGCTTTAATTCCCTTACATTAAGTAACACAGCAAAAAAGAGTCATGTACATCTCTAATGTATACTAAACAAGGACTGTGTTTTTTATGTACATATTTTATACACACTGCACCATAAACTTTGTTTTTGGTTCTTTCCTCATTTTAAGTCAGTCAAGTTTGCTTGTGCTAAACACAACTTTTCTTGTGCTGAGCCAGTTTTTGAAGCCTGTGTAGGCTGGCTGTGGTGTCACCTCCCACTAAAACTGTCCAAGTAACAAAGACAAACAAAGAAAGTCTTTAAAATAATATAAACAACACATTTCCTCACAGCTTCCTACCAGTGTTATTAATATAAATGTCATCAGACTTTAGTTTAGAAAATTTGCCAAAGCTCTGTGGGACAATGGTAAAAAGTGCTACATTTTAGCCAAAACACATACAGCTGGCTGTTGATGAAAATATGTACTTTAATATGCAGCTTTAATAAAGACATTTTAACATGTGATGAATAATAAATTACTCTTTGCTTTCGTTTCATCTTTATTTAAAATTCTGCCTTGTAATGAGTGCATTTTAATTATGAGTCTGTACCACACTACAGTCCTGTGATAATTGAGCACATTTCTTCAAAGCGTTTGCACAGAGTGCAAGAGTGCACGGCATATCCATGATCATATACCTCTGCTGCTTTCTAAACATTCAAGGTTAAACTGATTCAGTACATATTGGTGTATGGAAGGGCCGAATTTAATTCCTTTTTAAACAGATTATTTAAACACTAAACCTGGCTCTGAGCCTTTAGCAACAGCCCAATAACACAGACCACAGTGTGTTTGAGGAAGGCAATGGGAAACTGCAGAATCTACAATAAACTGTGTTGATTCAGCTTTTTGAAAACAAGTTATTTAGGAAAATACACTTTTGTGTGCCAAACATTTACAGTTATTCAATCATTTTTTGTGTTTCTAGTGAGGGTCTATCTCCGCAGTGCAGTACTTACTAAAAGTCTGTTATGCCCATAAAAGAACACATGGGGCTGAACAACTGAAGCATCTACTGAAAGTAAGGTGTGCTTTGACCTGAACAGATTTGTTTATTTATTTTAAGGTATCTAGTTACAAGACTACATTTTGTTAAGACTGCTGTTGAAAAAGGAAAAAAACAAAACAAAGAACTTCCTAATAATGTGGAATGTTTTCCTTTGTCACACAGTGTCCACATTAGTGATATGCATTATAAAATAACTTAAAAAAAATATTAAATATACTTAACTCCCCCATGTTTTGGGGACATCATGGGTGAAATTCATACTTAACATCTTCACAGGCATTCTATTGATGAAATAAACTTGATTTAACATCCAAGTCTTATAGTAGTACCTCCATGGTGACAAGTCATGAGCTTAGTGTGTATCCAGCATCTGAAACCGCTCAGAGACAAGACTCCTCTGGTGAGTGACCTGTTGTGAGCACAAACACTTCTCTCAGAGACACCCCTCTGAACTGGGGGAGGATGACAAACGATGGCTGTGATGTGCGGAGATCTGTGGACAGCTGGCGTACACACTCTGTAAGCCTGGAGGAGTTCGATGACACATGGTGCAGTCTCACTCCTCCACAGGCCATTGGCTTTAACAGGCCGCGCAGAGCGGAACGTCTAATAGTGAGGAAAATCACATCACACATTATTCACCATTTTATGGCTCTGCTCATTCCCAAATTATGAGGGAGGGGGGTGATATAAAAGTCCATGTCTGCTCCAGTTTTCAGCCAAGTGTTTCTGTTCTCTTTCACAGCCATTACAAGTCTGGCATGGACAGATTTATTACGAGACGCTTATTGGAAAATATGAGCCCTATTAGTGTTTAATTGAGACAGCAGTTATGTAAGCTTGCTTCAATTTCACTTCTTCAAAGGTGAACACAGTAAATCATACACAGTCGTTAAAATCACACCACTCTGGTTGTCTTTCACTGAACAAAGTCTCCAGCCGTTTGCAGAGCCAGGGTTGTATTTTCTAAAGCCAAGTGGCTAATTAAAGTGTCCGCTGATGAGGCAGATCTCAAGGAATGTGTCTCTGCTGTTTATCATTATGTTTAATAATGCAAGGTCTCAAGGTGACACAGTCTTATAATAACCAGGTCTCACTCTGTTTATGAATGAAGAATCAAGTTCAAGGGTAGACTAGAACATATTGGGTGGGGTCATGAGGAGCTTAAATTTTGACTTAAATTTGTATAATGAGTTTTAAAGGTCCCATATTATGCGAAATCGACTTTTCTGAGCTTTTAACCATGTTCTAACGTTGTTTCTACCTCAAACACATACCCAAAGTTGTGTTTTGTTTCATTCGCGCATGTTTAAGTAATTTATTCAGTTTGAGCTACAGTCCTTTCAACGAGCTGTTTCACGCAATGATGTCAATATGTGAAATAAACCACTCCTCTCCAGGAAGTGCTCCTCCACACTCCTCCTGCCCCTCTCTCCTGAACTGTCAACAAGTGCCGTGCTCTGCAGCTCAGACGCACAGAGAAGCATCGCTGCTACTGTGTTAGCTTACTTACAGTCAGCAACATGTATTACTAACAAGCATTACTGCATAGCTCTACATATTGCTAGGTTTTTTGTTATAGTTCTTTCAATACACTGTACACCAGCTACCTTAGGAGTCTCCAGGCAGCATACATTCTCAACTTCAGTAGGCATTGTACGGTCATTTCCACATGTGCACCGATAAACAGAAGCAGATAACACGCGCTATGCTACGGGCTACACCATAGAAACATACACAATAAATAGTTTCTCATTTACCAAGCAGAAACGTCTTGTAGAAGCCTTCGAGGTTTTTGTGTTTGCTCATGTTCTTCGAACTCAGAATCAGACTCTGGGTCGAAGATATACGGCTCATTTACTCTCAAAGCTATTGCTGAAAAAGTTATTACTACCATGTACCGTGTTTACTTCAGTCTGTTTCCAGCGTAGCTCGGGTAGCTATAGCGTGATGTCATGAGTGGGCGGAGCCAACACGGGAGAGCTGAACCTTAAAGTGACAGCGCCAAATCAGACCGTTCACTTTGGACTCATGATGAGAGCACATCCAAACCGCTTAAGATAAATATTGTGTGTTTCATGTTGCAAAACGTGATATGGTAACCTAAATGTATCCAAAATGCACTGTATAATGTTCAAAATAGTATAATATAGGACCTTTAACAAAAAGTATTTATTTTGCAAAAATAGCTTTTCAAAGGTTCTTGAGCTGCTAGACTGGCCACTTGACAAATGTCCGTAAAACATAAGACAGGACATTTGCTGCAGGATTAAGTTTTTACTTAGGAGTATAGTAGCACACAGTGGTTGGAGCTAGTAACATACTCACAGAAAAAGACTTTTATGTGTTATATATGTATACTACTTAAGTATCTATGTAATTTAGCAACAGTGTCAGGAGACTTAACTGCACTTAAATTACAACATGAGTTTTATTTTTCCAATACCAAAGTACAATTTTTGTACTCTTTGGATGATTCAATTGACTTTGCACACTGCAGATCATCATTCAGTACACCCAGACTTTTATTCCAATATTAGTGTCAGTGTTCAGTGCAACCGAGAAAAAATATATTTTTTAACTTGGTACTTTAAGTATCTGAGGGTGCACTCACACCAGGAACAGCAGATCTGTCCTTTGCCTGAGCAGGAACGTCCCTCGCTGGTCTGCACTCACACATACAGTAAACCTGGGCCAAAGCATGACTGCCTCCTGTAGCTTATTTGTTTATCAGAACTGCAGTGTTGTTCTGTGCGAAAACAGAAAAAACACACACAACAACATGCAACTGTCTACTGGGCTACTACTGCTCCATTTCACTTTCATTATCTGGTGAGCATACCAGCAGGCACATGAGCACTGATAAGTTCCTGCTCTTATATTTTCTCACAATTTCCCATAGGGCAGTCACAAATAGATAAGTACCATGTATGTTTGTTTAAAACCAACATTTTTGAATTCTGCCATATCTGCTTATAAAGGTGGTTCATGTGTATAAATACCTTGGTGTCTTCATTGATAACTCACTCACTTTCAAACCACATGTGGAGAATCTGGTGAAAAAACTAAAACTAAAATTGGGGTTTTACTTTCGAAATAAGCTGTGTTTTTCTTTTCAGGCTAAAAAGCGCCTTGTCTCTGCAACTTTTCTTTCAGTGTTGGATTATGAAGATCTGTTTTGTATGAATGCTTCATATCAATGTCTTCAAATGGTTGACGCTGTCTATTATGCCGCACTGCGGTTCATTTCTAATTGTGAATCCATGACACATCATTGTGAGTTGTATTCCGGGGTGGGATGGTCTGCTCCTTGTTTTTATTTATAAGGCCATACTTGGGCCCCCTACATCTGTCACTTGATTACACAAAGAAATGTTGACTCTTATGCTCTTCGTTCAAATGATCAGTGTTTTTTCTCGGTTCCAACTGGGTAAAGGGGCTTTTGTGTTTTCTGCACCTTATGCATGGAATGAGTTGCAAACGAACTGAAAACTGACTGAGTTGATTTCTTTTAATGCTTTTAAAGCCAAACTGAAAGCACAAGAGGCCTCCTCAATAACTTGTATGTGTTTCTGATTGTGTCTTATTGTTTCTTTTATCTTTGTCTGTGTCTGATGTGTATGATGCAACTTTGTGTTTTACCTGCTGCTACCTCTTGGCCAGGACTCCCTTGAAAAAGAGGGTTTCCTGGCCCAGATGAGTGTAACATGAAAAATGTCTTGACACTGTCCTGACATCTGTGGACCCTTGTGTTTTTTAATTGGTTATTTTAATTGTCAGTTTTATTTAAGGCTTAACTAACTGCATTGCTATTGCAGGACACTTCCCAAGCCCATGACTGGACAGCTTTATAAAGTTTCTCTGCCTCACACAATGTCCGCTCTAGACAATCCACACAGTTCACAATATCAAGTACATTGTTATAAATCACCACAATTTGGATGACAATATAAATACATGTTTTGTTTTGTGCACCTGTGTGCAGGAGATTGAGGGTTCTTTTGCCTTTGGGGAGCAACTCCAGCCACAGGTCTCTGTGCGGGTTTCTAGCCCGGGTAAATGAAGACGGTTGCTTCAGGAAGGGCATCCGGCACAAAAACATTGATGCACTAGATCATGGATTCAGTCCAAAGTTGCTGCAATGTGCAACATAGTATCCTTCTAAACATACAACAGTACATAGTGTAAAGAAAAATAAAGACATGCACAATATAATGCTGTAGAGACTCTATGACAGATTATACACACAAAGCAGCCAAATATGCAAATTGATTTAACAAATGGAAATAAATGCACAACACATGCTCAGAATTGGGTCAATGATGGTTTGTTCTGTTTATCCATCTGCTGTATGGTTTTAGTTGAGATCCGCAAGTGGCACTGAATGTTTGGCTGTTAGTGGCATACGAGCAGCATCACTGCAAGATTTCATATGCATATTGATTTATTGTTTCGATGGCAGCAGACAGTGCCTTATGGTGCTACACATGCAGTGTCTGTGGGTGTTTAGTGTTGGAAATAAAGAACTTGTTCAGGGAAAAAAGTCAGCTTTCTCTGAGATTAATTTCTTATATCAAAGCGATCGATAATGTTAATCAAATGTGTAAAACTCCTGCAGGGTGTCAGATAGTTCACAGAGGCATTGTGCCATCAGAGCGGACTAGAGCGCGCTGCCACTCCCCATATATCCTCCTCTATTTGGATCAGAGTGAGAAAATAGAAGGGACGCATAGACTCAGCACTGACAGGGAACAGTTCATTGACTTTTCTAGTAATAGCTAAACAAAAATAGCTATACAATTGTACTGCAAGACAGATTGGTTTACATAGATCTGGTCCAAATCATTATCTTTCTGGAAATTTTTAGAATGTGTAAACTGCTTTCTTGCGTGCCGTTAGAATGATTCAGTTCCAGCATATGACTGCAGTTGTTAAAAGTCACAAAGACAACAGACAAACACCCTGGTAAACAGTGGGCAGACTTTTAACAATGACCAGCCTCATACAGTGGCATACACTCATCTGTTCACATTAATTTGGGGGTAAAAAAGTAAATTCTTAAAATTTAAAATTTGAATGTACATATGTTTATTCCATTGGTGGATTTTAGTACTGATGTTTTAGAAATGAATAATCTAAGACATTAGAGCATGAAAGGCTCACACTCCACCTAATAAAGTTCTGAATGAGGTTGTTAGCCTGATGCAATAAGTGTTGTTATAGCTTAAATTAGTTTAAGTTAAGTTAGTTAGTGAGTTAGTTTAGTTTATTATTATAAAACCTGCAAAGGTTTCCCATTTTATTTGTTATGATGCAGGTGGATATATGTGGTCCTTGTAACAATGAACCTGATTTATTGCCATTTTCTGTCCCTTTCCTGTTACTTCACAATCAAAGGAATTCTCAATTATGTGGTAAATACATCTTTTTATTGAAATGAGGGACTAAAACTGAACAAGACCAATTAAGTCAGATTAGAGTTCAACTTTATGGTGTTAGTGCTGTATTGTCAAAATTTTCTCATTTAGAAAATACAGCTTCTTACAACAAGCACAGAAATTCTATATTTAGTATGATAGCACTAATGTAATTCTATGAATGATTGACATCAGACTTTGGGAAGAATTCAGGTGATAAAGGAAACACACCTCCTATTGTCATGACAGTAAAACAGTCCATTGGTGTGGTTTTAAAAACTGTAGTGTGAAATCAGTTGACAGACCAAAGGAATACAACATAACCCTTTGCATAATTAGTGCTTCTATGAATTTATATAGGTTCGTGTTCTTTGTTTCTCACAGGTATAGAGATTAGGTATATACTTTTTTCTCGGGATTCTCAAAAGTCAGGGAACATCCAATGATCCAGTTTTAAACCATTATACTGAAGTACACATATTAGATTAAGGTTGTATGGGTCATATTTTACTGTCTTCAGCATTTTGTCTTCCCATGTACGTTTGGAAATAATCTGTGAATTTGACCAGGTATATAATAATTATAGGACTTTTAATGCTAAACAAAATAAATGCACACACATTTTAGATTAAATATTCTTTTGTTACGAGGCATTCACATTGCTCTGGGTTGATGGTACATCTGTGTTTTTGCCTAAAGCTGAAAGGAAAGGTGCTGGGCTACTTTCCTTTTTAAGACTAGAATGAGCCGTGTGGTGAACACCCCCGAGGACCACAGCGGGTCAGCTGATTTGTTCCCTGCTTCTTCAAACGCAGCACCTCGTATGTTCACACCTCCCCTGAGCTACAGCTGTGTGTGGGAGGCTTCTCCATCCTGCTTTTGCATTGTTTCACTTTAAAAAAAGAAAAAGAAACTCCAGGCGGTACAGTGTTGTCTCCTTAGTAACAAAGCAAAGCTGTTGGATTTTCTCCAACGTTAGACAGATGGGGCCAGTTTGGATTTGTTGCTGGTATCCAAAGTGCACACAACAAAAAAAAAAAAAATCAATATTCTTCTTGGCAGCGAGGTTTAGATGCAGCGTTGTTTGCCCGTTGGCTCACTGGTCGCCAGGTCTACTCTTTGAGCATCCATCATGGGGTTTGTACGTCCAGCCAAGAGCCAAGCTGAGTCCGAGACAAGCTCCAGGCAGAAGGTCGGATGGGAGGGGCAGTGAAGAGGCAAATGAGCTCACTGGAGAGACGGGCGCTCAGTTAAATAATCCCTCTTCTCTCCCTGGGGGCAGTGAAGGAAGCCATTTGAATTGACGTGGCACAGGCTTTATTTCTAAATTAGGAAAGACATACCACAATAACACAATGTTCTGCAAGAGCCTATTTCTAATTTGACATTTTCTGGAGCAGTGCTTATCAAGTATTTCCTCATATAGATTAGAACAATGTTGGCTTCTTTTTTGTGGGGAGAATTGAAGTCACTCTATTTGATTGCACATGCCCCTACTGAGCACATTTTCTCCATTGTTCATCCTGTGTATGTGGAATCACCAATAGTGTAATGGCTGATGGGCAGGAAAAGACTGAAACATCTACATATTTAGAGAGAATCATTATCTTTAGATGCTTAAAACTTTGGAATCAGCTGTGATGATAAAGATTACTGGCTAGTTTAGACAAAGGTAAAAATAATGTTAACAAATTTTAAATTAATTTCAGTAATACATTTGGGAAACCAAAATTTTGCTTTTCAAAAACACTGCAATGCTCCACAGACGTGAGTGTGACATGCTTTCTGTAGAATTATGTACTGTCCATCACGTTCCAGTAGACTTCTGTTTTGTGGGGATAATTTAACCCTTTGATGCACAAGTGACTTGACCCTGCATTCTTTAACGACTGGGTCAAAAATGACCCGTATTGAAATCAATACAATAACAATTGACAATAAAGCTAGAATTTAATTTAGTTTTTTATTTTGGATGATTTCAGGTGATTTTATGTCTGAATAAATTTGAAATTTTCACTTTTTAACACTGACATTTTCTGAAACAAAAACAATGCACAGAATTTTCCAATTAATTGTAAAACTGAGACTGACATCAACTGCCTTTCACATTCCTTCTAATATGGACAATTTAGAGTTAGCAGTTGATATTGTGCTTTCATCTGTTTTGCCTGTGTGAGGAAGTATTGCATCAAGAGAGAACCTGTGCAGCACAGAAAGAACAGCAGCTAAAAGGAAAATAATACAGGAAACAGGAAAATAATAGCTTAATGGAGCTCAGACCCACACTTTTCAGTGGTGCTAACCACTCTGGCATTGTACTCTCCAACAGGCAAACCAATTAACATACATATTGTATATATACATACAAAAATAGAGACACACATTCATGTGCACACAAGTTAACACACTATCACATGCAGATATCAGATTAGTTTTAGTTTAGTTAGCTGGATAGAACTGTGGATTATGCAAATGGATACACCCGCACATAAAATGAAATGGGCCAGCACAGTTATCTAGATAAGCTCCCATAGCTTACTTGTTTAGAATAAGCCAGTTGGGCAATATATGAAAACACACACTACCTGTTACATGTTAAAGGTCTGCTTTTACTGTAAATGATACATTAGTTGGCAAGACTGATTAATATGATTTCCCACTGGAAATGAATGTGGGGAAGGGGTAACTTGGGGTAGAAAAACTGAAATATCTTTTTATTTAATAAAGATAAGTAAAATGTTTAATTGAGATCATTTATTAAACATGATGTTTGAGGAATACCTTGAATATGATAATAACAAATTATAATAATAAACATACTGCAAAAAAACAACCTCACCGGGTCATTTTTGACCCAGTTGTGCATCTAAGGGTTAAACCACTCTTTACTGGAGGAGACATGTCCCTTTTATACATAAACAATTTTCACCCTTTGTTTGAAAAGCTTGTTCAAACACCTCATTATCATTACAGTTGTGTGGCGTTCTTGATTTCTGCATGCCCCCCACTCAGGCTTCCCTTCTGAGCAAACTAATTGCCTGTCCTGAACACACACCTTTTGTTGTGCACTGATAAAACCACTCTACAAACAAATTGGCTGTAAGGAGCACATTGCAAACCATGCTTTTAATTACCACATCCTTTAATAAATATAATTGTCATCTCTATACAAAGCCTCGGACATACTTTAAACAATGAATTGTGTAATAATTCATTAATGCAAGGGAGGCTAAGGACTTGTAATTTCATTAGCACTTTACTAAACAGTGTGTGAAATCATTTTCTTAATTGGTTTTATTAAGTACAGCTTATCGTACTTTTCCTCCAAACAGATCAACATCACAGCGACCAGCAGCAACCAACTACTTTAATTATAATGTCAAGACAGTGTGTAGCATTTTAATTGTTTTCAAGCAATAACAAAGGAGATTTTGTGTACACATATGATCTTCGCCACAGTGGAGGTCCAACACCTTCACTCAGCCATCACTGACAATGCCTTCAAAAGGCTCTGTCTGTTGCATGTTCAGTCCCATGTTCAAAGTAATACTGCAAACACAAAGGACTTAGGTCTAGCGATCCACACTAACTAGTGTAAAATATCGCTATTTGAATAGAGTTTGCACATCAGTTTCTTGGCCACTGTATTCTATTGTTTTGCATTACTCTAATTCTCAAATTACTACTTACCCAGCGTCTTTCAATTTTTATACATCAACTTTGCAAATTTTGCTGCTGCAGGTTGAATAATGTTTATCATATATCTATGTAGCTTAGTATACAATCACATTGGACAAGGATGCAGTTTGTCTATATATAGCCAACATGCAAATAAGCCATAATAAAGCAAATTGCAAACTGTGTCCTTCAAATAACTCTGCAGTAATGTCTACTTTCCTCTTCAGCAACACCTCAGATATTTTCTTGAAAATGGTGTAGCGATGGATGGCAGACGTATGTAGCTTGAGTGTTAATCATTTTGAGATTGTGTGGAGATTGCTCTGGGGCTAATTTTTGTCTTTACGTGTGTTGATTAATGCCCGCTATAGAGAGGTCACCGCAGATAAGGCCTGGCCGCTGTTTTGGCTCCCACTGAAGATAATGCAGAGCAAACTTTATCAAGGGCATGGAGCCAGGGGGAGCCAGTGCTGCAGGGCTCTGCTGCATATGGCCATAAGCAGATATTATCGGCCATCAAGCAACACAATCATTTTGCTCATCCTTGCAGGGTTTTATGTCTCTACAGAAGCACTTTATGTTTTAATCCTTGGGCTGAAACAGGTTTCAGCCACAATCTTTTTGGTCAGACACCCTTCCTGTTTCAGGCTCTGAAGCATATGATTATAAAATATGTGTCATCCAAAGTGTAGCCAAAAGACACAGTTTATGTAGTACATAAACACACAGTGGCATTATTGTGGCAAAATTTAGTTGTTGTTGCAGTGGTGGCATAGTGGTTCGCACGGCTGCCTCACATGAACAATATTGTGGGACTCATCCCATCCCTCATCCCATTATTGGACATCAAGCTTTCTGTGTGATCTCTTTAGTTTGAACATGCATTCTAATTTGTAAGGGATTCTTTTCAGGGTTTTTTTTTCCCTCACAGATCATTTGAAAAACGCAGGAAGTAATCAATCACTCTGGAAACACAGAGTAGTTATTCAAACATAACAGGAGCTCTGAGTGTCAGCCCTCCTCACAGTACACTCCTGATTTCCACCATATTTCTAAGTGTTAGAGATGCTCCGGCGCATCATGCAAATGAGAGTTGATTGCGACTGTAAAGCGCCATAGGAACATCTTGTACAAGTGGATATGATTGAAATCAAAGTGGTAGCTGATATTTGTTGGAAACTGGCAGGAATTAAAGTTGCACCATATGAAACAATTTTTAATTACTTTATCCAAACATGGGGCGATGGGACCCCCGTGTCGGCTCTAAATGGAAACGCAGGGTGGAGATTAGTTCAAGCCCAAAGCACATCAAATGAATGACAATCATAAGGTATCTGGTGGTCAATACATACACATCACACATCAGGATCTGAAGACACAGGACTCAGAAAGATTTATGAGGCTGCATAAGGAAGAAAATCCCTTCAAGAGTGTTCTAATTAGACCCAGCACGATATTCCCACTCTCATGCTGTCCAAGGAGGGTGAATTAGAGGGCTCTGTCTCACCATGAATTTAAAAAACTAGCTTCTTACCCTTGTAATTCTCTTTATTGTTTGAGTGAGGTTTTTCTGTGGCATTGGGCTTAGCTTTACCATTTTCTACCAGTTCCACTCTTTTGCTTCCACCGAGGAGGTGCCTAAGTGGGACAGTGTGTACCCTATTTTAGGGTTCTTTGTTGCTTTTTTTAACCTTCTTTTGACAATGGAAATGCAGCCAATAGTGACAAACCAAATAGAGCAGTGAATCCTCATATTGTTGAGAGCAATTTGTAAAGTGCAGAGGTATGTGTGGAGACATCAGCCGCCACAGGGGCCTCATCACTGGGCCCTCTGCCCCAGGGCTCTCCTGTTCAGGCCTGCTGTGGGCTCCACAGGGCTTTACTCTGCCTAAAATAAGATGTCAGGGGATTTTCTCTCCTCTTGTCAGCATTCCTGCTTGCTTGCCAGACTCCTCACTCTACTCCTTAGTGGATTAGGAGAAAACACTATCGTGTATTTACACAGAGAGTCAGCTCCAACCAGGCATAAATCCAACACTTAAGTGCTTTAGAAAAGAATACCTAGACATTTCATAAGATCAAACTGATAAAAGCAAAATGTGGCATGTTTTAGTTGCAAATGCATTGTACAATCGGATATTGCTGAATTGAATACATGGATGGGGTGCAACACAAACATCTTTGGTCGGCTAATTAAGGGCCTTCCGTGAGGAGTCTGCATGTTCTCCCCGTGTTATCCTGGGTTTTCTCCGGGAACTCCAGCTTCCTCCCACCAACCAAAGACAGCTAAAAAATAGATAGGTAAAATGGCAAAGCTAAAGTATCCCTGGTAGCTGCATCTTTAAGTGTCAGACCTGTGACTAATTGGTCATTGTCCAGGGTATACCCTGCCCAAGCCCCAAAGTTGCTGGGATAGGCTAACCCGTGAACCCTACAGGAATAAGCAGGAGAAAATAAATGAATGAAAATGAATAAATACATTGGATGCTGAAATGTATTTATGTGTTCAAAGTGGATCGTTATTCAAATATATGTTAAAAAACAAACAATAAAAACCTTAAACAGGTGTTTCTCAAACTTTTTCTTGGATTCCCCACTTTGTTAGTGGACACAAATCTATACCTATAATAAAAAAATATAAGTAAAATTATGTCATAAATACAGACTACAAGACAAGACTTTCAATTTTATTTTGTATAGGCCAACTTTGTATGTGCCCCCTCATTGAGTGACAACCCCCCCTCAGCAATCTGCAGCTGTAATTCTATTCTATTTTAAATATGCTCCATTTTAATGATCTCTATTTTTCTGTTAGTTTTCACTCATCCAAAAGAAAGATACTGTGCAGCACACACAGACAACACACACAGACCTAAAACTGCAGCTAGACCTTTTTCCTGTATCTCTTATAAAGAGTAGACTCTTGTTTTTGGGCTTCAGTTTTAACCTCTCGAAGGCTGCCACATCATAACTCCAGCTGACCACATATCAGACACGCACAACCTGGCATACTGTGGTAACTCCAGGAGGCAGCCACCAGCAGCTCACAGCCCACTATCTTCTGCTGGGACACAGCGTGGAGCTAGCAGATTGTCTCAAGTAAATGTTTACAGAGCACAGGCCACAGACACTTGTGTCATGTCAGAGTTTGCTCAGTTCTGTTTGCTCTTTCATGCCATGGTACACAGTGAGAGAACATGCACATTAAAAAATGTTGCTGTTTCAGTCTTTACAATGATAAAATGGCCATAAACAAAGCCACGAGGCTGCAGAGAACTACCAAGGACTTGTTTAATTCCCTGATAGCCCTGTCAAGTTACATCACTGTCACACAGTCACATCACTGTGGAGTGGTCCAACAACTTGCCCAATGAGAAATGCCCTGGGTCCCTTACATAGCTTCAACAGCTTAAATATCATCGACAGAAACATTTTGAACGTAATGATGAATTGAATTGTGGGTAGGAGTGCGAAGCAGTAAACATGACAAGATGGATTTGCCAGAGCAGAACCAGACACATTCACCAGCAAATGTAAAATCTAAAGTTTGGCAGCACTATGGGTTTTTTTAAGAGAGACGAAAAGCTTGACAAAACAAAAGCAATTTGCAAACTGTACCATGCTGTCATTAAATACACTGGCAGCACGACAAGCCTCATAACATAAGACATGAACTGGCAACACAGCATCAACATTGAGCAGGGTTCGGAGACGTTGAGTTCAGGGTCTGACTCATCTCGTCCTGGTGGCTCCATACACGGTGAGCACAGCATTTCGACGTTTCCAAACATCCACGAAATTGCTTTGCATGAGCCTTAGTTTTTATAGACTATTGTTCTGCTTCTTACCATAGATTTACCATACCATATACCTCCAAAGAAGAAAACGGCCTTGGACCAAATGTTTGGAGATCTCCTGACTCAGAAAGTGCAGATGAAGACCATAAACGACAGAGCTAAGGATGAAATCTCAAAAGACAGGGAGAGAGACACATTAAGTCTGAATGATGATGTTCTGCAGTGGTGGAAAAGACAAGTGGATCTTCTACTTCTCTCAGCTTTGGTAAAAAGTCTTCCTATACCTGCCGCTAATGTACCCTGCGAGCCTGTTTTTAGCACTGCTGGCGAAGTAATCCGAACTAAGGACGGTTTGCTTCACCCTGAACATGCAAATCAGTTAATATTCATGAAAAATAACCTTAAACAAGGACATTTATTTTAAATTTGACCCATTAAGCTTTATATGGGCATTGGACACACAGTATGTCCCCCTAACACTTTGTTTTAAGTTATGAACTATTGTTACTGTTATGATGACAGTTAAAATGTTTTATTCTGTCAGCATTTGAATGTTAGGGGATAACATTCTTAAGAAAAGTGAAAGGTCACTTTAATTTATTTTTTATCTGGAAAATATGGCCACTTTTGTAAATGGCTTAAATTTATTCGGCTAATAAATTTTCAAAGATAGCCTACTGAATTGATTTATTCATTTATGATTTGTATCATAAACATCACATTGTTGGTTTTATTGATCAAAATAAGGGAAATACACCTGACAGAAAGTGGACCTGAAATAGAGGCACCTCTAGCAATCGTGTAACATTGTGACACCTGAACTTCTTACTTTTGCAGCAAGTAGTGTTGAATCGTAATGCATAGTGATCAGGGTTTGAATTGAATTGTTGCAGATGTATCTTAAAAACATCGGACCATGTCTACTGTATCAGGATGCATATCGTATCAGACAACTGAGATTCCCACCCCACCCCCCAATATCACTTTCCTAACAATCAGACAGTGTCGAGCTTGTGGTCATGATGTGTGTGTTAAGTGAAGTGGATGGTAAACTAAGGTTGGCTAAGGTGGCATCTTTAACATGATATTGACCATTCTGAATAAAATATATGTATACATAGAATTGATCAGTGTATTATTATCCCAGTATGTTAAATATAAACATGCAAATTTAATGTTGTTAGTTTAATGTTCTATAAAAAGAATGTGTTTTTGAAAAAATACAAGATAAGATGATATAATTTAAAAAAAAAGTCAGATATTCTGATTTATCAATATCTTTCCTTTAATTCTAAATTACACAGGAGCAGAAATTGCACCAACCCAGCATGCTCTCATGGACATTGCCAGTTCCTCAAAGACATTCTAATAGGCCCTGTTTAGAATACCCTGTCCTCCCTAAGGCCAATAGATAGAGTGGATTATGTAGCATATCAATATCAAAATTCTTTTCCAATAAAAGATGGAATATAAAGTAAAGTGCTGGAGGAGCCATTGTAATGGCTGTGTTTGGGAACGTGATCCTCGTTTAAAGTGGTTGGGTCCACACAAAGAGAGATGTTCACTTCTTCACAGTCACTCACACTGTTCTGGGTCTGGCCATATCTAAAGCGTCTGTCCACATGCCTTTGTTAGTGGCTCTGCTATGAACCTGAGCACAAAGCCCACTGTTTGAGTCTGTCTCTCCATAGAGGATACTGTGTCACTCTTCAGCTAGAGGCTGGTAATGTGATAAAGATTTTTTTTTCCACAAATGGTAATTCAGAAGGGTGTGAGCCCAGTGAGTGGAGGACTGTATAAAACTTCACTGTAAGTTCCATGGTATTTGTGCACTATAGCAATGCACCCTTAGAATCCCATTCTAGATGGGATTCTGCCTCCAGCAATGGGATTCTGCCTCCAGCAACACAATTTGCTGGATTGTGTTGCTGGAGGCAGGTTGTTGCAGGTAAATGTATTGAATTTATGATATGTATATCCACAATTTCCAAAAAACAACATACTTATAGCTGAAAATGACAGTAGCTCATTACTCTATCTACTGGTGCAAAGAGACATGACAGACCTCCTTTTTACTTTTTTGTAAATGTCCATATTTTCCCCTGGCACCATCACTATGGTAAGTACGAGGTACGGCACCAGAGCTATAAATACAAATGAGATGTGGATTAAATGGAATTGCAAAGTGTCCATGCATCCTTAATTATAAGCAATTAAAAAAAGCAGTAATGGTGTTATACTGTAAACTACATCTTTGCTGTTTCCGCCTCAAGACAGCATGGCTCTTGGTTGGAAATAACCAGGTAACTAGTAAATAGTTTCCGAGCAAATTACCAGGGCCTGCAAAACATTTGAAAGAACAAGAAGATGAACATTGTCAAAAGGCCAACAAGAGAAAGTGCCAACAGCTGGATATGAATAAGAATTTTCAAGTAGTAAATGGGGCCACGATCCCAGGCATATGACAGAAAGGGACAATTACCTCGGTGTCTAATAATGTGATGAGTGCTACAGATTTATTGTTTATTTAGTTGTTAAGCGTTGCTGTTGTGTCATTTGAGCAAGCATGGCATATGCTCTGAAGGAAACAGTTTTTTGCCATAGATGTGATTTGAAACATTTGGATTTAGATGTTTAGGTCAGGCTCCACTCTTTTTTACCCAGCTACAGAGTGCTAAAGTTTGGATTGGCTCACGGTGCGATGGTGCTAATCCTTGGCAGCTTGTCTCAGTGCTCGACCAATGTGTTTTAAATGGCTTCACTTTGGCTGCGAAAAAAATGAACTTAATTATCTTGCAAAAGGCCAAAAATAATGTGAGCAGTTGTGGTGATAGATGTGTCTTCTGTATCTGACACCCAGCCCAAGTTGCTGCTCTGGAGGAAGGAGTGGTGCATCATCTGTTGTCTAATATCTAAATGGTTTCAATTTGAGGGATTTTGTGCAGAGCTAGATGAATCCTTACAGCTCTGATAGTTGGACTTACTTTGGAATGACACCAGCCAATCTTTTTCAAACTATTCACACACTGCAACTCAGAGCGCGTGTTTGCTCTCTTATTGACTAATGCCACCAGTTAAGTTTTTGTATTTCAGATTGGGACAGAAGGATTTTGGGCTCACTTAGTGGTGGAGCATTCCACAAAAAAACCAAATTAATCTTTTAACAAACAAACCTTATTTAAATAAACTGTCAAAGAAGAAGAAGAAAAAGGAGAAGAAGAGCTCTAGTTTAGAGTGTGCTGTTGTTTTTGATAGATTCTTACATTGCATTACATAAGACCAAAATGGTGACAGTGTAGAAAACTGCAGCAACTCTAGAATTTTCTATTTGGAGTTTAGAAAGCTGAAAATCAACCTGAATTCATTGCTGGAGCATAAGACCCTCTACCCTGTCACACACCAGCATTTAAGTTAATTTAATTTTAATGTAATTATTGTAACCTAGACCTATGATTTTTTATCTAATATTGAAACGCAAGTTGTGCAGTGCTTGCTTGATGTAATAGAATATCTGACTGTGTCTATTTGAGGTGGCTATGTGAACCATCATAAATGCAACAAAGTGATGTCAAATATCATCAAGCTGTCAAGACAACTATTTATAACACAATAACATAACATATCTGAGGATACATAAAGTCTCTTTAAAGGTATAGTCTGTAACTTTTTTTAAATCAGGGAAAGATTTACTCTTAAACTAGGGTATGGACCAATGTAGCTGAAATTGGTAAGTTTTAATGTTGTGAATTTCAACTGTTTATTGTTAAGGGTTTAATTGGGCTAATTGCGCTACCCTCTTGGCCATGTCTATCTTGTAAAAGAGATTTTTTTTTTTTATCTCAGTGGGACAAACCTGGTAACCTGGTAAATGCTAAATAAAGAAAATAAATAAATAAATACAATAAACAAATAAACACACTATAATGTATTACAAAAGTTTAGCATTATTTATATAATTTATAATGTAGTTTGTACCTGCTTCACAAAAAAAGCTTATATTTGTATATGTGCGTACAGTGCCATGATTTCTTATTTTATTACATTTTTGTCACACTTTAATGTTTCAGATCATCCCAACAAATGAAAATATTAGACAAAGATATCTCAAGTAAACACCAAATGAAGGTTTCAAGTTTATAACGAAAAAAGTTACTACTACTAAAAGTATTCCTTGTTAAATCATGAACTAATTAATCAAAATTTTTGGAAAGGTGAGTTCAATTTCACTAGTCACACACAGGCCTAATTACAGTCTTTACAGATTTTTTTGGTAAACATGCAGAGCGTCCAAACTATATACAGTTAGAAGGTTGGTTAATACATTGAGAAATCAAATCTCTGTAGCAAGGGATACCTACTCAAATTGCTTCAAAACTGTTGGCAGCAGCCCCAGGGTGTTCCCAGTCCTATTGTGTTTTTGTGACCAATTACATAACCTCAATTACACATCAATATATGATTGACAGTGATGAGTAACATCTAAAAGTAGTCAACTTAGCCCAAATAATGTGCACTTGTCCAACATTGAGTCCCCCATGAGATACCAGAACCCAGTCTGGCCACTCTGCCATTCTGATTGGAAGTTTACAAGTTGAAAAACATGATGAATTTTAGACTAGGTTAAATAGTGAAGATGGCCAGAACCTCCCAGACGACTCAATAATATATGGTAAAGAGAGGCCACCAGTGGATTTTATGTGCAACAAAACTCAGCACTTCCTTATTTTTCCACTCTGCAACTGAAGCCATGCACCAACTTAGACTATAAAAATAATCCAACCATATAGAGCATCCTGACAGCAGCCAAGCACGGCCCATCTCTCAGTGAAATGGCAACATCTCAAACTTTTTGCACAGAGTGCAAATTCATGTGAGAATCCATTTTGCTATGGGAGATTGACCAAAGAAAAAACCCTTTCACCAGGACTCTTTGTCTTAGTTTGTGTCAGATGAAGGGAAACATTATAATGGCAACTGATTAGATCTGAATTGCCTCTCGCTGATCTGATAACACGCTGCTACGATTATCACAGACATCTAGAGCATCAACACAAGGGTGACCTTCACTTTTGTTAGCATCGAGTGCCCATCTAAACATAATGACAGATGAAATTAGGTGTATTCAAGCTGGACTGGCTGGATTGCTGGTGGATGCAATTATAGGCACAGAAAAAAACGCCTTACCTCTATTTGGTGTGGTTGACTATGCAACATTACATCTGAAGTGCAAATAAAAAAATTAATGTATCCCACACAGTTTTATTTTCTCACCTTAAAATCTGCACCAAGCCGTGTTACACTGAGTGAATTTGGTACAGTAACAGTTGGTTCCACAGTTTGTTTGTTTTTTTTAAACACAAGAATGGTGTCTTAGGGCTGACCCTTGAGCAGCTTATTTTTAATTGTTTTAATTTTAATTGTTTAACAGGAAATTAATACTCATATTTGTCTAAGATGACCACTGATTTAAAATTATTTAGATACATTTACCTTCAACAGACCTTTCCTGTGTGCTGTGACATCAGTGGACTAAACTTTACAAAGTGTTTTTGTTTTGTTTTTTTAAAGGTGGGCCAAAGTAGTTGTAGATGAATATGTCACCTGTCAGTCTGATAATTATTCCACTTTTAATTAAGAAATTAAAGACTTCTTTTAACTGGACCACACATAGCTATTTATATTTGACTTTTCAATTCACACAGCAGCTGTATCTGGTTCCAGTCATTTGTTTAATAAATTAAAACTCTTTAATCCCTTAAGCCATTGGCCACTTCCCACAGACTGAATTTATTTAGAGTCATATTAATTTCAAAGCTTTTGAACTGCTCAGCAAATTCACCCTCAATTCCATTCACCTAAAATGCAAAAGGCTAAAAAAGTTGTCAACATGAAATGTCTTTCTCACTGTCCTCAGCCCCAGGTAAACCTCCAATAAAATCACATCAGAGCGGAACAATGCTCTATGCCTTTGAAGATGAACAGGTTTTTCCCCAGAATGTTAAGTGTTCCTATGACTCTGGCTGGTAGAGTGTTGATTTTTAAGCCCCTACTGCCCCTACTGCTCTATAATTTAGTTCCAGTGTAGAAGACTTGCCTCTCAGTGGTGTGCCTCGTCAATGTAACCTCAGTTTGACTTGGGTTCTGCCAAAATAGGCTGATATCCCTGAGGTGGTGTCTGACCTTGTGCCAATGAGGATGTGGGGAGCCAAGAACTGTCATGAGTAAGTGTAAAAGTTCAGAAAAAATACCAGCCCCTCAACTTCACCAGGGTCTGTTCGAGGCCAGAGCAAACAGCAGCAGGGGCAGGGCCAGGGCTGCAGACCAACCCCTGTGCCACCATTTGCATTACTGCACAGTCTTTTAGAGCCTGGTGATACGGAGGAACTGGTGGGGTGTGTTATACATACATTATTATTATAAGGCTGGCAAATATTGAATTGCTCTTTCTTTGGAAATGCATTTACAATGTATGAAACATTTTTACTCTTTTTTTGTTGGCCCCTCAGCGATGGTGAGGAGCCTATTGGAACTGCCTGAGGTACGTGAAGCACACTAATCTAAGTGTGCAAAGGGCATCAAAACTGAGTCAATGACCCCATGAGCTTTCAAAAAGTATATAACTGATTGTTGTCATGGATGTATAATTGAAATCATTAGTGTTGACAAGTGTTAAAAGCCAATGTCAATGATGAACTCTTATAGCATAACTAAACCTTAAAACAACTTTTTTTAGCTGATGATATGAATAAATGGTGCTTTAGTAATACAGTTTATAGTATTGTATATGAAAAATAAAAAAGGTAATTACACAATATAAGCTATGGTGTAAAAGTGCATAAGTGCTGCCCTCCTCAGGTTAAACACTGCCAAATGCTCTTCCTGGTCAGCATGACATTATGATGTTTGGAACCACACCTTTTGAATAAGTTGATCACACCTTTGTAGCAGCTAACCACACCTTCCGTACAGCCCTCAGTACAAGCTCACACCCACCAGGGGGCTGTCTGTCAGAACTAGGTCACTGCAATGACTGAACAGAGACATGGACACACTTACAGACGAAAAAACATGAAAAGCGGTGTTTAGAGACATACATTACTCATTTTTAAATCAGCAAAGACACATATTTTGGGTCACGCTGCCACTGGCTCCTGTCACGACCCCTTCTTGGTCGTGCGTTGTATATGTATTTGTAATGTTTGCATATGTTTACGTGCAGGTTGAGCCATGGGCGTTTGCGTTGTATGTAGAGCGTGAGGGGCCGACGCTTATTTAAAACCCCACCTCCAGCCGGCTCGCTCTCTCTCTCCTCAGGCTTTCACCTGTGCCAGCTTTTGGACAGCACAGTTTCCAAGTTTTCATAATGCATCAATGATTACTGAGTAAATCAGGCAAGTCTATTAGAATTTAACGCTACAAACGAGTGAGGTTTAAAGTACTTTGGCACAGTACTTTGGTCTTTCCTCTATAGAGTTGTTTTTAGAGAGCTTTGGGATCTTTGATATCTAGATCTACATCAAAATTAATATAAAGATTTTTTTTTTGGTTTCTTACAGTTCATCAGTCTATGCTTTGTACATAGCCTTAATTAGCAATAATGACAAAGTTACTCTTCTATCACTGGCCCCATTCTCTGTAACAATGCCTTGTCAGGTCCTGTTGCATTTATGACAAAGTTGTTACATTGGCTCATTTTATGAATTTTAAATAGCCAGTGGTTATAAAATAAATATAAATTGACCAGACATGCTGCAACTCAATATTTCAAGTTCTAGTCAGTATTATGATTTAGACATACATGCTGTTTCTGAGATATGTAGAGGTTGACTACATGAGAACAGCCATAAGCATATTTTATGTGGAGTGTCAGTGTCTGGGTAGACTCCCACCATTCTCATGTAGCCAGTATAATCACCTCACAAACTGCAGAGCCTAAAACCAGGATGGCCGTCGTGGGGGCAGTAAATACACTGACCTGAGAAATTTAAGGTGACCCGGCTCTTGGCAGATGATCCCTTGGCCCCAAAGTCAGGCTTTTTCTGCTCCAGGTCATAAAGTATGCATGAGCTTGTATCCAAAAGTTAAAAATCCAACAGGGACATAAAGCACAATTGGCAGTTTCCTCCAAAAAGCGTGGCATGGTGCTCTATATTGAATCTGTCAAACACTTTTTTTTTTCATCAAGCCTAAAGATAATGGACTGCAGATACAAATCAACAATGAAAAAAGCTCAAGGTCACATCAGAAAGAACATGCAATACTATCATTGCTTTTGTAAACCTAAAACATTACATTTGGGAGAGGAGAGTGATGTCTGTCACACACTCCTGAGGACCACCACAACCTTTTTAAAAATTCCAATACTGTGGAATGAATTTGAATGACTTACTTGTTTGTCTGTCCAAACTTTTAGGGCCCGATCTTGTGATGAAAGATGTACAGACAGTGACCCACGGTTGATTTGCCGTCTTTCACCTGGTGCAGGTGTGGTCCAGCTGCAATGTGCCTTTGTGGGCGTTCTGGTCTAAAATGAGGCGTGGTCTGGGACATTTACTCTTGTAGATGGAGAGCACTGACTCAAACATCGAAGGCCTGGTAACACTGTTGTATTTAACACATGGATTTATAAATAAAACCAATGTATCTAATGATATAATGTATCAAGTACCTTTAATGGATACATCGACAATCGATACCTTATTTAAAATAATTATTTGATAATATTAATTAGAAACAGTGGCGGATTAAGGTGGTCAGGGGCCCCTAGGCTGCTATTTGTATGAGCCCACGTTATGACGTCAAAGTGATTTGAGCATAGAAAGGAATCATGGAGAGGAAGAAATGATTTAAAGCTTGGTTTTATTTCACTATTTCTACGTACCCTCAAATATAAACAACCTTCACAGTAAAATGAGAAGAATTTCATTACAAACAAAACACAAACACAAACAAGCACAAGGCCCAGTGCTTAGAAGCAGCCCTGTAATTATGATCAAGAAACACCGGCACTACAACCAAAACAAACATCAACAAAGATGTGAGTGGAAAGAATACCAGAAAATACCATCTGCCACCACAGCCACAAAACAATTACAAAGGACATATGTAACTAGAAACAGCAAAGCAAACTAAATTCCTTGCCTTTACAGTTCAACTGCATGCTGGTAACCGCTTTTAGCTTTATAAACCAACAGGTGGGCTATTACAAGGGTTGGGAATCGAAAACCGATTCCACTCGAGAACCGGTTCTAAATTTTACAATCCATCAAAATCGTATGAGCTCGACATTAACAATTCCCCCGATGCTCCAGCGCCTTGTCCCAGCTGTATATACAGTCCGAGAACGCACAACTGTCCCTTTTTTCCTTTATTGGCCACCGTAGCATGACGTCCTACGTTATGACGTCAAAACAATTTGAGCATAGAAAGGAATCATGGAGAGGAAGAAATGATCTAAAGCTTGGTTTTATTTCACTAAATGAGACGAAAATGATGCCATTTGCAGTAACTGCAGGCCTGTTTTCATGAAAGGTGCAGATACTCACAACATGATTGAACATCTACCCGTGGGACTAAATTACTGAACGTTGTGTTTTTTTGATCCGCTGCGTACAGCTGCCTAAACAGCACCGTAATCTACGATGAACAGAGTAATATAAAGTTGAATATCACTGCTGCCTTCTTATTAACAGGCATATTCAACAAAAAACACTGTTTTATTTATAAATATTCTCGCAATATCCCTTTTAGATGATAACAGGCTCAGGCAGGATGAAAGCATTAGAATTGTTCATCTTTCCTCTCACATTTGGTTCAAATTATTTCATTGCAAACCAGTTTTGTGAATGTTATCTAGGCTTCCATCCCAGTTTTTTTAAATAGAGAATAGATATTTATTATTCAGTTTTCCTTCCTCATTATATATAAATTGCTATTGTTTAGGCTATACTCAAGTGAAAGTGTTAAAACAATAAAACCACTTGTTTGTTGACAAAAGTATATAGGATTACTTTTTTTCCACAGAGCTTTCAGGAATTGATAAGAGAATCAATAAAGAATCGGATCGGTAAGCAAAATAGTCAGTAGCATTGATATTGACAAAATCTTATCAATTCCCATCCCTAACTACTACAGCATCAGGCATAATCACAACATCAATACTGAAACATAAATCACTGTGCAAAACACTAAACTGTGTATATAACTATAAAACAGCAGCACAGCAGCAGCACATAATAACACTGTTATTATACCAGCAATAATGTAACAGCAGCAGAATATTAAAGATGTACATGTTCTTGCATGTTCCTAATAAAGGAGAATAAAGCAGCCGTTCTCTTGGCTGAGTTTCACCATTTGCTAGTTCCCTTTTAAACCTTTTGGTGTTTATGATGTCTTTCTGAGGCAGCAACATCTGTGTCTTTGTTCTGGCAAAATGACCTCAACATTTTTATTACAGTTTTTTCAGAAATTTGAAGACAGTGTTGAGATATTATGGTTGTGATGGAGTCATTTCTAACAATAAGATTCAGAATACTCAAAAACTATATAACTTGATTAGCGCTTATTGACTTGAGTACACTAAAATCAACTGAAAATTGAATGCTTGAAGAAGTCCTTAGGATTTCCTGCTTCCTGTAATATTTTCAGATTTTATTACTTTAAACAATTGTTGACAAAATGTAGAGACACAACTGTGAAGCCTCATAAAAAATGCATATGTCAATGAAAAACAACTCTGGACTCTTTGGACAAAAATGATTTAAATCTTATCTTAGGACATGCCCTTTTTAGTGAAATGGGAACATAAAAAGGTGCATTACTGTACTGTATGACTGATAAAAAGTACAATTTATTGAATTAAATATGATAATTGTGCTAACGTTCTATAGTTATAGTCTTAAGAGTAGAACATATTTTAATATTTAGAGATTGCATTGTTTTCAAGGACATGTTTTGTCCCAGTTCTGCAGAATCAGTGAGCAGTGAGTGCACTCAAAGAGAAAGACAATGCAGACGCAGCACTGCGCTATTGTAAGTGTAACCCCACACAGAGCAGAGCATCACAGAGGCCTTCTTCAGTCTTCTGGTTTTAACTGTCGTCTTTTAGAAAGAATAACACGATTATCAGCAATTACTGTATGTACATGACATTTTATCCGCTCAGTTAGAAAGTTAATTTAAATACAACACTTACAATGTAAATGTATCAAAACTCACCATAATATAGAGTCAAAGGACTGGGCCCAACTTTAATCCAAATTGTTGTGAGATTTGAAATTGTCTTGAACATTCATTAACAGCCACTAACAATCAGCAGAAATGGTTTTCAGATTCATTTCTTCACAGTTTAAGAGGGAGAGGCACCATCCCCACTTTTCCAGTTTGGCTTTGAATGCAGCTACTATATCTGCTGACTTTTAAAACTGGTTGTTTAAAAAAAAAAAACTAACAAATGAAGCAGCTCTCATGAATCAGAATCTCTGGCTAATGATCACACACAAGAAAGCCATCTCTGAAAGACACTGCGCCGCGTTCGTCTTAGCACAGAGTCAGTCAAATGGAGATCGCGATCATCTAGAAAATGATAGATCAAACGAAGGATTTTTTTCTTCTCTGGAAAAGGTGGTACTTCTAATCACGGCTGTAGATCAGTGTGTCCCTGGTTGATTTTACAGGGTATTTGCAGGTTTCTTAGAGTTAAATTTAAGACTTTTTAAGACCGTAATGAAATTTAACAGGATTAAACCTTAGAAAATGAATGAATGAACATAATTATAATGGACGTGGTAGGATAGAAGAATAATGCTTTTGGTTTTTTTGGGGTTTTTTTTACATTTTTTTTAAACCATAAACAGCAGCATTTTTTGGGTAGAACTGGTATAAAGCTTCGCCTTTATAGTGTAATTTTGAGTTGCCATGCATGTTTTTTTTTTGTTTTTTTTTCATATTAAAATCTCCAATAAACGTATTTCTGTATGTTTAGGTGTAAGGTTTAGACTGTGAGCAGTAGAGGAACTAAAACAGTAAATAGTTCAGATAACATACAGTAGACACAATACAGTACATTACAGAAAGGTCAAATTCTGATATTGATGTATATATATAAAAAAAAAAAAACATAACCAACATTGGCTTTAACAATATGCGCACAAATAAACATTTATTTTGCAAAGAGGGGAAATGTAAAATAACTTGCCCTTTACACTGGTCTTTTGCACAGTCACTAGTTTAGGTAAATCCATCCACAACGACTGCGTGCTCTGCAGTAGATCCATATATAAACAATGCAAAGCTGTGTCTATTTGTTTGATAATTTATGGTCTGTTCCTCTCTCCATGCCCTGTTTCCTGTGTCAGTTTATGTCCTGTTATCCACCTGTACATTGTTTTTAAATCATTTCAGTAAAACAGAAGCATAACAAGTCCCTTGCAAACATAGCCAGTATTGTAAGCGTATAATTTGTGTGCCTCTGAATAACTGTGTTTCTACATGATTCATTCATTCTGGTAAACTTTGCTTTTTAACGAAATGTTGGTTCTGAAGATGTCTGGCTTTTGCTAAAACAAAATAATGATTTGTTAAAACTGCCTGATGAAAACACCCTAGCTCTTTCATTAAGGTACATTTAAATTTTTTTGACATGATGCACATCAGTGACTTCTGTACGATACAAACGATATATTGTGTTCACAGGTCAAATTTGTCATCAAAACATCTGTGATGATAAAATAATTGGTCTGTGCTTTCGCTTCTGGTCCTTGCTGAGCTCTTGTCAGTCACCAGGTTAGCTCTGCCCTACTGTGCCATGTCCAGCCATCTATCGACATGCCCTAAAAATGAGCGCGCTTTATGCCAGTCACCTTCCGCTATAGATGTGACTGTAATGTTTAGGTTTAGCATAACCCCGCCTCAGGCCTCAAGCTGCTGGGATTGGCCCAAGATGGGAAATTTCTTATTTTATTTTATTTTGTTTATGCACCACTAAAAACGGTGATTTGATGATTGCTCAACAGTATTTTATTCAGTGAACATTACATTTAAATTGACCCATGACTTTACTAGTAGGGTCCCACTTAAATTAATGTCTGAGACCATTGTGGTAGTTGCTGTAGGAGGTGTTTAGAGCTGGATGCACTTCTTGATTGCATTCAACTTTCTGTTGCATTCAACATGCTGTTGGTTTGGATCAGAGCACTCTGAGCCATTGTGACAGTGCATGAAAAGCTGATGGGGTCCACAAATACAGTTCAGAGAAGCCCCATATCACCTGTGAGCACTGGGGAAATGTGATGGCTTATTCACCCATCAGGCTATTGAAAGCACTGCTCTGGCCTCAGACAAAATTAGTCCTCCAGGCTCGGAGCAGAAATCTTCTCTAATGCTGTCGGCTCTGCTGCCCCTGAAACCCAACCATCCAGACTCAGTGCTGCATCAAAATAAAATGATATCTTTCAACAAAAAACATAGCAAGTATTTGCCGAAAGCATTTATTTGAAAAAATAGTACATTTCTTTAAACATTAGTGTAGCTGAATAAATAAATACAAGATAATACAAACGTGATAATGACAGATCAAGGAGGGAACACTGTCAATAAACCCACCATAAAACTAATGCCGTGGTATGGGAGATAGATTTGGAGACTTTCAGGCAGAAAGTTTTATTGTAGACCCAGAGGTGTTTATATCAAAAGAAATAAACATTGATACACTCCTGAGGACATCCCATTGCTCATGTCTCATTTCTCCTCATTCTTGTCTCCTGTCTCCTCTGAGGGAGGGACTTAGGTGTGAGGACAGGACTCAATCGACGGAGTGAGGGGGCTGGAGCACCATTTAAATGTTCCAAGAGAGACAATTTTTAAATGAATGAATATATTTTAAAAAGCTAAATAAATGTAATGTTATATAACTACAAACATACCTTTTTTCATTCATCTCCTGCTGTCCTGTTAGGAGCGTATCCCAGCAGCTTTTGGGCCTTAGGTGGGGTACATCCTGGACATTGGCCAGTTAGTCACATGCTTTCTTTGGATGCTGGGAGGAAGCCGTAGTACCAAGAGAGAATTGATGGTAACACAGGGAGGACATGCAGACTACTCACAGAAAGACTGCTAGACCTTCTAGATGTGAGAGGAGTGCTAACCTGCTTTATCAGCCAAGAATGTTTTGAATTGGCCAGAACCAGCCAAGGATGTTTGAGTCAGATGGGATTAGAACTCACAACCTTCTTGCTGTGAAGCAGGAGCGCTAACCACTCTGCTACCGTGCACAAATTATATATGTAATGTGTAAGTTGTGTGGTAGCTGTTGGAATGGTAGCTACTGATCAGATCATGTACCTTCTCATCATCTGTGTCACGTCTGTGGTATGCTTTTTCCTTTCTGTGCTTTTATACGCTCTGTTATTATAAACTTTGAACCATATAATAATTAATTAATTGACTGTTCTGTGTGGGGTCTGCATATTTTCTGCCCAGGACGCTCCCACTGTCCAAAGATATGCAGGTATAGGTGAAATGGTGACTCTAATTCCCAATAAGGGATACTTGTAATGGTGGTTGGTAAGTGGTTGGTACTGTGATTAACTGGCGATGTGGTGGTAGGTGTACACTACCTCAATCTCAAAGCAGATGGGATAGACTCTAACCCTCGTGACCCCTAAAACAGGGGTGCCCAACACCCGTACCTGTCCATGGGATGTTCGCTACTAGTCTGCACAGAAAAAATGAACAGTTCTTAGTATTTTTTTTTAAATTCACTCACAGTTCCTCCACATGCCACTCAATGAAGCCAGCTAAAATGACCAGCATACAATAATCGCTGGAAATCTTGATGAGAAGTAGAGGCCCAATGATGATGAAAAAGAGAAGACTCCCAACATAAAGAAAACTGCATTTAAAAGAAAACACCACAAATGCGACTTAAACTGCAAGTCCCTGGCAACAGGTGATACACAAATATGTGACAAGGCTATGAAGCTATCTTTGCAACATAGAAACCAAGCCCCCTACATTAAAAGATCAGCCTTTGGAATTTTTGGAAAGAAAACCACAAACATGAAGGACAGAGGAGAAATTAACAACATCAAATCTCACAACATTCTGGATTAGAGTCAAGGTGGGTTTAGCCTGAGTTTGCTACAAAGACTCTGCTTTCATTTTCAACATCTTATCTTTGGGAAGTGGGGTTTTCTGCCACAACAGCAACTAAATCGGGATTAAGGAGTAAAATGGACATGAGGAACACTCTTGTGTCTGTCTCCCATCAATCCTGGAGGGGACTGTCTCATTACAGGGAAACAAGCCCAGTCCCACTGACTCTGACTATGGTTTAAAACATCCAATATAGTAGCGTAGCAATTTAATCATAAATTATTGTTACAGATTAATACAATTATGTTCACAAAAATGGTCTGTGGTGAAAAAAGTTGGGGACCCTTGCCTTAAAGGATACATGGTAGAAAACAGACAAATATATTTTATACTATGCAATGTACCAACAAGTTACTTATTTTTATCAAATGTAAATGAATGAATTCAATTATAGGTTGATGTGTGGCTTTAGCATCAAGACAAAGAGTCCCTAGCTGTCTACGCTGTTAAATGTACATTACTGCTACCTTACTAGCCCAGGTAAAACACTGCACCCTCTGGGGACTGCATTAACTAGTTTGTTTGTTGTCCTGTGAACCTCAAAAAACAGGCTGATATCGAGACAATTAGGGCAATATTTATAATCATTATTCACGGGTCCTGGGGGAAAGCTTAGCTGTAGCAGACCTAAGCAGTGCAGAGCAGTGATTCGTCTGGGGTTTGCCAGGTGAGGTCTATTTATAGAAGGTGATTACAATGTGAAAATTTCTCTAACTGCTAACCCATCTACACAGTGTCCATGTGGAAGTGAGTCCAGTTCACTGGAAATGTTCAGACCACTTAAAAGTCCATTATATTCTCTGGCTGTCATCACTTACATTGAGCCAGCAGTTTAAAAGAGACTGGACTTAATACTGCCTTTGGGTATTATATTATTATGATTTTTTTTTAATTATTATTATATATATTCATCCAAACAATTCTCATATTGGCCATGTACATATTCTATATGATAGACAGTAAAAGGCTATTAGACCAAATCTCGATTGCAGATGATTATGTCATACAAGGAACACATTTCACTTTATGATATTTATTTATGACATATTTTACCACAGTTTTAAATAAAGATGAACATACATTTATAATCAAAGTTGTATAAGTGTGATGTATCATCCTAAACATAAATGTTCTCATGGACGTCCTGTGTCCTGGTGTCTCCTGGCATCTCCTGGCAGTTTTTTCACCCTCTTCAGGGCAAACTGCAGGCAACTGACAACAGCCTCTACCTCAGAGCTCACAGCACAAATATCCCACAGTCAGCCTGCACATTAATGGAGTTATTATGCATGTAGTTGTACAATAAACACCGCAAACACCATGCTTGCCACAGCCATTTATTGTTCTTTGGTCTAAAACTACCCATTGTGACAGGAGCTAAACATAGTAAATGCATTGTTCTATAGAGGTGTCACTGCTGTCTGGCAAATAATTGTAAACTCTCTGATTGGCATCCTGCTGATATTCTTCATGCATAATACAGATGCTGTAGGTTGGCATCATGAGCAGTGCAATGACAGTTAATTTAATCAAAGTTATGTCTGTGTTATGTTTGTATGCACATATATACACACATATACACACACGCACAAACACACACATATATATCTATATAGATATATATGGCTGCATCTGCATTACATACTTCACCCTCAACCCGTTTCCAAACAGGCTCTAATTTAATACCTTTATGAGGCACATCTACATAGAATCTGTTGCTATTACTGTTCTGTGTCAGTGATATGGCTCTGTCTGTGCTGGGTCTAACATGTGCTGACATGAAGATTTAAGTGTGTCATTGCAGTGGTATTGTTTAGTGCATGCTCAGGAGATTAGATTTCTGTGTTGTACGCATTCACATGTAAATTGATGATGGGCAAATACAAAGGAATTGTTCACTAGCATTAAGCTTGTATTACCTGTGTTATTCTCTATTGTTGTTTGTTGATTTTACAATGTGGGATTTACTGTGACTGAATGCATCTGTAACTGTGCATGTTGCACCGAGATGTGTCCAACAATAATCTAAAGGCAGTACATGGAACTCAGCCACTCATTCAGATATGTCCCCTGTGACTTCCTGATTTATGTCACTACTCCTTTTGGGTCACATATGTATATGTTAACAACCACCTCTTAAGTTTATACATCAAGGTAAACTATTTACAACATGTATCAGTAGTTAATAAATATACTAACTTTCGTTGCAACCATTATTGCATGGAATGATGAATCTTTTACTTCCATTATATTCAATAAATTATTATAGTCTCTCATCTTTCATGGCTTTATACTTGTCTGCTAGTTCTCTTTAGGTCATAATACACAAGATGTACAGTAGGTGTAGATAAAGTTTAGAAGTCCCCTACCCTCTAAATTTCCATTCAGACGTCTTCATTCTGTCGGTGATAAGACACATTTCTACCAGGTATTTTATGGTGTGACTTTCCTTTCACTGCAGTCATCAAACTCTAAACAGCTGCTGAGGCAGACACTGACATAATGACCTCTGCTGCTGTGAGACCCGTACTCTGTGTGTGTCAGGCTCCAAACACTGTCCATATGGAAAGAGGAAGCATTTTAAAGCTCTCTGTCACCTTTTGTAACCACATGTAAATTTTGCAGGTGACCTAGTTACTAATAGTGTTACAACACATACATTTTATCATCTTATGCTGTGTCTGTTTTCACTTAAATAGTGTTTAATTAAGCTGTGGAATGTGTGCAATAGTCATGTTAGAGAACATGCTTAAATATTCTCAAGAACATTTACAACATTGCTCTATTACTGCCTGCTATTAGCAGCTGTTGAAATCGTTGAACAGTGAGTATAACCACTCTTTTACCTTTATTGAAATGGGTTTTGAGGAATATGGTTGACTCACTGTGCTTTCAATAGGCAATAATGGAGATTGCACTGAGCATTTTTACTTTGGTGTTTTTGCTGTGTAGGAAAAGAGACACAAAATAAAAACTTTTATTTTTCTATTCAACATTCTGAACCACCTAAATCATGCATTCCATTTGTTGGATATCCGTGCACATCAGCTATTGACCTCATAAAATCTTTATGAGCAACCGTGACACTATCTATCAAGCAGCTCCGCTGACTGCAGTGCTCAGTCGGTCTTTGAGTCTGCACCTTCTGAAACATGGAAAAGCTTCTGTTCACATTACACCTCTAATCAACAAACGCTGAAGTGGTGTAAGTCGCTAATGCTAATCACAGTGTGGTGTTGGGGTCTGAACAGTGTGATTGTGCACACACATGCCTCTGAACTAATGTGTCATTATCAGGGATTTACTGATTAGTTTGCTATTTGCACCCTGCTCTGGCCTTTCCCTTTTTCATCTTAATATATTTAAATACAGTGAGGAGACACAGTACTAATTTGAGTGGAGGATGTTCCCATGACTGCTAACACATATTTCCAATGATGAGGTGTGACCCCAGCTCATCAGCCTGTGGGGTTTTAATCAGCCGTGTCATCCCTCCAATCAGCTCCATGCACACTCCCCTTGTGTTAATGCTTGGAAATGATTTTGCAACTATATCAACATCAAGGACCTGTTTACATCACAGTTGTTTTCCTTTTAAGTTTTTGTTCGTTTGTTTGTTTGTTTTTAAAGGGGTAATGTAAGAGGGAAGTCGGCAAATAAGAGTTTGGTGTTATGCTTATTCAATGGATAGACTATAAAAAGTTCAGTTGCAGTTTTAATCAGTGACACTGCAGCTCTATGCCTCTACTCATACCCATTTTCAGATGTTTGTAAATGATTTGGCAAATATTTCCAGGAGGCGTAACTTTGTTTTTGGAAGGAAAATTGATTCCTGATTACTGACCTGTTTTGTGGTTGGGAGCATTTGTGAGCATTTGTTAGCGTTTGCTTGCAATGCAGTGATGTTGTGTTTACATGAGCGTGGAAACGGCAGGCAGCGCTGCACAGATGGCGCTTTATGCCGGATGATTCCTCAACAGACGTTATTTGAATGGTTATTCAATGTTAAATGTGATAAGTGCTGAAGGGAGGGAGAGGCAGAGAAAGAGTTTGTTTCTGCTACATGTGCTTTGAATATTAATGAAGACCAGAGCACAGTGGAGTAGACTCACGTGGCAAAGCGGCCCACCCCCACACTCACATGGGACGTACGAACATGAACGAAATGAAACGGCCAGGCTGCATAGATCCCGTTAGTGGCTGCGTTGTTCTGGTAAACGTGGTGAGGGACCGGGCTCTGGCTGAGTAGGCAGCTCCGTTTAGTTTTATTAAATCTACCATTTCCCAGGAGAAGCCTGTAATTAGATTGTATAAACTAATACAGCGTCAGATATAGAGGGCCACCAGTGAGAGGCTATAGTAAAGGTCACCGTGATGTGCTTATGTTTGCTGCACTTACAGCATGTAGACACCTGCTGTAGAATCAGTGTAAGTCTGCAGTTAGTGTTTACCTCTGAAGCATGAGAAGTTATCTTTCCGAGCATAGCTAGACTGGGCTAAGCCATTTAAAGCCACAATGTATGGGTTGTGTTTGTACTGGCATGGTTTGGAAGAGGTAAATCCTTTGGGTTGGATTCTGCTGTTTAGTGTTTTTTCAAGTGAGGACGGTATATTTTAATAGTGTTTAGCACCACCTTGAAGTAAATTTACTACAATAGTTGATGCAAAGTGCAGGTACACCTATAATGGCAGTGCCCCAAAAAGTGTGCTGTAACACTGTGGACAATATTTCATGCTCGACAAAAGGCCATGTAAATTCAAACAAATACTGCCATGTTGTCGACAGGTCCATATGCTGATATCAGTTAAAATTAACTTGGTAATTTAATAGAAGTATGACAAGCTATCCTTTACTTTTTGTACCTGCAACTTTCTAAAATGTGATGTGTTGCCGATGCAAAGATGTACCCACTGAATTAAAAAGACAAAAAGGAAATTCATGGTGGGATGGTCTACAATAGTGCATCCACTCACAGATGTTAGACCACCCGAAAGCATTCAGATCGCAACAGGAGCCGCTAGCATGATCATATTTGTCACTCAAACTCGCGGTGTTCAGTAGATTCCATGTTGTGTAGACACTGGATGCCTTGTAAACGTGTGGAAATGTGACATTTTGTTTGTGATTTAGATGAAGACGCGCCACAGGACTGATAAAATGACTTCCTCCTGGAAGCTCAGCTGCTATTCCTTTTTTGTGTTTGAAGAGGGTAACCAAATGGATAAAAATGGAGGCAATCAAAATGAAATGCATGGGGTATGCAAAACTGTCTCAAAAACACCTACTACTGCTTTGAAGTCCCCAAAGGGTGGAGATTAAATCTACCATTCTATGTGGAGAAAATGCACTCAACAAAACACATGGCTCATGAGCAGCAAAAAAGCACAGCACCAGGGGAATAGAGCACATTATACCCAATAATTATATGTTCACTGGTCTCACAGTTTCATTCCAAACTGCACTAATTGAATGGAGGCCACAGAGGAGCGTGGTGTGAAATATAAGATCTGACATTTAATCAACTCATCAAAATATTTTACCTCAAGATGTTAGAAAAATAATACCTTGCTTTAATCAGTTTATGACAATTGTTGGGTTTTGTGTTGACAGGTGCACCTATCAGCTTAGGAGGGAAAAAAAATTACCTTCAGCCTGTACTTAGACAAGTACAGGCACCGGGACGGCAAAAGTTTGACTCAGAAGCAGGCAGCCTAGCATGGCTGAATATCATGTATGTGAGAAAACAACTCGTAGTAACTTTTATAATCCGTTTATATGCTAATATTACTCAGATTTTTGTTGTAGCATGTTATAATAATGATAATAATAATAATGATAAAATCTACCTTTAGGCATTACTTTATGTGGCTGTTTGGCTAAGTAGTCATAGCTGACTGGTAAAGAAACTCTCACAAGCAGTCACTGAAAAAGGCTAGCAGTGTTACTTCTCCAAAGATGATTCTTCTTTTAACCTAATCCACACAGAACCAAGCATAGTCTAATATTTCTGTATTGTTCAATTATTTGTAAATCATTAACATATATAATAAATTCTAATATTCTCAACATTACTATTATAGTCACAGATACCTTCATAGAAGAAAAAATATGCACAATGCAGAATCAGTATAAAACAATGCATTTGTAAACTTCATGGTTACCAGGCCTTCTCCTGTTTTCTTACCTGTGGTTGCTATAAATATTAAAAAAATATATTGGGGCTGGATTAATTTACGGCATCAAGATGCAAGTAAGATGCTAGCAACTGGGTTTAAAAAAAAAAAAAAAAAAACATAAAAAGGGTCTTTTGTTGCAGTAATAAGACAGGGGATGTGTTAACTGTCAACAAAATTTGACAATACTTGACAATACTTGAAATCACCTTGTGGTAAATAGTTCAGACAATAACATACTGTACATACAGACTTAGCTAGTTTAGTTTAGTAGTTAGTTTAGATTAGTAGTACTAATATTTCTCAAACCTAAATAACCTCTTTTAATGTATTATGCCAATCTTCTGTTCATGCAGATTAAAGAAAAAATGTGGGAGTAGCCCTGACAAGTAATTGTCTCAAAAAAACAAAAAAAAAACAAAAAAACAAAAAACAAATACTGAAAATTGAAAAAACTACAACTACAATAATAGTAATACAGTAATCATAATTAAAAACCATACTTAAGTAGTGTGCATTGAGCAAAGTTTGTGGAAGGTTATGGATGTTGAATGAATTGCAGGCTGTGTTCAAAACAATTAAACTAAAATCTTAAATCTAAATAAATGTTTATCCTTAATGCAGCTGTTTACTAGAGCAACTGAGACTTTGTATTTAATATATTTGGAACTTCATATATATAATATATAGAACATAATTATTATTTTTTAAATAGCATCAAAGTTTTTAATCTATTTTTATCATAATTTAGAGCAGGTTATTATTCCATAATTGCACACATGAGTAGAATTGAGCCCTGCCCTTTTATCTGCTGAATTTATTAGCTCAATGCTAACAGTGGAATACCCATTTTCTTCAGGGCACACAATTTGGACTTCTTCAATATGAATTTCCAAGGACTTGAGGAAAAAGCACTTCAAAGGAACTTCATCTTGGATTCCTTTTGTCTCGAGCTGAGCCCATGTCACTGCTTCGCTCTTGCCTTGACATATATCAGTGAGTTATTCCTGTCACGCTTTGTGTAATGTCTCACTCTCAAATCATTTCCCGCTCTGAATTAGGGCAAAGAATAGTGCTGGTACATCAATCCACTCACTGTTTTTATGTTCAGACAAATGTATGAGCATGTAATGATGTCTGAAAGAGAAAGTTGCTGAATGGACACCCATTCTATAGCATAGAGAGAATATATATACCTATATACTATATACCAGCCACACCAGCCCTTTTGCTTTGCAACTATAAAATATCCAGAGAAAATTCTTTAAATCGTCCCTGTGTTAGAGGAGGTAAAAAGCAAAAGCAGGTACACAACTGTAACTGATTCTTAAGATTGATAAGATAAGCCTTTATTGTCTCCAATTACATAATCTATACCCAACAGCTCACAGTTTATATACAACAATACACAATTCAGAATCATTATTATGTATATGGAGGTTTGTTGAGGTAAGTGAGCTACATGCCTTCCAGTTATGTGCAGTTTAAAATAAATTATAATGTAATATATTTATTCAAATGTTACTTCCCATAGCTACAAGATCTATAATATAATGAGTTGAATGGAACTACATCTTCTGTCTGCCACAGTCCTAGGAGCAATAAGAGGGTCAGCCAGCCCCATTGCTTTTCAGTCAGTCAAAGACATGTCTGGCTGTAATTTACATGCAGAGGTAAATGATGCATTAGAACAAGATGAGCTTGTGCTATGATAACAGGCCATTTCTTCAAAGCACACCTCTGTTGAGAATTTCGATTACAAAATTATTAAATAATATTATAAGTTGTTGTTGTTGTGTAGCTTTGGTTATTTCAGTCTGCGAATTCATCACAACTTTTTTCTTTTAGCCAAAACAGCTGCATATATTTAAACCAGAGGCCAACAGTATGAGCAGCCAGACTGAACTTATACTGTAGACATGCTCATGAATCAGACTCCACAGAGTGTGGGAGATATGGTTGAAGCCCGAGGGCTGCTCTCCAGCTGCACCTGCAACGCTGCCTAGGGCCACTCTGCACCCCTCCCCGAAGAGGAAGCAGTGCAGAAGCTCCAGAGGCAGAGAGGAAGCTGCTGCCTCATTATCTAAGGGATAATCCCTAAAACCTGGTCTGTTTTGTCATGTAACAACTTGTAAAAGTTCTACTTGAAAGAATCACATATGAAGCAGAGTTTCTATTATAATTTGATTAACACACTCAAGAACAAGATGTTGATTAATTCGGTGTACATAGGGATACATATGAATTAATCTAAATATAAAGTAAGTATTACCACGAAGTGCATATACAACAAAATCTTTTAGGCAGACCTTACCTTTTACAAATAGGCCTATACCTAAATTGTTCAGCTGGCTCATATATGATGATTTTAATGATTGGTGTATGCAGTGCTGTTAACATCCTCTGAGCAACTCCACGAAAAAGCTTTTAATACATATGGTGACAATATTTTTTCGTTACCATTCATCTCTTCAGAGTGATGAAAAGCATACAGTCCCTCATTGTATTTCTGAGCTGACTTGAAGACGTATAACGCCTGCTCTTATCTGTCCTGAAAGCCACACCATTCTTGATGTCAGAGCAACTTTGACAAACGAGTGCCAGGCCTCTCTTAAGGCCTGTTTATCATCATGCGCTGACAGCGGCACACAGGTCTGCTGCTCTGCAAGTGTTATGGCACTATATTCTCTGTTCACTCTTTCAGCGATCCTTACACGGTGTTGAATCTCATTTTATCCATTTCTAAAATATCTGAGTTTTAATTAATTAACTGCATGTAGGGGAGGTCCTTGGGTGTGGAATCTCTGTAAATTATCATCCTTTAGTGCATAAGGGTCTTTCTAAATCAGCTTTTCTGAAAAATGAGGCAAATAATAATTATTTATTATCATTATTTATTAAATATTTAATTGCAGACATACCAGGATGTCTTGGCCACTGATCATTAGTTACATGATCATGTGATTATTTGCTGGCTTCAGTCTTCATCCAAAATATAATTCCCTGATGCATTGGTGCATGCATTAGAGCCAATGAGCACAAGAAGGGGCTTTCTTTGACAGAGCACTGTGGTTTCAAACCCAGAGGGAGCCATTGTGAGCGAGCTACCTGCAGGTTACGCTACAAAAAGATCCTGGAGAGCTTCCGGTAATGGTCTGAGCTGAAGTGGGTCACCGCAAACCACAAGCACAGATGCTCGTGTAGCTCTGGTGCAGGCAGCCAATATAACAGGCTGCCATCAATGAACCTGTCACATTCTTACTGTGTTTTTTCCCAGCCATACCAACCCAAGTGGAAGCAGAATGCAAGCTATATTACTTCTCAAAGCTCTACTCAAGAAGATGCATAAGAACACAGATAGGAATGGGTTGACCAATTTGCTCCCAGACTGTCTGGTTTTGTTCTTGGAGCAGACTGACATCTAAAGCTGTGACCAAATAAGCAAAACTATGATACTTTAGAGCAGAGATACTGTAAATATGCAAACAAGACATCATAAATAATTGCTCAGTTTTGTTTTCTCCCGCTTCTCTGGGGACAGCAGTCTAAGCAGAGAAGGCCAGACTTCTCCAGTCCCTCCAGCTCTTCCAGGGGAATACCAAGGCATGTCCTAAGTCTACTCCAGGGCCTCCTCCCTGTAGGACATGCCTGCACCACCTTCCCAGGAGGCATCTGAAACAGATGCCCAAGCCACCTCAGCTGGTTCCTTTCATTGTAAAGGAGCAGTGGCTATACTCCAAGCTCATCCTGAGTGACCAAGCTCATCGCCCCATCTTTAAGGGAGTACCCAGGCACCCTGCGAAGAAAACTAATTCACCTGCCTATATCCAGGTTTTTGTGCTTTCAGTCATGACCCAGAGCTCATGACTATAGGTTAGAGTAGGAACATAGATTGACTAGTAAATCAAAATCTGTGCCTTACCTTCTTATTCCAGCTGCTTCACACTGGGCAGCAACTTGTCTAAATACAGCCTGATGGTCCTGGCCTGATAGATAGCCTTTTAGATAAGACAACAAGAATAATACACACAAGAAAAACCCAACACCAACCAAAACAAAGAACATACACATACATACATATTGAAACGTGCCCACATCCACCTGAGTGTCCTGTACCTCCGACCTGATGGCAGCAGTGTGACGTGTGGATAGAGGGGGTGGGCTGAGTCTGTTGTTATTGTTCGTGACAAGTGACAGCTTTGTGATTGAATACTGAGAGGTCTGTGATGGGCTGATTAATGATTTTGGATGCAGTGTATGTGATTTTTGTTAGTTTTTTTGCGTTGGTGAAGGAGAGAAACAAGCGAGCAGTACAGGAAAATGGGTTACATAATGCTGCTGTAAAGTCGTGACAGAAGGCCTGGGGCAACAGAGAGAGCACGGAGCTTGCGGATGACATGGAGTCTTTGCTGAGACAGTTTGTGTGCTTCAGTGGTGTGTTGATCAAATGAAAGTTTACTGTCTATTGTGTGTCCAAGGTATTAAATATGATTAACCCGCTCAACTGTTTTGTTATGAATAAAGGTGGGAACCAGACCAGAGGGTGGTGTGTGTGACATGTGAATGACCATTTCCTTGGTTTGTCCACCAGAGCAGAGCTAGAATGGCAGTATCGTCTGAGTACTTGGTAGTATGTGGTGATAGGTGAGGTGCAGTCATTTGTACAGAGGGTGTAGAGCAGGGGTCACCAATGCAGTGCCCGCAGGTGCATGGTCGCCCGCGAGGACCACTCAAGGCGCCCGCACGGCATGCTCTAAAAATAGCACTGGTCACAATAGAATTTAATATATATATATATTTTTTTAAGTTGCATTAATTTTTTGAACAAATGCTTACTTAAATGCAGATTTTTAAATGATGTTAAAAAAATAAAACAAAAAAAAATTGATATAGGCTATAATGAAGTCGCCTCTTTTGAAGTCAAAGGTCATTAGTGCGCGGTCAGCACACCTCTTTCCTGACACAGTGAAGCGATGATGAGGAGTTAGTCTGCTTGTAGTTTAGCCCCAAAAATCATGACAGAAAAGCAAAAAAGGACATACTATTTCCACAGTGATTGGGAGAAAGAGTTCTTACATCATTCAAAGAAAAATGTTTGTGTTTTATTTGTGGGAAGACAGTTGCAGTATCAAAGCGGCACAACGTGCAGAACCTGTCACGAAAGCTTCGATGTGAACTACCCACCCGGCAGTGCATTAAGGACAGAAAAAGCCCATGAGTTAAAGGCAGATTTAGGCAAGCAACAGACTTTTTTTTACGAGGCCAGTGAAAAAATCCCAGAACGCAACCGAAGCATTGTTTAGAGCTGCACATTTTTTGATAAAAACAAGAAAGCCTTTTTGGATGGGGCGGTTTTTAAAGAACACAATCTTCAAAGATGAGAAACATGGTCCCGATGTCATCTCTGCGCCCTCCAATGTCCAACTTGGAGCAAGTACGATGGCTAGACGAGAGTCATCTGTGTCTTGAGAACTTAACAGAGCAACTGGACTGGGATCTCGCTAAGTGCAGGTGGTTTAGCATCCAGTGTGACGAGTCGGTAGACAGCACCAGCACAGCTCAGCTAATGATATTTTTCCGAATGGTGTTTGATGATTTTTCTACAAAAGAAGAACTGCTGACACTTCTGCCACTAAAGACAACTACGAGGGGAGTTGATATCTACAATGCCGTAAAAACTTCTTTGTGGAGAAAAAGGTCCCGTCATACAGGCTTCATTACACAATGCAGAAATGATCCAAACAGGTTTTGTGACTTGTGCAACTGGAGCCATGTGTGTCATTTGTTACAGATCCCCTCATGCACGTGGACATGACATCCACTGCTGAGCAGCTAAGTGCCTTGTTTAACTTGGATGCTGGTCAGGTAGAGATAGAAATCTTAACACTGCAAAATGACCTCCACCTCAAAGCTCATCAGTCTGCACCAAACTTTTGGTGCCTTGTGGACAAGGAAAAGTATAGTTGTGTATCCACAGCAGCTATGAAAATTGCCTGCTTTTTTGGTTCAACCTATCTCTGTGAATCAGCCTTTTCCCGCATGAACTTTATCAAGAACAAACACAGAACCCGCCTGACTGATGCACATTTACAAGACTCACTGAGAATTGCCGTGTCAAATTATTCACCAGATTATAATACACTGGTGAGCAGAATGCAGTGCCAGGCCTCCCACCAGTAAATGAGCAGACAAATCACAGAGACTATTTTCATTGATAAAACAAACAATATTAAGCTAAAAATGTTGCACCAAATGTTAAATGTTCAACGAACTGAATAACTTGTTCTGACAAGAAGACTGATGATTTCCTTGGCTTAAGAAATGTTTGCACTACAAATACAGCAGGTGTCCCTCCTGACTTTCAAATGTTTGAGCAGATAAACATAAATAAATGATTCATGTTTATACATGTTTTTCTTATCATTACTATTCTGTGAATCATTGATTATAATTGTGGAAAATAATTACTATTGATATGTGAGCAATCAGTTCTCATAGTACTAACTACTGCTATTATTATTATCATTACTATTACTATAGTGGTCTGTGGTTTTGTTATTTAGGAAGTTTGTAGCATAAAGGTCCTGTGTAGCCCTTTGTACTACTCAGTACCCATAAAATAGCCCTCAGCTTCAAAAAGTTTGGTGACGCCTGGTGTAGAGGAAAGGGCTGTGGACACACCCCTGAGGTGCTCCGGTGTTGGTGACAATGGTAGATGATGTGACTGTACCTATCTTTAAGGCCTGCAGTCTCTTACTGAGGAAGTTGTAAACCTAGGGGATGAGGAGTGGCAAGAAGTTGAGGTGGCTAAGCTTCTTCATCATCTGGTGTTGTTGAATAGTGTTGAGTTGTAGCTGAACTAAAGTCAATGAAAAAGATGGATGCAAAGGTGCCAGGGGATTCCGTTGGTCCTCGTCTGGCCCTGTAGGCAAACTGATTAGAATCCAGATGAGGTTTGACAGCTGGGAGGATGGTGTGAAGAATTAGCCTTTCCAGGCATTTAATAATAATGGAGGTTAGAGCAACGGGACAATAATGGTTTGGCTCAGAGGGTTGTTGTTTCTTAGGCACAGGGATGATGACAGATGTTTTCCAAATGGCAGGGATATATGCTGATCTGTAGGTGTCCCAAAAGATGGAGTGAAAGATTGGGGACAATTCCATGGCACATCATTTCAGTGCCTTGGCTGTGATGCCATCAGGCCCCGGTGCCTTGCCAGCCTTGCACTTGCTCAGCTGCCATCGCACATCCTGCACAGTGAATGGAGGTTGTGTTGGTGCTGCCACATGGAGGTCACTGAGCAGTTCCTTGCAGAGAGCAGAGTGGTCATGGGTGTCAAAGCATGTGTAGAAGGAGTTCAGAGTATCAGCAAATGATGAAGCCCGATGAAGCCAACAGGGCAAGATCATCCTCATAAAGCGGGTGATGAGATCATGCGGTCTCCAAACTGAACTCCCTCCAGGCCCTGGCTGGGCCTAGATGTTCTTTTCATGAAAATAATGAACAGGACGGGTGACAAAGGGAAGCCCTGCTGGAGTTCAACATGCACTGGGAACAAGTCTGACTAACTGCTGGCAATGCGAGCAACCTGCCATCTGCAAGGTTCAAGGACCATACAGTCCCTAGCAGGGGGTGCCGGACAACATACTCCCAGTGCATCCCCCACAGGATGCTGTGAGGGACACTTTGAAATGTCTTCTCCAGATCCACAAAGCACATGGACTGGTTGGGCAAACTCCCATGAACCATCCAGCACCCTCGAGTGTTGGCAGAGAAGTGCTTCCCTGTCCTGAGAAGTTAGACTTTCTTTGCGGCCGACCGAAAGTCCTTCTCCATGGCTGCACTAAACTCCTCCCAGACCTGAGTTTTTGCTTCCACAACCACCCTGGCTGCAGTCTGCTTGGCCTGCCTGTACCTATCAGCTGCCTCAGGAGTCCCACAAGCCAACCAGGCTTGATAGGACTCCTTTTTCAGCTTGATGGCATCCCTTACTCCTGGTGTCGGGTTCGGGGTTTGCCACCACCACAGACACCGGAGACCTTACAGCCACAGCTCTGAGCAGCTTTGTTGACAGTGGAGGCAGAAGTCATGGTCCACTGGGACTCAATGTCTCCATCCTCCCCTTGGGGTCTGGTTGAAGTTCTGCCCGAGGTGGGAGTTGAAAATCTCAAACGTTCCCAACAGTATGTTTGGGCCTGCCAGGTTGGTCCAGCTTCCTCCCGCATCGGATCCAACCCACCACCAGGTGGTGATCAGTTGACACTTCTGCCCCTCTCTTCACCCAAGTGTCCAAGACATATGGCCGATGGTCAGATGAAACAACCACAAAGCTGATAATCGACCTTCGACCTAGGGTGTCCTGGTGCCACGTGCACTGAAGCACACCCTCATGCTTGAGCATGGCCTTCTTGGAGTCTCTCAGAGGGGTACCGGAAGGTGCTGTGACTGGGGACTCCGTTGTGCTGGGGGACTTTCAACACTCACCTGGGCAACGACAGTGACACCTGAACTCAAGATATTACTTTACTCTCATCCAGAGAACAAGCATAATAGTCAATTTAGCAGTGTGTCTGTTTTCCGTCACTCACTCAAGTGTGCAGCCGCATTTGCCACAGGAAACAGAAATGAGGTGCCGCGGTGTGGAGAGGGCGTTATGTGTAATTAACTTTTTTTTTTTTATAAATGCACTGACCTGAAAAAAATAATGCAAAAAGGTCATGCACTAATTTTACCAGCCATGAATTCTGCATTTTAAGGGCTGAGTTTCAACCTGTGAGCCCCATTCATCGGCATCTGTTTGTAAAGAGTACAACAGTGCAAGAAGGTTCCATTGCGAGGTTCCAAAAATCATCCCAAAACTTTCTTTTTATATGTCGTGCTTGTTCTTATTTTAAAGATCCCCTAAATCCAGAACTGAGTCATTAACAGCAGCAGTAAGCAGCAATTACATTTTATTTAGGAGAAAGTTAGGATAAAGATGTACAAAACAATTCAAGAAAACTCCACAGCACTAATCCCTGCTGACATTATGTGGAATTATAACGATCCATAAATCAGATATGCTCCTGCACATCACTGAAAGACTGTCAGAATGTACATTTTAATAAAGACAAATGCAATACAGTTTTAAGTGCTGAAAACTGGAGACTTGAAAGCTAAGGACTTAATGTCAGCACACACTGTGTGCATGTGAGTGCTGCTCGCCACTGATGCTAATGGGCTGTAATTGCTGCCCGTAACAAAGACAGCTTGTTGTGTATCTTAGCTAGAGTTTATTTAAGAGAACTTTGTGATGATCACCCACAGCACTGTGCGAACCTTTGTTGACTTTTTTTTTTTATCCATTTAGAAGAGCCCTCTTTTTTACATTACACAAAAGCTGCTGTCTTGAATTAAGCAATTCCCTGAATGAGCTCAGACCCTCATAGGCGCCACAAGTACTTAAAGGCAATTCAAAAGGAGTAAGAGATAGGTAGAATCAATACAGACTTTTATACTTAACCACCAACTCCCATTGTTGATGTCTCCAGAATGCTCACAAAAGACTGCAGCAAGAAGCCGCAGCATAAAAATAGCTATCTCACTCTACGGCAAGTGGAGCATCCTGGGAGTAATTGAGACAAGTGGTGGTGGAAGTGACGCGAAGATTAAGTGATTAACAGAGTCTAGTGGGGGGCCCAGAGATGGGGTTTAAATAGGATAGCAGCCTGCTGGGTACAGTCGCTGCTAGAATGTTAGGGTTCACAGCCTGTTAAAGAATGAAGGGCATTACATCAGAACTCTCCCATGTTTTGATGACGTGACTCAAATGTATTGGGCCCAAAGTATCCCACCATCAAATGTGGAAAGTATTGTCATTAGATGGGCACATCCTGGTACTTTGGCTTGAAATAAGAGACACTAATCAAAACAAGTGCTACTTTCCACAGACTCGTTTTGTCAATACTAAGAGTGATACAAAACTTCTAGTTAAAAAGTCAATTAGAAGAATCAAAGACATTTTTTTTCTTTATAGCATGCTGTCATTTTTCAAATAAAATGATTGTCAGCTTAAAGTTTAACATTTGAACCAAGAAAGGAATTATTTTCATATGGACAGCGAAATGCCACTTGATTTAGTTGCTTAGTAAACTGTAATCATCATTTATATAAATTATATCAAGCACAGGCACATAGACACTAAGACGCAAACACACAATTTAAAAGACAATTTCCAATGTCCCATACAGTAATGGCAAACAAAGGTTACAATCAGTTCATGACTGACCCATCTAAGGAGAAAGGGACTGGAAAATTGCACCTGACAAAAAGGGTTTTTGTCTTCTTTAAAAGGGGAAAAAGAAGAATAGAAGCGGAGAAGGGGAATTTCCAACAAAGAGGAGGAGGCTGAGATGAAACAACTGGGCTTTAACGTCCGCTACGATGCAACCCTCGGCTAGTGTCGTGCTTTATGGCAGCGTAGTGCTAAAACCAACAGCCCATTAGTCCCACACTACAACCACTCACCACACAAAATGGAAACATTTTCGATCGAACATTTACGTATGACACACAATAGTTGGAGGGCATAGTTACTCTATATACTATATTGTATTCTATAGTGGCTTATCAATGAAACCACGGCGCCGATCTATCCACTGCAGTGCACGTGAAACTACAAACAATTAGTTCGTTAGCTTGATGCCAATGCAGCAAATAATTGGAATAGAGGCACAAGCTTACCATGAACTCAAACCATCATCATCACAAAATCATATGTGGAAAAGACAGCATGGACATGGAAGAGAATCTGAAAATAGTTGTTCCCCTCTTCTGTTCAAATAAGATTTCAGACCAGCTTGTACAAAAACAAAGTCTATATTTTGGTATCTATGATCAACAGTTTAAATATCTTCTTGACTTCTCAGCCCTGAACTTGACCTTGATCAATTACATTTTGAAGCTGTACTCGTCTCGGCTGCCTCAGCCTTTTTTCTATTTTTGTCTTTTTGGAAAACTGTGTCCATTGCTGCAGGCTGCAGAACCAAGTTTTACAGCAAACCCACATCAACAAGAGGTCAGCTACACTTGAGGCTTTGATATTCATTATTAGCCTTTAATGGTGCTTATGATATTTCCTGGGAGCTACAGCATGTGATCACACAACATGCACCATATTCTACATGTAGCAGCCAGTTAACGTCTGAGATACGAACAATTCCTTATGCCAACGTATATGAATTTTAATATATTCAGCATTTATTTTTAAAAACTAAGAACCCAACTTGGTTTGAAAATGTGGTCACCCTATATTTGACTCAACACTGAAACTCAACCATACACAAGAACACAATGCTAGCTTAAGGGGCAAGCAATATCAGTGCATACTTCGCTAAAACTACTACTGAAAAAGACAGCATTGCAACAGTGGATGCTTCCAATGAGTACCATACTGAAACATGGACTTTGCTACAACAGCACTGATTGCCTTGCTAAACTGGACTTTGTTTCATGATTCAAATATTGCGATAAAGCAAGAAATATCCATGGAAGAAGTAGCCTACACAGTCTGTCTTCTTTTGATCTTAAATTTATTTTAACTGGTTATTTATGCAAGCCCCTAATAGCCTACCATAGCTAAACTGTTATTTATTGTCATTTATGTAATTTACCACAAGGAGTGCATAAGACAATAAGGAGAGAGACAGCAAAGGAGACAGATAAGACAAAAACAACAAATATTAAACACAAAACAAAATTTACACAACACAAAGAGCAATGCTTTTACTTTAGTCAGTGACTAGCTATAATACAGCTTTTGTAACGCCCATATCTAAGCAAGTGCAGGAGTCATGAACAGGTCTATTGCTAATGAAAACACGTAATTCTCATTATTGTGTGGGTTCACCCACAACTTGTGTATTAGCCTGCACCTTCAAAAGAAGCATCCTTTATTTTGGAGTGAGAAGGTCCAACCCTACTTTACAGAAAGACCTGCTGCACAGCTAAGGCTGGGGCTAGGGTCTTGCTGGAGAAGGGACAGCTTATTCCCGGAGACAGGAGGAGAGGTGGAGGCTGTTGAGAGGAACTTTGATTTAGTGCATCAGGACTTCTGAAGTCCTATAGCCTATCTGCACCATGTTCACATTGCATGTTCTTATGCACTTGTCCTTCGCTCTATCACTCCCAATGAGAGCAGGAGGAGCACTTTCACCTGTCCTGAACCAATTGACAGCATACCCAGACAGAAGATAGTCACTTGTTCAGTTTTCATGACAAATGCATTTTTTCTGGTCAATTTTGTCTCCAGCAAAATTAAACGGGTTAAAACTAAATCCGTATTTCGTTTTTGGTTTTTTAGGTTTTCATATGATGATCAATATGAATGACTGGCAATCACATGTAACATGTAAGATAATGTTACAGAATGTAGAAATAGAATTAGTCATGCTGTATTATTCTGGTTGTGAGTTAGTATTACATCTCCTCACAAACAGTAAATCAATCTACAATAGCCCACTATCATATTGCAGGCTTTAGGGTATATGATGCATATGTCTAAAGAAGCAGATCAGTTAAGATATTATTGAAGAATATTTGGAGAGAAATTTAAAGAGACCACATTTATGTTATTATACAGCTGACATGTCTGTAGCTCCAAATTGCACAATAGAAAAATAAAACCATGGCTATGAAATTTTCATTGGTTTCAAGGTTTTACCTGCTCTTTTATTTTAGCAGAGCAAGATGTCAGGTTTTTCAAACTCTGACTTACAAACTGTATGTTGTCCTTATATTACACATCTAATGGCACACACAACACTGAATGGTAATGTATTGAGCTTCCACCTCACAGAACATCTGGGCTGTATATAAATGAGAAGTTAACATGACACAGTAACATGTGAAGCAGGTAGTGAATTTAAATGAAGTGAGAAAGGTGCAATACACTGCTGTGAGCTTCCTGTTGATCGCCGTCTCCAAGGACTGTTGTTTTCACCGATTCATGGCACTACGCTGAGGGCTGTTGTGTATAAATTATGAGTGCCGAGCTCAGCAGCACATCTGGGCCACTGGGAGAGGCCTTCCATGACAGCCCACCTACACCAGCTCCCCGCATACTGCACTCTCGTTAAACATTTAGCACAGAGGTCGCTTAATTATATATCAAAGTAATTGTTCATCAGTGAAGCAGTACCTACACCATTATGCTCTGTCTAATCAGTGAGAAGAGGTGGCTGCTGGGGCCGGGCCACGGACCCCTTAGTGAGGAGCTACTAGCCGTTAGCAGAGGTGTTTTAGGCGCTAAGCATAGGCATGTATGCTACAGCCAGACAAATGTGTTTTAATGTAAAAAAAAAAAATGCCAAAAATAAATAAAAACAAACTGGACAGTGCAACAGGTGGAAACTATGTGATTTATACTATGAAAAAATCAACTATTTGTTTTAAAAGAGTAATGTTATTTCTGGTGACTTGTGATTAGAGAATAGCTGTGTACTGTTATGAGATCCTTGCTACTGCTCTAATTCTAGACGAGGGAGCTGCTGCAGGCGCTTTGCTTAAGCCGACCATTTTTCAGGAGTCCTGCTGTGGCGGCCATCTGCACAGCATCTCCTCTTCATCCTCTCCAGCCGCAGCCCACTGCCACTTAACACCAGAGGAGAGACTGGCACCTCCTGTAGCTGCACTGAACTGTGGTGCCACTCATCTCCTAGCAACCAGCACCAGGCCATGTGAGGGTTCACTGAAGAGCGGTAATGTGCAGATGGATTTACAACATGGCTGAAGAGAAGAATTTGTAAAGGATGTGGTGCTCTGGCTGTGTCATAGGAACCACTCCCTCGATCACTAGGTACAGTTGGTGATAAAGTAGTCCCTCACTATAGCACAGTTCACCTTTCGCTTTTTTTTTTTTTTTTACAACAACACATGCTGTGGGTTTTGGAGCCAACCCTAGTTCATCAACACCCTCAGAGGCTAAATAGATTCTCCAAATAAATTAAGGTAAATTAACTTTGTTTGTTTTGGGAACTGTATATTTTACATTTATGGCTGTAGCAGTAAAGAAATATGAGTACATGACAATTGGCTGCACACAATAATGCCTCCAGCTGTAATCAGTACTTACTCAGATGGACAAATGTAGACAGGAGGAGCATTTATCAATGAGAATATTCAAGTAACTTTTGGAGCTTCAGGATGGAGGAGACATATGTATTTTGTGGGAGTTTACATTTTACAGCACAAAAACAAGGGAGGAAAGTATTTTAATGAGGCACGCAGCTTAGTTTAACAATTTACTATCAGACAAAATTAGGCTGCCTTGTAGTTAATTTTGTTGTGCTTTGCGCCTGAATTCCTCTAAAAAGTCTTCATTAACACTACAACGGTAAGGCCTTTATTTTTATTTTTCAGGTTTGTCAAAGACATAATATCCATCTTGACTGATTATATATTTCTGTCAGGAACGCGTGATGCTGAGCGCCTCTCCTTTGTGCCACTGAACTAAAGGTAGAAGGATATTTACCAGATTCAAACAGGTTCACGTAGTATGTTCGTGATTCTAAGATGTGTTAAATCAGTGTCATAAATGATGTACAATGACTTGACGTTCTGAATAATCCTGTATTAGGGACTGTACAGCTTGTCACACAGTGACATAGTGACATTAAAATGCAGTTTCTGTGCAGCTTCACTGAGCTATATTGAAATGAGCAGCTGTCAGTTCAGCCCCAAACCCTTCACTGTTTTAGTAAATATGCCGCTAAATAAGCCACTCCCTGCCACGCAATTGCAAATTAGTGTCCAGGCAAAATTGTGCAGCTTAGCAGGTCTGGCTCTGAGGGTTGAAGAATTTGAGAAAACAGAGAAACAGGCACACACATACAGATATATGCACAGATAAAGCAAAGTGGGCTAGCATAGATCAGCTAGACCACACAATAAAAGTTATTTGAGGAATACCTTGAATATTAAATAATAAAAAAAATATTTACACAATCGTATTGTCATTTTTTTCTTCCTGTATTTGAACATTTACCTCCATCTTTTACCTAAGAAGATAATACCTTTCATGTATTACTAAGTTGAAGAAAGGTGCTATTTTACAAATAACCTATTTTTTCTTCTAAACACCTCTGAAGTCCCCACGCAGTACTCCCTCTACATTGATTTTTCTATTAAGATTTGGGCTGACCTTGGCCAAAGTATTCTAGTCTGTTACTTTTTGGTGTTATTTTTAGTTTGTCAAGTGTAGTCTAGACCATTTCTCTTTTATCAGTAAAATGCACCTTGCTTACAAATACTAAGAGGGTCTATATTAGAAATATTTTCATCTGGAAGAGTGTTTCTGAAGTCCATTTGATTTACTGATTTTTAGTGCATAAATGACCCAGGCTGGCGGATTAAATAGACATATTAAACCTTTTTATTTAATCATAACCATGAGGGTGTGAACAGAAGCTGAATTCACAGCTGTAAACTGGTGCATTCTCCAGTGAGTTATCAAAGCTTAAGGCAAAACACAGCTTGCAGCCATTATCTTCCTCATCATCATTGGTTTAAAGCAGAGAGCATTTGAAGAGGTTTCACACAAAAACCTCAGAGACACCCTCAAGTGTTTCTGATCTCCTGTTACACTTCATTTGACTCTCTGAATGCTTTCACTGGGTGTAATTGTTGTGAGGCTGCTGCATAATGGGATCACTTAGAGACAGAAGACAATTGTAATTGAATCTACCTGCGTTGGTGTCTGTGAGGAGCAGACTGCTAAGGATCCAGTTACGTCTTTCCCACTGTCTTCAGGCTCTGGATCGATTGTGAAGTCTATCCCATCACCTCAGGACTTCAGGCTGTTTTGTCAATCAGCTCATTTGTTATGGCTCTCACTGGCATGTTTGTTCAGAGGTTCTATTGTAAAGCCACTACAGCAATGAACGAACAAAATGAATCTTTGAAGTGACACTGATGTATCTTCTACTGCATCAAAGTCAGCTATTCGAGTAATTCATTTTAAATCAGTTTTGAAGTGTTAAAAGACTGATGGACACATCTTTCTTAAATGTAAGTGGACACATCTTTCTTATCAAACCTATCAGCTGATGAGATGTTAACATTTGCCAGGTCACTATTGTAAATAAGAGCATTGCCTTACCTTACCTGGTAAAGCTTAAAATGTTTGTATCATTTACACATTTAAGCATAGGTTTAATGATAAGCAACATTAAAAAAAAAAAAAAAAAAAACAACTTCAAAAGTAACTGTAATACAGACAGAGTCCACTCTACAGCAGGAGACATATCTGTAGCTACTTAACTAGAAGAAGACTCTTACAGATACTGGGACACAGGCCTCCTACAACTTCTTCTACAGGCTGAGGATGTAAAGGACTGCAGCTCCACTGTCTGTCTGGGTGCCCCACTGCTTTTTTACACCAAATTTAGACTTCACTTTACATGTCACTGTTCTCAGAATGGTTGGATAAAAAATTAAGAAAAAAGTATGCTAATAGTAAAAAAAGTGTGACAATTTCTAGGGGTATGTAGATCAGCAGGTCATTTACTGTTGTCTTGTGCACATTGAAAACCACTTGAATCTGGACTTGTGTCTAACTATATGTTACGACCTGGCTTTAACAGTCGTAACAAAAAGTAAGACACCGTAATGAAAGTCCAATGTTAAAGTACAATTTAGGTAGTGGGCGACTCTGTCTTTCTGTCAGGAGTCTGCATTTCCTTCCGCGTTACCTTGGATTCTCTCCGGGTACTCTAGCTTCCTTCCTTTGTCCAAAGATATGTATGAATATAGGTCAACTGAACAATCAAAATCTAGTAAATAAATAGGGGGCGCCCCGGCAGCTCAGGTAAAGCATGTGCCCAGGAAGACCCAGGCTTGATCGGTCAGGTCATTTGCCCAATGTCATTCTCCATTTGCTCTCACCCTGTTTCCTGTCTAGCCACTGTGAACTTCAATAAAGGCCACCTCAAAATGTTTAAATCTAGAGTGAATGGTTTTTAGTGTCTGTGTCTAAATATCAGCCCTGTGACTAACTGACCATTGCTGGGATAGGCTTCAGCCACCCGTGACCCCCAACAGGACTAAGCAGTAGAAGATGAATGAATGAATAATTGACTTAAGTATCCATTGGCCAGATTTTTCTGAACTGTGATATACAGAGGTTTTGACCAGAGGTGTTTTGCAGCACTTACTCCAAAAGGCTCACAGTCACATGTAGATTATCTTTGAGTGACCACAGCAGCTTGGAGCACCAAATAATGTATGATAAAGCCATAACATGTGATGGCATGTACTGGAGCAGATGAGTGTTTGACCACTTGTAGCCAGAAGAAACTGTGCTGTTCTCTGTGCTGGGAGGCACATGCATAATTGAAATGCTCCAAATCTCTAAGGAACAACTGAGAACAGTGAAGCTATAGTAAAGCTGTTCATGCACTTCTGCTAAACACCATTATCTGAGGTGGCTGTTGTGTAAAGAAAGGAAGGATAGCTGCAATGTCTGTGAATCTAACACACCATTCCCTCTTTTCTGCACTAAACTTGAGATAAACACAGTTTTGTTGTAGTTTAGTATTTATAGCATGTCTGCTATGTTTTTTTTATGTTTTGTTTTGTTTTTTTAAATAAATTCGTCCTGCAGCGTGTTCTTATACTCAGAGAGCCTATCTAATTAATGCAAATGTATCTGAAGCTGAGTTGCCAGAAAGTTGAAAAAGTCATCCCCACTGATAGCATCGGTTATTGCTGTAGGATATAAGCGTAGGATGCACAACATGCTGCAACTCTCTAAACACAGACATAAGCTGCTATAATGCTAGAAGAGCTCTTTGAAAACATTGAGCATTGAAGTGTATGGTAATATCAAAGATCATTTAGCCTGTTCATCATAAAACAATAAAGCACTGTAAGCAATAGTCCAGAAAAGACATTTATTTAATTATAAGATTAGGAAAATAATGAATAATTTTTAAATTATTTTAAATTGTTTTTATATTTTATAGATAAAGTTAATAAGATTTAGAGGTATTCATTTTAATGTAGAATTCATAACATTGACTCCGACTTCTGTCTGGTTTTTAGTCTTTAGCTACTTTGTGCATATGTGCCATTCATTTAGTCTCTGGTACTGTTTGTTTTGCACAAGTTTGGTGTAATAATTTCATGTTTTTCCTCATGTTAACTCTCTCTAATCTGTTGATGTGATTGGTTTTGTGGAGTTCTGATCCACGTCCCTGATTCAAGTGGAAGCGTAGATTGTAAAAAGACCACTATGATTCAGTAAATTAAATTCAGCATAATTTAATAGATCACATATAAAGTTACATGGCCATGGGCTGAATATACAAGTGTTTTCCTGTAATCGATCTGTCTAAAATGTTAGTGCCCTAAGTCTCAATACTTCTTAGCACTACACGTTGCTTATCTTCTCATTGATTGGACAGCCTTCTTCTTCTGGTACAGTCAGCGCGGCCCTGACTGTCTGTATGCTATCATCAAATATGGAGCTAAACCGTCAAAAGCAGTTAGGGAGTAAACTGTTTTGGACTACATGACTGAGGAGGTGAGCAGTCTCAGTTTGAGCAGCTGTCTGAGAAACTTCCCCAAACCAAGGTTAGGAAAAACATCATGCAGAGTTCATAATGGGGTGTAAAAAGTGCATAATTCTAACAGTTGTTTACGGCCAACTCCACCTGTTTCACATGAACACGCCCTCAGCTCCACAGAAGAACCCAGCGTTAACTCAACATGTTGATAACCCACTTCATGATACTACTACCACCACCAGACCGGGATTCGTAGGTTTTGTCTAACTGGGTAGAAGAGACATATCAGAGATAGATTCAACTAGCTTTGTAGTTCTGATGCTGCTGATGTAAAGCTGTATTCCAATAGCTAAATGCCAGGCGTGTGATTCCCTCCTGGCTTCGTCCTAAAGTTATGTTTGTAATAATTATTTCCACTGTTTACACCCTGTATCACATCGCACTGAACTTCACTACCAGTATTTTTGTATTTCTGAAAGAGTTTTTAGCTCGACAGTCTGGCTCACCGTTGTATTGTTGACAGGTCTTTGGGTTAGCTAGTATGCTAGTCAAATATTAATATGTACTATTTTATTAAATTGTGTCCTCTAACGGTAACAATGTAACAATTTAGGTTACAGAGTGTAAAAGTAGAGTAATATGGGATTTGTGTTTGAAATATCAAAATTAGTTAAAAAATACACACCTTTGCCAAATATCATTGCAAAAAGCATAATTGCTAAGTTTAAAAAAAATAAAACTTGAAAAAGACACTGTCCCCAAAAGGTCATGAGGGTTAAGCTAACTATTCCGTGTTGTTGTTGCCATGGTGTCGCAGTGTGTTTTGTGTTCATTGTTGCTAGATAGGCTGTCTCTACTAGAGAGACATGTTTGTGAGTTAGAGGAGCTAGAGCAGTGAAGGTAGGGTCTAGTCACTGCTAGCTATAGCTCTAACTATGGCTCAGCTGCTCTGGCAGTTGTTGCAGAAAGTTCGGGGTTTGTCCCGGTCCAGCGGCACGGGTGTCCGGGCCCTGCTTGACTGCGTTGGTCACCAGCCTGCTGTGCCTGCACCTGCCGGCGGGGATGAACAGCACACTCTGGTGATAGGGGACTCCATAACCCTCAATGGTAGACTTGAGATGCCAGCCATTGTCCACTGTATACCGGGGGCCGAGCTTCCGAAATAGAGGCCTGTCTTAGAGTGCTGGCATCACAGATTCCCCCCAAGTACATAGCAGCACATACAAGCGGATAGCTATTCATGTTGGAACCAACAATGTGAGGATGAAGCAGTCAGAGGTCACCAAAGACAGCTTAGCTAGGACCTTTGATCTAGGGAGCAAGATGAGTTCGCATCGAGTAATTGTCTCTGGCAATGAACAGTATAACAGATTCGTTTGTGGATAACTGGCCTTCCTTCTGGGGCTGCCTAGGTGTTGCCATTTTGTCTATTAATATAGACAGGGGAACCAGTGCATTTAACACAAGGAATTTTAGCAGGTCGCATGGGATTTGAGACCCTGCAAGACAGGATAGTGTGGGTGTGGAGTCGGGTGATATTGTAGCTGTTAGTTGTCTGGTTACAGACACAGAGTCGCAGTTCTAAACGCCTCTGTGTTTTTTCTCTTGGACCATCACACCCCATAGAGACTGTGTCTGTCCCCCGAGTGCGCAGATATTTTCATAACTCAAACACAGGCCCCTGTAGAAACCTAATACCAATAAATAACACACTTAAATGTATGGAAACATAACAGAGTTGTCAACTGCAGATAACTAAATGTTAGATGAGTTTTGTCTAAATCACTATTAGTTAATGATGTAATTGGTGATCATAAAATAGATCTAATGTCTCTAACAGAAACATGGCTAAAACAGGACAAATATGTTCGTCTAAACTACCATACACCTCGAGGCACAGGCCGAGGAGGAGGAATGGGAGTAATCTCACACTCCAGTTTTTTAATGAGCCCTAAACTGAAACATTTCTTTTGCTCTTTTTTCTTTTCTTTTGCAGTGATAGCTTAGGCAGCGTGGGTATTAGACTCTGTTGGTTTAGTACAAAACCTAAGTGAACCCACTTGTAGGCACAGCCACACCCTGGACCTTATGTGTGTCCCACCCCATAACCCTGTTCTATCAGATCATTTTTTAATTACCTTTCAATTCACATTTGAGGACAAAAAAAAAAGAAAAAAAAGAAATAGGAAACAGAGTTTAAAAAAGTAATTCAGCCAATGTTAGCAAGTAATTCTCCAGTTACTCCGGAGAGCAGCCCCCACAGGCCCAGTCCCAGTTGAACCTATCAGCTTGTTAATACTGCAATGCGTTCAGTGCAAACAGCTCTCGATAGTGTGGCTCCACTAAAACAGAGGGTCATTAGAATTAGTAGAGTATCACCATGGTTTAATGCAGAAACTGGTCTCCTTAAACAAGCCACGCGTAAATTAGAAAGGCAATGGCACTACTCCAACTCCGAAGAGTCACTCAGGGCCTGGAAAAACCATCTGTCAACCTATAAACAAGCCCTGCGTAAGGGTAGAACTAGGTGATATTCTATATTGGAGAAAACAAGAATAACCCTACGTTTCTGTTCAGCACTGTAGACAGTCACAGCTCAGCTGAACCTACCATTGAACTGTTAGCTCCAATGACTTTCTTCATTTTTTAAAATAATAAAAACCACAATTAGAAATAAAATAAATCTAATCCACCCCTCTATTAGCTCAGGGCAGGTTAGTGCCCTTACAGTTGAGTCCCCAATCAAACCTCTTATAATGACAGACTTCTTCACCCGTAGATCTAAATGAAATAGCCTCAGTCCTCATGTCCTCTAAAACATCCACATTTATCTTAGACCCGATTCCTTCTAAACAGCACAGAAACCACTTTAGTCAAAGTCACCAATGATCTGTTTGTAGCTGCAGATAATGGATCGGTCTCTGTCTTAGTCCTTTTAGATCTAAGTGCAGCCTTCGACACGATAGACCACAGCCTCCTGTTACAGAGGTTCAAGACTGTCATTGGAATTAGAGGATCAGCTCTCTATTGGTTAAAATCTTATCTAACAGACAGATACCAGTTTGTTAGAGTTAAAGGCAGACTGCGTAACTTTTGGGCCACATGAGGGGCTACCTGAATTTGTAGTTTTTTAGAACTTTTCGCTTTCCTAGATGGCAACGCCATTTTGACGCTACATTCACATTACACTACCGACAAAGAGAGAAGACAAGCAAACTGATCATGTGAACTGAACTTTGAAACTGACACGGTACAGCATTATCTGACCATTTAACTTTTTCTGCAGATATATCTCTGTTAGAGTCCTGTCTGAGTTCTTTGTTTGAGTGTGTAGTAGGCTAAAGAAATGTATTTGTCACAGTCTGTATTTATCTCGATCATTTCAAAACGTAGTGAACTTTGATAGAAGCTAAACATGGACCTGCCGTCAGTCTGTTGTAAAAAACAAGACGTAAAATACACTGAGTCATCTCTGTACTGTCTCTATTAACCCCAAAGAAATAATAGTTACCTCAACAAAGGATATTATAATAATACATCTAGAATCAGTAATGTTATGACCAGACATCAAACTGCAGCCTGCTGTCTGTAAAAACTATTTACAACATGAATTTGAGCTAAATCAGCCAGGTACAGTTAGTCCTGTTTATGTTTACCAGAGATTGGGGTTTTAGCTTGTTTCCCACATACATCAAAACTGTCAAAACTATATTACAATATACATTTATGTTTGTGTTGTAAGCTTTATGTTCTCACCAGCCTTGTCCAGGTAGACTGTAGAAGGATGAAGAACAAGACAATATACAGTCCACAGACTGAACAGAGAAAAGGTATCATGATGCATGAAGTATTTATTTGGTTTATTGTATTTTTTATGTCATGTTTTATATAATCATGTCAAATACAGATGATTAGAACGGGACTGTCTCGTTTGAATGTCCACAATGCGGTTAAGGTGATCTACTGTAGAAATCGTCACTCTCTCAGAACAGAGTTATGTAAAGTAAGTGTGTAGTGTAAAAACATTCTTTTTGTGGCTGATGGAAGGTGAAAGTAATAAGCTCGTTTTATGCTATAGAATAATTTTTTAATTAACTGTAGCTTCGAGTTCAACTGTCAGGAACCTTGGAGTAATATTTGACCAAGATTTGTCGTTTAAAACACACATAAACCAAACTTGTAAAACTTAAGGTTCGTAGCTCGTCTTGTTGCGGACACTGCTAACACCTACCGTTTAATAGCTAATGTAAAAGTTCGTGAGAACTTACTGAGCGAATCCAAGCCGGAGCCGGGAAACTGCTTTATGCGACGTTATCCTTTATGGTCCATCTGTGAACAGTTGAACAGTTAGCTAGCCTGAAGCGCTGAGGGGGGGCTTGCCCTAGGTACAGTCAACCTGTCTGTCAAAGACAGACGTGGTGTCATTGGAGGTTCTATACCACACCCAAAGCGATTCCAATAGTAAAACACTGAATGAAGTTAAAAAAAGGACTGCATTTTTTCATCTGCTCAACATAGCCAAAATTAGCAATATCTTATCCAAAAGTGATGCTGAAAAACAAATCCATACATTTGTTACACTGAGCTTAGATAACTGTAATTCTCTCCTGGCCGGATGCCCAAATAACTCCTTGAAATGTTTTCAGCTCATCCAAAACGCAGTAGATGAGAATACATTACCCCAGTGCACCCCACCTCTCTTTACTGGCTTCAAAATCCTTCTCCTCACTTACAAGGCCCTCCGTGGGAAGGCCCTGTCCTATCTCAGAGACCCAGAGTGCTGTTCCGTCCTAACAGAACGCTTCGTTCTCAAAATGCAGGGCTACTAGTCGTTGCCATCGTTTCAGTACAATGGTAGTTAAAGCCTTTAGTTACCAAGCTCTTGTTTTATAGAATCAGTTCCCAGCTCTCGTTAAAGAGGCAGACACAGTCTCTACATTTAACGTTTGACTTAAGACTTTCCTTTTTGATAGAGCTTATGGTCTGGATATATATAGATTAGCTGTGATTTTCCTGGCCTATTCAATGAGGAAGGATGGACACACTGAGCTTCTATCCTCTGGCATTACAATATTATTTACATTTCTGCTTAGTTCTTTGCTGTTCACAAATTGTTGCTCTTTATCACTATTTTTAGATATCCGGCTGCTGTTAGACGTCTCAGTGATGACTAGACCTTAGCTGTGCTCCATCTGTGATCCTGTCCCAACCCATGGACCCCTCCTGGCCCCAGTTCAACTCACTCAGATGAACTGTTCCTGCTGAGATTACCATGGGCCATTAATTTCTCATTCATTGTACATATGATGGACTATCTGTCAGTGACACATCTATTGCACGGCTTACGTCAGTTATGTGTCATACCTTGTATGACAGCATTATTAGCATCTTACAGTTTAAATCAAAATACATTTTGTAAGCCAGCATTTCACCTTCCTTCCGGCAAAATAAATCTGTAACATAATTTCCCCAGCATTTTTGATCATCTCAATTTTAGACAAGTCATGCAGCGTGATTACTGGAAATAAAACATTGGCAGCTTTATGATTATTGTATAGACACCCATTAAAAAAGCTAATTTTGCATCCCACTGGAAAAATAAAAGCTCTCAATTAAATATGATATTGCCCCTGGAGCAATACATAATTTTGTTACTCCGGTTTCCCCCAATATCAAAACAGGCTGGGGGCCCCCTGTTGGTGGCTGCTGACTATGAATTTCCCCAGAGGCATAATAAAGGGATTTGCTTCTGGATCGAGACCATTTGCTCCATGTCATTCCGCACTCTCTCACACCCGGTTTCATGTCTATTAACACTGTCCTGCCTTTAAAAGCAGCACAAATTGACTCAAAAACAGTTTTTATCCATGGGCTGTGAGGGCTTACAACAGTGAAAAGACATATCTTGCTTCTATGTGCAATCCAATTTTAACATGCAGGGTATTTTTAATTGGGTATTTATTGTTTTTATTATTGTTATTATAGTTTTGTGTGATTGTCTGTTTTTAATTTTTCTCTGCAATGCACTGCAGTGCAATGACAAACCAACTCATCTCAACTCAACTTAACAGCAAAAAAACTCCCAAAAAAGTCCTAAGTCCGCCAAAAGTCACTAAGTAAGCTCTTCATTAACATCACAGCTGTAAGGCTTCAACTCTTCTCCCAGAAAGTTTGCCCTGCACATAATAACCACCTTCACATAGTAGAGATTCTGACTCTAGCTGCTCCTCGCTGCAGGCACAATCACAGAGCATGTTTGTGATTCACTTAGATGTAATTTGTATGTCATGCATAAACAGGCTGGCAAACAGTCGCTTTTAGTTGTGTTCGTTTGTCCATAAACTAAAACCATTGTTTAAGGTTGAACAAGTGGGTGGAAATGATTACAGTTAAAAAGGCTGTAGGCTGACCCTCAATCCTTTACTAAAAATAGTTTTAGTAAATCCTTTGGTAAATACTCAGTAGCCCCGCTTAGTAAATTTGGCCTTTAGATGTTAGAATCAGTCCTTGGTATGTAAAGTGTGACAGTGTTCTTGTGATGGGTCAGTGAGGTCATGCACTGAGCAATCCCCTGAGACCAGAAGCTGTTGGAGCGCCGCTGGGCTTCCTTCTGCTTCTGTTCAACAAACAGCAGCGTTTGGAGAAAGCCTCACTTAAATTATGCATGTGTTCACATAAGAAGCAAGCAGCGTGAGCGCTTTCCGTGCATATGCAAAGACAGAAAACTGAAAAAGAGCAACTACAAAGACTTTCCTGGTCAGAAGTTCTTCTCAAGGTAGATAAAAGGCCTTATCAGACCTGCAGGTTTGATTAAACATGTTGTAATGTGAAAATATACAGTGGAGAATCTTGTAGTATCACGGCGTACACACTAAATACACATTTGCATCTTTCAAGACCTACATAATATAATCTTTCACAGAGAAATGTAGAACTCTAGAAAACATTGATAGTTCTTTTTCTCCTCCTCAATGATGTTCAGCTTAGGTTGGGTATTCAATCCCTGTTCTCCCCGTTCATGCTATCGAAGTGTCCTTGGGCAAGACACTGAGCCCTTCCTTGCCTGTCACCCCTATATATTTTTGTGTTCCTGTCTAGAGTCATAAGGTCCACACAAAAGTGAACAAAGTGGCTTTAATAAAACATTTTTTTTTTTTTTCAGTTTGTGTTTAAAAGACACAGAAACATTCAGTCCATTTGGTTGGAATGCCTGTTGACATTAACAACAGCTGGAACAACTCCACAAAGGGGCTAAACAAGACCGCATTTAGATCCAGCTCTCCAGAAGACTTTCCCCTAAGCAAATCACTTAACAGTCTATTCACACCAGCTACCAGTATCATATGAGATAGAGGTCATATGGAGTAACAGAAATAAATATCCTATTGGTTTGAGCTTTTACAAGTGTGCCTGGTCCCGGCGAGAAAATTGCATACACAACATGTAAAATAACAATAAAAACTAGTAAAAGTCACCCTATTTTACCATCTGGAGAGGACTTCCAACTGGTAGTGACGATGACAAGTATGTGATGGAGTCAAAAATGAGAAATTTCCTTTTTAAGCAGTCCTTTAAACATTGTCCTCACTTCTCTATGTGACTACTGCCAGACTTTTGATGTTAAATTCACTCATGCTTGCAGGCAGTCTGGGACTATGAAGTGAGTGTGCTTTGACAGGCTCATAATATATCTCTCAGTACTTTGGGGCAGTATCCATCCACATGCTTGGATGCCTGCTGTGAGCTATTTTACAGCTCTTGGTTTTGCTAATACAGTCTGGGATGTACTTCTTGTCTGCATCATGTCCAACACGATACTGTCTGACTACTGAAGGCAGAATGATAATAGCCCAGGATTTTTCCTGTTGGGTGACCTTACTGTTCCATAGGGTTTCATGTTGAAGGAGGCTCAGAGCTAAACCCCAGCTGTGTGAGTACAGCCATCAGCTGATGGGTTGATGTTGTCAGGGCTGATGGGCTGATGTTGTCACCACCAAAACTCCAAGCCTTCTTTAATAAACTTTGTGAGATGTCTGGACTGGACAGAACATCAACAAGGTGCGGCTGGGGGAGGAAAACGAAAATCATGAGTGAAGGCACTCATCCCATAACTAGGAACATCACAGAAAAAAATACTTAAAGAAATCAACCAGGATGAACTTTATCTAGGTATGCATCATTTCCACTGGGCCATTTCCATTAAAAAAACAAAAAGAAAGAGTGGTTGCTTTTTCTCTAGAACATCCCCCATCTGAAGACTAATACTGTCAGTATTTTTCCCCACCTATTCTGGCACGACACTCTCACATGTGGTATCTGTCCTTTTTTAATTAGTAGTGTGCATATAACCAATAGTTTTGACATTTTTATACTGCCTTTAGGAAAGGTGACTGAGTAATGCCATAAATTCACTAGGTGGCTTTTTTCTCAGGCAATAAAAAAAGCTGATTTATGCTGATATAATAACAGCATAAACTACTTAAAAATGTGAGGAATAGTAAATCTTGCATTTAGCTGTTAACCATCACCCAGTGCTCATGCCTCTGCACTAACCTGACTCTGATGCAACCTAGATACATCAATCTGTCTGCAGAGATTAGCTTTTTATACATGGCTTTAAACATGAACCCCATACATAAATCTTGAGGTTTGAAATAAAGCATCTGTAAATGGCTGTATGTTAGTTCAAGACCCATCAAAACACAGATAGGGTCAGTAAAAGAATGTCCCTCCCTTTGATTTAGTTTCAGTTCAGTTTCAATTATAAACCATAGACCTTTGTCTTTCAAATTGTTTTCAAATCTTTCTTGTCTTTCTTTGTTTAATTGTCTTTCAAATCTTTCAAAAAAGTCATAGAAGCCATTTAAAGTCTCACTACTGAACAAGCCAAACACTGATAGTAAATAATATACAACTGTATATTCTGATCATCAGTTTGTGTGTTTGCCTCTGAGCTATGCTAAAAGCACTTTGTTAACACAGTTTGTCTTCTCTGACAACAGCCCAGCCGCTTCTTTTTCCATCCTGCTACAAAACGCTCTGGTGCTGAGAAATAAATTCCAAATGTCAGAGTATCCCTTCCATGGAGCTTTAGCCAAAACTGGATGCATCTAAAGTTGGCCAGCATGTCTGCCTGAGTGATGCATCCCTCTGCAGCACAGACCTCTTTACTCGAAGGCAATGTTTCGAGACAGCTCCCCGTTCGCTAAATGTGGATCAGTGAGCTTAATATTTTGCTGATTGCTTTTATTTGAGGAAATAGGCCTGAAAACAGCAATTCTTGCTCCAAGCACTTTACCACCTACTTGAACCAGTCCCATCCATTTCCAGCCTTGTATTAGAGGACAAATCTGCTCCTCATGGGTATTTATATACACCAGAGAGATCTGATAGATGAATTTCACATGTGCATCCCAGGAGTCAGAGAGGATGTTTCCATTTCCAGAGCGGGGGAAAATGCTCCACGAGACCCTGGGGAATAGTGAATGTTAGGTGCCCAGGTTTCCATTCAATTACCTCACCTCAAACTGCTGCTGCTGATGCAACAGCCTTCTCCTCACAGTCTGCATGAAACAGAGCAAATGCATTAACACTATGCATAATATATAGCCTATACACACCAAGCAGGAAATCTGATAACAACAACCAACCAAGGCAACAAAAAATGTGGCCAATGGCACGTTTCTCCAAATTCTGCATATGTAAGCTCTCAAAACAAACCTGTGCAATATATAGACCTCTTTTAATTTCTCATGAATTAAATTAAATAGAGTAACTACAGTAAGCAAGAAGTACAGTTATTGTTGGATTGTAACAGATCACATTTATACACGAGAAATGTAAATGACTGTTAACATATTAGTCTGACTGAAATTGCACTCTGTCACATTTGTAATCTAGATAGAAGAGCTATGGAGGTACAGCTTTGTGGGGCTCAATGATGCTCTAAACTAAGGGTTAATAGTAATTGACAGGTTAATATTTGATGTGCCTGTCACAAATGTCATCATGCAGCACTTAGCCTTTGAAACATGAGCTATCATGGAGGGGCCTCTGTGCACACTATAGATGTTTATTCCCTGTGTCAATGTGCAGCATCCTCTATGAGGAAGCTGAGCAGAGCTGCCTCAGAGCAGCACACCGTTTCACTCGACTGTGTCCTCGATGTGGGGCCCCAGGCTGACCCTGTGACAACAAACACAAACAAAACAAACAATAAACAAACATCAGTGGCTCCACTGTGTAGACTTGTCATGTGATGACAACAGTGGTTTAAGCTGGGAATTTATTTCAATTTGCATGCATTACTGGATGAGCTCACTGCTTCTTACAGAGACCTATGCTGATGTTTACTGGTTGACTAAGTGTGTTAACCTGCTGTCTGAAATACAGACTATTCAGGAAACAAGGTGCATGAAGAACTGCATTGCTACTAGACTTAGTTTTTTACTGATCCAATGGTAAAACTAAACACACTCACTTACACTCCTTTTAGAACAATAATGTGACCTAACTACTTAAAATGCTGTTTTCAAAGATGTAAATATTAAAATTAAAGTCCAGGAGAAGCCCTACTGACATATATCTTTACTTTATCTATGAGCCAAACTTCAAAGCACTAATGACAGTATTCAGTCACAGTTATCACACAGAATTTTTGCGCAGTTTTGCTGATGTCAAAGTAATACATTTATAATACAAAATATATTATAATATATAATATATTGTGCAGACAAGTGTTATGTTTCCAAAATTTGTTAAGTAAATGTTGTAATTTGCTGTGAGCTGCTTATAAGCATTAGTTTATCATTTATTGGTCAAGTCAATTTGGAGAAAGGTGGAAAAAGTAAGTAAAATAATTATTTGTTTAAAGTTTTCAGGAGGCCATCCTTCTTCGTTTACATTTGTATACAGACTATGAATATTGTGCATAGTTAATGACATCTTTCTAAAACCCAAGTGTCTGAAAAAGGAAAAGGTTCACCCTGTACCCCCACTTTATTCCTCTTCTTCACAAGTTGTCACTCATTCATCCTTTATCTGTCCCCCAAGTATAATCCCGATCTGCTTGGGGGCAGTTAGTCACTCTCAACCAAAACTTTGGAACTCTCTTCCACCTCACAACCTACTCTCAGAAGCTTTTGGTTAATTTTAATATTAACTTTAATTTCACCTAATTTTACCTTGCATTCTGTTTTTATTTTATTGTTGTCATGTGTTTTATTTCTGCACTTAAGCACATTGAGTCTATGCTTGTTATATGAAATGTGCTATATAAATAACCTTTATTTTTATATTATTATTCCATGACACAGTTTCTGTGAGTAATTTCCCAAATGGTCTTATACTTAACCATAACTTTAAAAAAAAATAAAATAAAAAATTCTATGCATGCATAACCCTCTCTCAGACAAAGAGATTACACAGCCCAGTCATTTCTGGCCTGGAAGATACCCAAGAGACACCGAATACCATATTCTTCATCTACAAATGGACTATTAAATGAACAATCTTCCTGCAGAAATGAATCTACTCGGGGTCGTAGAGCGTAAAGCCGCTGAATTGTAGTTGTGTATGTTAGTGCTGTCCTGGGCACGAAACACACACAAAATATATGGATGTGTTAAAAATAGATTAATTACAACATGGAAATTAGCTCAGTGAGCTAATTAGCCATGACCTTAATTTTGCACATGGTTTGATAATGTTTGATAATGGTGCAGTGGAGGTAAGCAAAAATCTAATTGTTCCATTGTGTTCATTTTTTTTTTTCTCTAAATTAACTTCATACCCCCCCACACAACATAACACTGTGTTCTATTGTAGTAATCCCTCACATTAAGGTGTGCAGGGGTGGAATGTAACAAAGTAAACATACTTTGTTTCTGTACTTAAGCATAAGTTTTACATATCTGTACTTTACGTAAGTAGATTTAAAAGCAGGTACTTTAACTTTTACTCCACTACATTTTTACATTGGCTTTACAAGAACAAGTAAAATTGCTGTTGTTAATTGTTGTAAATGTGCAACACCTTAAATTAAATGTTAAAGTGCTACATACCTACAGCACTGAGTTATACGAAGCACACTTGAATGGGGCATCTCTCTGTGATCTGTCAAACCAGCCTTCAAGTCATAAAGGATACCCTAAAGATGCCAAAGCCCGGACTGGTGCCTCTTTGTCTGTAGTGATGTGGAGGATGTACACAGCTTTTCACCATGACATGCATCATTACACACCGCAATGGAAGTATTATTGAACTCTGCACTTGAGGATCTTAATGAAAAAAACTGTGAGTGCACCTAAACTTTACGCCAATTTTTTTAACTGTGACAGTCCAGTCCCTCTTTGTGCAGTAAAACTAGATCTAAATGTGTTGCTATTTTATAAAAATACACCATCAGTTTATTTAATTATTTAGATCCAGTTACAGTATGTGTCTCTTTGTAAACAGAGGTAAAGGTCAATGAGGGTAAGAGACGTGGATCAGACTGATTAAGGAACAGTACTTTCACTCATACTCCCATGAGCTACAAGGATACTGTCCTCATGTGATTGTGATATAAATGAAATAAAATTCTTAATTATAATCCAACCATTCATTCATCCTTCCATTCATTTTCTACTGCTTAGTCCCCAGGCAGACACTGACAGACAACCATTCACTCTCACATTCATTCACTAGGGATACTTTAGAGTTGCCAATTGACCTATACATGCATATCACTAGGCAGTGGGAGGAAGCCAGAGAGAACCCACAGTGACATGGGAAGAACATGCAGACTCCGTACAGAAAGGCCGGAGTTAGCCGAGGATGTTTAAGTCAGGGTTTGAACTCCCAGCCTTCTTGCTGTGAACTACCAAGTATATTTTAAAAGCAAGTACTTGAATACTTTCACCTAAGTAAGAATTTTAAAGTGATACTTTAACATTTACTTGAGTACATTTCTACCTCTTTATCTGTACTATAAGTAGAGGAATTTAGTACTTCCTCTACTACTGAAGGTGTGTATGAGCCTTGAAATTTACTTCTAAATAATAAACATATGGCTCACAGCTAGAAGGTTGTGAGTTCAATCCCCGGCTGGTTACCCGGCTTCCTCCAACGTCCAAAGACATGCATGTATAGATTAACTGGCGAATCTAAAGTGTCCCTGATGAGTGAATGTGAGAGTGAATAGTAAATGTCAGCCTTTCGACAACGTGGTCATAGTCCAGGGTGAACCCCACCAATGGTCCAAAGCTGCTGGGATAGGCTCCGGTCACCCATGACCCTAACAGGAGTAAGTGGAGGAAAATGAAGGAGTGAATAATATATGTATCCTGTCCTTGTTTGTCTGGACCTGTTTTGTGTGTTCTGTTTACAGCTCAGTCCTCACATACACAGCTAAGTCAAGCTCTGCTCGATGCTGATTATAGGGGCTACTGTCCTTGTCAAAAATAAACATCAACGTGAGAAAAATTAACCATTGGGTTGAAGGTATTTATTAGCACTGAGCCTTGGTTAAAAAGAGACCTACAATTAAAGCAGGGAAAACCAGCTCCTTTTACTGATCTCAAAAATTCACAATTACATAACAATCAAATGCAGCAGCACATAGGCCAGTGGCAGGAGCAGAACATAATACAACTCCTAAAACCATGGTTTCCAAAAGTAGAAATGCATTGAGTTGCTAGTGCCATGCTCTGGCTTCCCCAGAACCCTTATAGTGGCCCATACAGTGCAGGTCCTTTCATTTAATGCTGTGACACCATGTGTCTAAAACATCTTTGGTTTAATGACACAAGCAATGTCCAACCACTAAAAGGCTCATCATCACAACCTGTGCTCCTTACGGTTCAGTATTTAGATGCCACTGATGAATATCCATATAGGCTGTGTTTTTCTGCCACAATGCTCAGTCTAATAAGTCTATTAATTAAATGAGTGTTCCATTTCAACATCAATTCTTCTCTTCTTGTACTTCTAATCAAATTCTATTAGACAACTAATGATTAGTCACAACCCTGAAAAATCACATTACGGGGCTTGTGCAGCCACCACAGAGACGTACTCTTCATTGTTAGCACAGATTTAAAGGCTTTGACTAAAACTAAGACTATTTATGTAGCCTTTGCTTTTTACTGATGCTTCCTTAAGCTGCCGTATATTACATTAGTGACCATACACTGCTGACAAAACATCACTACAACTGAATAAGAGCATATTCAGACACTGCTTCCATGACCGCTCAGTACACAACACAATACACAACAAATTTATTCAGAAACATGCTCATTATGCCCGTCTTAACTGCATTAATCACACTTTAACTTTTTCACCACCTTGACACAATTCCCTGTGTGGTGTCAAAACGTCGACATGGCTGCTGTGTGTCACTTTTGGAGTGACATTATGCTTATGAAAACATTACATTACAACACATAATATAGCACCTTGATGGAAGAAAGCATTGATGTGTTCAAGACAAGGTTATAATCGTTAACAAAAATGAATGATATAACAAAAACTAGGTGAGAAAAAACATTGTCATTAACTGAAATAAAAATAAAAATGAGGCAATTAAAAAAAAAAGATGACTAACTAAAACTGTGTTGTCTGTTTGCAAAGTTGCAAAAATAAAATAAAATTATATAGTAAATGTCCTTAGTTTTTTTCTTTGTCAATGTCTTTCAAAGGGCAAATATACCTTTCAGACTGGATCTGACTGGGAACCTAGAAATTCCGACATTGCATGTCAAATTGAACACAGCATAGTCCATGCCCCTCGTCTGGCATCAGGGCAGTACCAAAAGTCTTGCAAGCAGCAGAGTCCTATTTGGGATTACTTTGAATATACATGATGTTCTGCATTTCTTGTCTTTGGCTCCTTTTTTTATTTTCCATTTTTATGGTAGGTAGAAGATGTTCATGGGTCTATTTTCAGACCTTGAGGCACCATCTGCTGCAACAACTTGACAATTTTCCCTGTGTTCCCTGAATGACCTAGAAATGATTTTACCCATAAACCATTATATAAAAGGACACTTGGACACATATATCTAACTAAATTGATGGATATTGTATTGTTTATTGCAGATTCTAAAAAAACAAAAACAAAACAAAACCCCAAAACACTCAAAAAACAACTATGAACCTATATGGCCACACTGCACTGTCTTGCCTTTAATTCTAATGATCAGAACATGACTTACCCAACATCTACCCATCTATAATATGTGTGTGTATCCATTCATTCATCTTCTAACGCTTGGTCACCATTAGGGTGCGGGTGGCTGGAGCCTATCCCAGCAACTTTGGGCCTGAGGCAGGGTACACCCTGGACAGTGGCCAGTTAGTTGCAGGGCTGACATTTAGACACAGACACTGACAGACAACCATTCACTCTCACATACATCCACTAGGGGCACTTTGGAGTAACCAATTCACCTATACATACATGTATGTCTTTGGGTTGTAGGAGGAAGCTGAAGGACCTGGAGAGAACCCACAGAAACACAGGGAGGACATGCAGACTCCTCACAGACAGATCAAGTGTTGGCCAGCCCGCAGATGTATGTTTATAATAATAATTATTAAAATAAGGCTTTGCTAGTAACATTTATATAAGGATCATATGTTTTTGCCCAGGGTATTATTAGTAAGATAATCCTTTTAAGAAGTTAATTAGCCTCATGTTGTAAGAAATTCTCAGAGGATGTCTTTATCAGAGCTGCTGACAGCACTGCCCCAGTCCACATTAGTCTCAAGATCCTGCCAGTGTTTCATCAGCTCGTTCAGCTCAGTGTCTGTAATCGCTGCTGTGAGTGGGAGAGGCTAACGGTGCTAACTGTGTGATCCAGGATTACTGAAGGCCACAAGCCCTGATCCCCTCAGCCCACAGCCTGGCCTGGCTCGGTCCGCGGCTCTGGTAATTACCCATGGACGGCAAAATGACCGAAGATGTCTAGACTCCCAGCAGTAAGACACAAAGTCCACTCTCCTCCACATCTGATGGACTTTACAAAGGATTAACATAGAATAGCTAGATAGAATTTGAGTTAATGGCACCTGATGGTTTTGGTCCAAACTACACTGTAGTTGTGAAACATCAATGGACAGCAACAGCACTCTCCCTGTATCTGTTTTATTTACAGTTTGACGAATTTTTATTTGGTCAAAAAATTTCTTGAACTTTCAGTGTCTCCTTCTCGCACATTACCACTTGAGCCATGGGGCATATCCAGAATCTGAACTCAGGATTTCTCACGTTGAAGATATTTAGGTTTAATTTAGAATAGTCTACTTTTTTAGTGCAGACAAAGACAGAAACCCATTTGGATATTTAGCTAAACTTTCAATGTAGCACTAGAGAGCCCGCCAAAATCAAAAAGTGTAAAAAACTGCGGCTTTTTCTCCAAATACCTACCCTTTTATGGGTTAAAATAGCTCCATTTAGCAGGAACTTGTACACATCAGCCAATGAGCTCACATCAGGCAGGTTTACACATAGCACCACCTAGAAGCATGTGATTGTTGACTGGATACGGCATCATCAGTAAGCTCAGGGAACAGTATGAATGCGGCTGGAAAATAAAATAATAAAATCAATATGAATTATATTTATTCCCAGAGAGCAATAGGGAGCTGTAGGAAGGCTTCTGTGAGGGCTAGACGGACTCATCCTGCACAGTTAAAATTACCCTGCAAAAGCTGAAAGAAAATAAGCAGTTTTTTATGATTGATGCATCCGCCCAATGAGCTGTAACCCTATGAGGAGCTTTCTAATACAAATGAAGCAGAAATAGTGTTATGGTTGTCATACACAGTGTGGAGATTTTTATCCACTTTAAGAGAATGATATGAAAACACAGTAAGTGAAAGTGTTGTTGTAACCAGTCAAAGCAGGCCTTTCTATCACATATTTACACCTGATATGCTCCACATACAGTGTATTATAGCATATAGCGGGAGGAGAGCTGGTGCACCTGCTGTGGCCTCAGGTGGGTTTTATATTTACCTCACTGCCTCAGATAACACTAGTTCAAAGTTTTAATGACCTCTTTCTCAATGACAACATCACAAAGCCAACGGCAGCCAATGGTGCAGTGCATCACAGAATGCCAATGACTTATGAAGGCGTCATGTCAGCACCATGTCACCCCTAATAAGCTTCTGCCTGGCCAAGCTGAAGATGTGAACTACTGTCACCATGTTGACAACATGCAAAACTGTGGAAAGTGTCAGGAAACAAATTCAATTTATGCATTTTGGAGTTCTCATTATGCATGCAGTGAGTTACTGCCTTGGCTGGCTAAGAGCTTATGCAGCAGTGACACCAATTGAAGCTGGGAGACGAGCGCCAAAGTTTCATGACAACTGTATTCCTCCTGGCCATACTCTTACATACTAACATATCATTGTTACTGCTGGGATGATGCACTGAGAGATGACACATATTTGGTGACCCCTGAGTGGGAATTCATTTAATGAATTATCACCATAAAAAGCAAAGATTAGGATTAGATTCCATGTACAGATAAAGCAGAAAATGCTTGGTGTGTTTATATAGTCATCTTGCATGGACATTCAAGAATCTGAAGGGGTTTTTATTCCTGTCTTTACTAAGCAGTACAGGACATTCAGAGCAGCAGAAAGAAGAGTTGGCATTGTTAATGCTTATACAAATACAAACTTCTTTTTTTCCCTCATATTTACTTCTTGTTTATTTAGACTACCTTCCAGAATTATGGTTGCTGTATATTGTGTATAACGACCAGTCATGATGACCAACCTTTTCAATTTAGTTTTTTTTTTAAGAAATAGACTATCCTCACACACAAAATGCAAAACTCCATCCCAAATGAGTTGGTACTAGAGTTAATGCATGTATTTGTCATGCCAAGAGGAAAAGGGAAGATTAGGGTGGAAAAACTATAACGAACCACTTTGTAAAAACATCCTAAAGAATCTTAATTATTCAAGGTAGATGACATATACAGTTATTACTCCTCCTCATTCTTACATGTATTATTAGGTCTGATTCAAGCCCATAGTTTTCTCTTACATTTCTGATTTTCAGAGTATTGTCTTATGCCCTAAAGAACGCACATTACAGTACATTAAGCTTTATTTCTATGTGAATTGTTCTGTCTTCATCCCAATGGAGATGTGGTCAAAGTGGGATGGTATGGTCTTATACACACCCATTTGACAATAGAAACACACCTAAAAGTGTGCCACACTTCTTGGTGGGATAGTGCTCATTCCTCTGCCTCTGAGCCATCACACTGCCCTGGCTGTTGCAAATGCATTTGACATTTCTACCAGAGTAATAAAAGTGTGTGGAGGATGAAGAGAACTAGTGACATTTATGGTAATAAAAAGAATAGTGTATGTGTTTGACCTCATCTCTCAAAGGGTGTTGACTATGCATTGCTCTTTGAAGTGGGGAGGTAAATGAAAGACAAGCAGTGAAATAATAAGGCTCTGGCAGCACAGTGGCCGTGTCTGAGGTTCAGGGGGGAGTGACAGAATGACATTCTGCGAGTCACAAACAGAAAACACGTTTGTAATCCGGCCAGCAGGATGAAGAGTATATGAGGACCACGCATGACCTGGCTTACAGGGTAGAGGTCTGTGGCATGTCCTTCAAGACTTCAAGGCAAAACAAGCCCTCTCCATAGACCTCAATGTAGCCATGGCGAACACAGAAAAAACAATTCTTATTCCCAAACATAAAGAGCCATGACATCATTTCTGGGGTATAGAGAATCTCCATGAACTAAAGCAACATACAATGGACAGTGTACATGGGCTTGTTCATATGTTAAATCAGCAGTATATTCCCTTATAATGTAAAAATGTATGTTAAACTGATGACAGGAAACCACAGCTGGATATTGTTGTGTTTTTCGACATTTTCAATATTAGTCTGGGTAACCATGCAAAGGTTACAGTGATCATGTCTACTAAGAACCTTTTTACCAAAGACTTGCAAATTAGCTTCCACTTAATTTAATAAATTCTTTATGCAGTTTATTTACTAATAGTATGAGAAAAATTCCAATAAACAGAATATAGTCTGTTTTGCGTCCTGCTAGAGCTTTTTTTTTTTTTTTTTTTACTTCATGCCCTATAAAGAAAAAATGTACTTCTCATAATACTTCTATGGTGCCATAAATTTTTATTTTATTTTTTATTTTAGAAACAGTGACTACAAACCGCAGCCATTAGATTAGAAATGACAGTATTCAAATATTTGCATTTACAATGTAAATACATAACCTTGTTTAAATATGAGCTTTTTTCAGTTTTTTGTTATATTGTGCATAAGAACAGAATGATATTGTAAATGCATTGGTAAAACAAAGCAGTTTTACATTTCTGTACTGCTCAATCCAGTAACATCTCCTCAGAAAATGTGCTTTTATTCGTTTTCATGCTTCCACCATTTTGGTGTTGTCATTTTATAACAGAAAAATCATAGGTTTTATAGCCAATCTCCCTGCTTTTCACTAAACACTGCCTATTACACAAGGATCACTGTGTTCACCAGTGGGGCGGGTGGCTTGACACTGGGCACAAGGCACTAAATGGTTCCATCATTGTCAGTAGAGGACGAGATGGCCCAGTGACCACTGTATATCCGTATATTACATCTTTGTACTACTCAAGGTCCTTACATTATTATCACTGCTCACTTGATGGAATCATCAGACAGCCTCAGTGATGAGTGATTTATTCAGCTGCCGATCCCCTTCCTTTGACTCCTGCAGAACAATCCCAATCGTTCTTGTGGGTGTCCAGACTGTCACTTAGTGTAATCATGGCCTGCCACACTCTGCAGTGAGGAGCCCATTCTTTTGGAACATAACACATTCAAGCTCCATTAGCTGCATAGTAGCGGCAGTGCTATTTTCTGGTAAAACATGTCCTTGAAAGAAGCTTCTGGAGAGCCATCAAAATGTTGGCCACATACAGAGGAGTATTCATCGACTGTAAAAAGAAGTGGACTAATAAAGTTTAATGTCGGGGTTTTGGAAGCTTATATTCTGAGAAATTTTAATACCATGTTGTGTTTGTGGAGCCACATATCACAGTGTTGTAGCTATTTGTTTATTTGCAAATGTATTTCTCTAATGGTTGGGAAAATCATATTATCAGTGACTAGCCAACATCAACTCAACATTATTACATAAATGCTGACTCAAAATGATTAAATGAACAGTACAAACATAGAGTTATGTGTTATGGCAATATTTGCTGTCTATGCCATCCCTTCCTGGGTGAAAGAAAGACTAACCCAAATTGACTGAGCATTCCAGTCAAATAATTTCATGTTTTATCTCTTTCTCTAAAACCCAAATTACCACTAAATAAAATACAATATCTGGCTTAGTATTGTGTGGCTTGAATGGGAGTCGGTGGTAACCAGTGTTGTACTTTTGCAAAAGCCTTGTGGCAACTGCTTAATATGTGCAAAAGAAATTAATTGTCAGTGGACACAGGTAGATATTAGTTTATTACGGTTGTGTGATGGGGGGCACTCCTGAACAATGAAGTGAAACATTCATTTACAGTTTAAGCAGTAACTAGGTTAAGTGGTCCTGGTGGTGCTAATGGAGCCATCAGTGACGCACTGAGGCATAACTACACATTCTCAGAAAGTATCTTGAAACTCTTGTAAAGAATTGGGGCCTCAGTGGAAAGTGATTTTTCATTTGAAAAAAGTTTCATGCAACACTGACTTGCGGATACTCCTCTGCTGTTAGTTATCATCAATTTGTGATCTTCACAGTGTCCCAAGAGTGATGAAGTGGTGTAATTTATTTTTTAGTTTAACCACACTCTCTCAAGCTACCTTATGAACATCAGTAGCTATTTCTCGTGTTTCCCAGAATGGCTTTTAGAGGGTCCCGAGAGAAGAGGCTTGTCTGTGCAGCATCTGTGTCAGCAACAGAACCTCAGCAGTGCTTTTCATCCGGGAGAAACCTAGAGTGAGTACAGGGGATCGGCTCCCTTCTCAGAAGTCACAAATGTTCTGGGTGTTTCAAACTGCACTCAAGGTGTATCAAGGTCATAGCATAGACATGGTTGATTCCATATAAAATCCCTTTACTTTAGAATCTGCAAAAAAAGGTAGTAGACTGACTGAAGTGTGTTTCTAAAGATTATAAGATAAAGATGTTAAGATTCAGTTTTAAAGAGGATAGAAATACAGTGCTGGCATTGATGTTACCATATCATTGTCAGGCATTTGCAAATGTAATAATATTGCAGCTTCTTTGCAAATTATTGAATATAGAGTATGATATAACCCTATGTTAAATCAGACCCTCAGTCCTCATACATATCATATACACATCAAATATATCAGAGGGACATTATGTGTCAGTTTGTTTAGCTTGAAACACACGTTTTTGGGAGAAAAAAACAAACTGGCGGTACTTGCCATAGACACCAGTCTAGGTAAAAAATACCAAATGAAGACAAAAACAAAGCCTGTAGAAAGAAAAATCATTCATTCATCTTCATGCTGCTTATTATGGTAATGGGAAGTTACAACCTATCGCAGCTGCTTTGGGCCTAAACATATTGTGTGCACTTCATATCTGTTGACATGAAAATGAAAAATGCCTGGAAAAATCATCAAAAGTTATGACTCACTACTATGTGTATATATATATATATATATATATATATATATATATATATATATATATATATATATATATACAACTCTGTCAAAGACTGGGAGTACCTCCGGGTAAGCAATTGAGTAGACACATGGCGTGTAAGCTACATTACCTCTCACAAAGTGTTCTGACCTAAGTGAATTGATCAAGCAAAGAGAGAATAACATGTTTGCGTTATGCGACTTAAAAGATAGCCCCTAATTTAGGTTAGATTGGAGTTACATCTTAGATACCTAAATACAACTATTTTAATAGTTGTAGCCTTGGCCCGAAGGGAAGTTCATCAGGTTGTACCCAACCTTCAGGGAGAATGTTTCGACTCTTAACCACAACGCCCTCCAGTTGGTGAGTCGGTAGTGATGGCCAGTCACTGCACCTCCTTCCAGCTAATGTCCTCCCTCTTATGCCAGAGCCAACAGGAGGCTCTCTCCACACCGCTTCTCCCAACCTACAAGCAGCAGCCTTCTCTTCCAACTTTTCTCAACAAAGGGAATCCCTGACACCCCACCTTCACTGTGAATAGCCATGTTGTCCCCCATTTGTCACAACAATCCTGTACTAGCTGTTGATAATTCTCCTCTTCGCCTCTTTCCTCTCTGCAGCTTCATCGCAGCATTCCTCCCATAGAACTGTTAATTCCACCAAGATGGCTTTCTTCCCTTCTTGGAAACAAATGATACTATCTGGCCTTAGAGTTGTCAACAATATAACTTCTGGGAAGTGTTTTTTTTCCCCAGGTCTGTAATCATCTCTCATCCTTGAGATGACTGCAGCAGATTTTGTTTTACTGTGCAACTGCCTTTTACCTTTCCTTCACAAAGGTAGTAGAGCTGTGGGTTAGTTTCACTCTGGACAGCTGTTTTTTCCTTCTATCCTGCTCCAAGATGTCAGCAAGTGTCATTAGCACCTTATCATGGTGCAATCTGGATCTTCCTTGGCTTAAAGCTATTTTACAGCCCGATAATACCAACGTGCCTTGGTTCCAGTTACCCAAAACAGCCTGTACAAGGACTCCTCTTTCATGCGCCACTTGCGCAGGTTGAAAGGTATTGGTAAAGTTTCATATACTGTGCTGAGCATGAAGGAGATTTGAAATGGTGATGTCCCTGATCTTAAGTGAAATTTCTTTGGTCAACAGCAGTATTTGCAGACCATTTCCTTCACAATCTTGTTATTGTTCCTGCCTCTTGAATGATTTCATCTCAGTAGTCTTAATATGTTAATGAAGTCTGCACTTGACAATGTTAAACTCTTCCGCAACAGAGGAAAAGGGTAGCTGCTGCTGTCCAGACTTTGTGTAGAGCCCAACAGATGTGAAACTTGGTGGTACTCCTACCCATCTACGAAGGTGCTTGAACTTCCTTTCCATACCTATTAAAGATGTTAAGGTCACCTCGTATATTGTTAGCAGCCACATTAGCCTAGGAAGGAGGCCATGTTGGTAGATCCAGCATTTATTTTTCCCAGGCAGGCCAGATTTATCAATCTTCACTTGGCCAGTACAGACAAGAAGATTTTCCCCTCAAAACCCAATAAGGAGATGTATACCTTATAAGGTGTGCCACTGGAACCTGGGGCAGAAGATGGAGTGGAGCCCTTGAGAGTCTCACGACTTCCTGTACCTCTTTCCAGGGTGGAGGTTCAGTGCTTAGTGTGGAGGTGGGTGGGTTAACGTTGCCTGGATTATATTTTTTCTCTAGAGGATTTTTTGATGAATTGCTGAAGGTTTCCTTCACAAACTTTTCGAGCTCATCTTTAGAACTTGTCAGGATGCCCGACTTGGCCTCTCCCAGAAGTGCCCTTGTGAAACGGTATGGGTCCTTGAGTCAGTTGCTTTAATCCCTCCTTTTCCTTCACACTGGCCTTCTTAAATCTCTTTTCTCAGCTGTTCAATCTTTCACTCTCTTCTGGTTGGCTGTTTTTCTGGCTTGATGTTATTTCCCTTCTTTGTGATTACTCCAGTTTGTTATTGTTTGTTATTGTTATGGGTGTTGACTGTTAGAGTTTCAACCTTTCTCTCTAACGTCCCTGCTTGAACTGCTTCCAGCACCGTATCCAGGTCTTCATCAAATGTAGCCCACTGCTTGTTATCACACATCTTTGGCCACGTGATTTTCTCTCTCATCGGTTGTGACAGGCTTTCTGGGGAAGTTTTGTGTCTGCAACTCTCCTTGTACACACTTGGTTCGGCTCTGATATGGATCTTGAGACCTTTTGCATTTCTGCAGATTTTCCCGCAATGGCACTTTGCTTCCAATGCCTCCCCAGTTATTGTTGTTTGTTTGAGCCTTCTCTGTGTCTGAGTCATGGTCTGGGTTGTTGCCTTAAAGTGTCTGTCCTTCTATTCTCTATCAGAAAATCACCTTTGTGCCACAGTGACCTCTAATGAATACGGATGATACCTGCATGTTACCTGGCAAATTATACAACTAATCAGTAGTTCTGGTTCATATATATGCCCCCATTGTAGACAAGTGACTTCTTACCAGACCTAAACTTTTATTTCTGTATACTTGGAGGTGACCTCAACAGTTGGCTGGATCAAGTTTCCAGAGTGGTCCCCCAGTAATTCCAACACAGCAAGCAGGTCTTTCTTTCAGGTTTTGGCATCAGTGACATCCGGACGCTTTTTACAGCCAAATAATAGGAGGCATTGATTTATCTCACAGTTTCAACATACTTATTATTAAGATTTATTATTTTTTATTTGATTATCAGCTTCTTCCCATCATTCATTCCAATGATTACCAGAGCATTGTCATTTCTGATCAGGCCCTAGTTGCATTAACTCTGTCTTTCTGTGAGGAGTCTGCATGTCCTCCCCGTGTCACCATGGGCTCTCTCCAGGTACTCCGGCTTCCTCCCACATGCATGTATAGGTCAATTCAATTCAAACATAGGCAAATCTAAAGTATCGCTAGTGAATGAATGTGAGATTGAATGGTTGTCTGTCAATGTTCATCTATCAGTGTCAGCCCTGCGACGAACTGGCCATTGTCCAGGGTGTACCCCGCCTGAGACCCAAAGCTGCTGGGATAGGCTCCAGCCACCCATGACCCCAAAACAGGACTAAGCGGTAGAAAATGAATGAATGAATATTAAAACAAATACAATCACAGATATCTTCTAACAAACTCTATGGAACACACTCATAGCTTAAGTTTGGGGCTAAGTCATAGCTTATACAGCTCATATGAACCGTGGATCACAGAGGATGCTCTGAGACTGTCAAAATTGAAGAGGTTGATCTATAACTATATACTCTACTACTACTAATACTATAAACCAAATGCCCAGACCTATATTAGAAGCAAATAGAACTGAAGATCAGGTTTGTCTTGCTCACCACCCACCATGTTGAGCAGCTACTTTTAAAAACTTAACCATGTTTTCCCCTACTGGGACAGGTGTATTTGCCAATCAACTTAAGGGCTTTAAGGCAAAACAGGCCATTTCTAAAATACAGCTGCGAAACAGTCACGACAGAACTGGCCCTTTAAACTTAAATTAACCCTTCAGTGATTTCTATACTCATCCTATAGAGGAGCCCATATCCCAGAGAGAAATAGCTGCAGCCGTCAGTTTGATACAGTGAAACAAATGGCCAGGCCTCAAAGGCTTTTCGGGAGAATTCTATAAAAAATTCTTCCCATTGCTTTCACCACGACTATGCACAGTTCTCTCAGAGTCTTGCAAAACAGGTGTTTACCTTAGTCCTTTACTGTATTACTCTGATTGCAAGAAAGTTTAAAGACCCAAATGATTCTTCGTACAGACTTATCTCTCTCTTGAACTCAGATGCTAAGATATTAGCGAAGGTTCTGGCCCACATTCCCCCAACCGTCACATCCAAAGATCAGACCAGATTTAATAAAGGCAAACAATCCTACTTTAACATATGACATCTCTTTAATATTGTATACACTGCCCCTGAGAATAGGCCAGAGTGTGATCTCAACTGATTGGGTTGAATTTGGTTTTGAAACAACCTTCATCTCATAGGTCAAACTGCTCGACTCCCAATCCACAAAGATCCGTACTAAATCCCAATTGTGAAAACCTTTCAATTTACACCATGACGCCCCCAGGGCTCCCTTTGAGCTATTTGATTTGGTTATAGAGCACTTGGCCATAGCGCTCCGCAGCTGTTAGGACAAATGTGGAATCTAGACTGGTAACGTGGAACAAAGGCTGTCTCTCTATGCAGATGACCTTCTGTTTTAAATCTCCAGTCCTGTTGAATCACTTCCCTCAGGGAAGGCTACAAGTTGAACATTAACAAGAGTAAACTTTCCAATAAATGACAAAGCACGAGCCTTAGTCCTCACCCATCTGACCTTTAAGAGTACAACAAGCTTTCCTATCTTGGAGTTACGGTCACTCAGAAACAAGATTTATTGAAGGAAAATTTTGCTATAATTAGATCAAACATACATACAATTGTCACCTCTATCAATAACTGTAACCCTATCGAGTTAGTAATTATGGTCATTCTGCCAAAATTCCTGTACTTTTTTTTGAGTTCCTTTCTATTTTTATTCTATGCTTGTTTTTTCAACAGCTGGACACAATTGTTTCTTCTTATTTATTTCAGGGAAAGGAACCACATTTAAACAAAGGCCAAATCTAATGGGGAGCTGGCCCTGCCAATCTTTTATTTCTACTTCTTGGCAGCCAATCTGTGATGTCTCATGCACTAGTCCTTTTTCCATGATCAGCCAGGCTGCCCTGACTGGGTAGAGATGGAGCTTTGTCCATACAGTAATCTAACTCCTCTTGCCTTACATTTCTATGAGACCTGAAGCCACTATGTATTTAATTGATACATATGTTCTGGTCTTCCTCAGTTGGGCACCAACTGTAGAGGGGTCTTTGGCACATTGTCACAGTGTTTGGCATTGGGCTGGAACCTAGCCTAGCCAAAATTAGGAATATTTTATCTAAAAGTGATGCTGAAAAACGAATCCATGCATTTGTTACATCGAGGTTAGATTACTGTAACCCAAATAACTCCATAGAAAGTTTTCAGCTCATCCAAAACGCAGCAGCTAGAATACTAAAAGGAACAAACAGACGAGAGCACATTACTCCAGTGAGTTCAAAATCCTTCTCCTCACTTATAAGGCCCTCAGTGGGAAGGCCCCGTCCTATCTCAGAGACCTCATAGAGCCGTACCGTCCTAACAGAACGCTTCGTTCTCAAAATGCAGGGCTACTAGTCGTTCCTAGAGTTTCCAGAAGTACAATGGGAGGTAGAGCCTTTAGTTACCAAGCTCTTGTTTTATGGTATCAGCTCCCAGCTCTCGTTAAAGAGGCAGACACTTCAGTCTCAACATTTAAGGTTAGACTTTAGACTTTCCTTTTTGACAGGACTTATGGTCAGGACATATACAGTAGATGAGATAAGGACTCATGGTCAGGACATGTACAGTAGATGAGATAAGGGCCTATGGTCAGGACATGTACAATAGTGTAACTACAAAGAAGGGCCGAAGTACATAAGATAAGGGCTTATGGTCAGATATATACAGTAGATGAGATAAGCTGCTCTAGGCCCAGACGCTGGGGGAGGTATGACACACTGAGCTTCTATCCTCTGGCTCCATCCTCACTCTTGTGACATTATAGTTCATTGCTGTTCACAAGTTGTCCCTCTGTCCCCATCTCCTCTGGGGAGTAGATACTGTTGCAGATGTCCTCAGACGACTGGACCTTAGCTGTGGCCCATCTGTGATCCTGTCCCAACCCATGGACCCCTCCTGACCCCAGTTCCTCTCACTCAGATGAACTGTTCCTGACATTATCATGGACTATATTCATATACATTCTTGTTCACCTGTACATATGATGGACTATTTGTCAATGACTGTCCTGGACACATCTGTTGCATGGCCTGTCCGTCCTGGGAGTGGATTCCTCCTTCTGTGGTTCTTCCTGAGGTTTCTCTTTTTTCCCCGGCTGGGTTTTTTGAGTTTTTCCTTACCCTGATGGAGGGTCTAAGGACAGGGGATGTTGTCTTGTTCTGCTTGTTTGTTGTGATACTGGACTATACAAATAAAATTGAATTGAATTGAATTAAATAGCCCTGACGCGTTTGAGGGAGTGTGGGAGCCCTTTCTCTGGGCTCTTTACAATTGCTAGTAGTGGTGGAAGGGACAGCTGTAACTGTGACAGAGATGGAATGGTGGGCTGTGGGAGGTCAGGCTTGTGTTGTTTGTTTTCTGTGTTTTTATCTTGACAGTTTCCTGTTTTCTTTCTAGGTATGGATTTATGTTTATGCATTGATTATATAAAAAAACGGGAAAAAAAAATGTTTCATTTACTTTATTGAATCTGAGATAGTGGAGGCTGCTGTGTGTCGTGGTGGAAGAGGTGAGGCATGAAAAACCTGAGATTTTCAAAACGTCTAGTGGCAGGGGAATTGTAGAACATTAACTTTTATATTTTTTGGTAGTTAAGCTGCAAACTTTAAGTCATGGCAAAAATTAATTTACTGGCTACAAATAATTCCTCCTCCGAAGTGATTGAGGAGTCGAAAAGGATTCTCTTTAAAGTTTGCCACAAAACAATGCTAGCTAAGTTTTTACAAAAGGACCCACAGAAGGACATAAAAAGGTCAAGGCATATTTAAGGTTGCTCAATGAATGTAGCAAAAACTTAGCTGAGAAGTTTGGACTGTTAGAAAGATGCCTTAAAAATACAACCACCCTCAAAGTTCTAGAGATGGTAGTTCTGGCCTGGTGGCTGAGGTAAAACACAGCACACAGAGGGTTTGAGCTAGCTTCGATTAGTTGTGTCTGGCAGTGCATGGCCAGTCCCCTAATTTGCTTACAGTGGAAGAAATAGCTGATAAACATGCACCACTAAAAAGTTAACTTAAGCAAATAAGGCATCATGGGTCGATGAAGAACTTCAACAGTTCATGGCTATGAGCGATAACCTGAAAAGGACAGCGTTAGAATGAAATATGTCTGTAAGTTACCAAAACTAAATTGGATGAAGAAGAAAGCATACTTTTAAAATGTGATACATTAAAAGGATTAATGATGGCAGACAACTCTGGAATACCTTAAATGAAATAATGGCTAAGAGTAATACATCATCTCTGATAGAGCCCAATGGATTTTTTTCTAACAAAAGGAAAGGACATTGCAGCACATTTTAATAATCATTTTTGTGAACTGAACTGAACACAACCACCGCTGATTCTTGCTAGCTTCTATTTACCGCTGCAGTGCGTACATGGCCAAGAGGTCACTTCCTGTCTCTCTTAAAGGGCCAGTGCACATAACATAAAGTAAGGCACTATACAACCCATAACTCACCTGTTATCTTATGGATACCACAAATACACAGAACTTAAACATCACCTGAAAAACCATCTCTGAAATTGGTCTATAATATGTCTTAACAGTCCCTTGTGAGGCAACTCTAACTTCAGCCTTCTAATAATATCATTTTCACCAGGAACTACACCCATTGGCCACTCATTCCTTCTTCTTTGTTTGTCCTTAAGGAGAACTACATCTCCTTGTTTAATGTCATATCTTTTGGGATGCCATTTCTATTGAGATACTCCATATGCCAGCTGCTCCAGAAGTTGTCTGCAAGGAACTGAACACGCTTTCAGTGGCTTTTGATTATCCCTTGGGATTGATTTTGTCACAGATTGGGGGCACTGCACGTGTATTTTATGTCAGAGCATCGCAGGTGACAAGATGTGAGGATGCTAGAAGGTCGTTAGAATTTCATGAGTGAGCTGAACACGACCAGCTTGCAGCAGCGTGTTATTGAGCATCCGGCGTGCCACACCTATCATCCGTTCCCATACTCCCCCCCATATGGGATTGGGGTGTGTTGAATATCCATGTACACTTCTGATCCTGCAGATAGTGTTGCACCTTATCTGTGTCTGGTTCATTTGCTGTCATTTCATTGTGCGCACCAGTAAAGTTAAGCTTTATGAGTGGGCTGTTTTTGGAGAGGTTTTGTTTTTCAGTGATACATTTGATTTCAACTGCATATGTTTCAAAGTGCACATTTCTAATAATGTCTCTGCTTGTATTAACAGTGATGGCTGGAGTGATGGCTGTTTTACAAATGTGGCATCCAGTACAATCCACAGTTTGTGCTCAAAGTTTTGGAAATTGACCAAGTTTAAGAGGCAAAGCTGCTTGATGAACAATTATTATGGGAAAAAACACACTGAAAATGTTGTGAAGAAACTGAATAGAAGTATTTAATTTATTAAAAGATGCAGCACATTCATAACTCCAGCATCTAAAGCCCTGGTGGTTCAGGCATTGATCCTGTTCAGTGGTATTGTCTGTTGCAGACCAATAAACAATAAACAGTAAAATGAGAAATAAGTAAATATATCCACATAAAAATAAATTTATAAATAATTAAAATGAGAAATAAATGAATATGTTTAAAGATAAAAGTTGTATATACAGTTATAAATAAAGATGTGTGAAGGAAAATAATTAAATGTTAAAATAAATAACTAAGCAAATCAAGCATTTTGTATGCTTAATTAATTGATTAATTATTCATTTATTTGTGTGTATATTAATGTATTATAAAACAATTTATTTTCAAATTTAGTTTTTATTTATTTTTTGTTTTGGCAGTTCTAGCCCTCTATAATAATGCGCCGTGATGTCAATCAGGAACATTGTGAAAAATTGTGCTTGTTATATGACACTGTTTTAAACACTCATTGTATCTGGTAGGCCAAATTTCTTGAAAACTAACATGTTGAGGCTCAAATGCCAAGTTTAAATACCCTCTTAGAGTTGTAAAGACAAATTAAAACATACTGAGAGCTGATTCACTTGCATTAAAGCTACAAAACCAGCAAACATCGCAGGTTGTGTATAAACAAGATGGTTTTGACAAATCTCCCCAACAGACGACATGCGTTTAATGTCAGAACATCAGCAGGTAGGCAGGTTTTTTTGATTATTTTTTTTCCAGGGCAATAAGCCTTCAAATTGTACCGGCGGTGGGCTAATGAATTAGTCTATGTAATAGCTATTATGTTAAATGTGCTCTGGTTTGTCCTGGAATCATCTTCCGTTTAAAAAGACAAGTCACCGGCAATCCTACCTTTATGGGATTTGATCTTGTGGAGTTTATGTGCATAATCTTCTTCCAGCTATTATCACTATAGTTGTTTTTAGCTATATACATGTTAAATGTGTCCTCAATAAAGACTGAATTGTATAGGTAAGCACTGGGGCCTCACAGCAAAAATTCTATTCAATGTCAGGGCTTTTCTGTGTGGAGTTTGGATGTGCTCGGGTGGGTCTTCTCCAAGTGCATCGGTTTCCCCCTCCAAACTTGCAGACTATAAGCTAATCCTCTAGTCAGTAACCATGACCAAGACACTGGCTCAAGATCTGAAGAGGGTCGGGTGCTGCTCAGTTCAGAGAACTAATTTCCCTACGAGGATAAATAAAGTGTACCTTAACTTAATGAACTTTTCTATATATTACATTATTACATTTTACATTATATTACTGCTGTTGTCTTTCTGTTTTAAATTTAACTGCTTCCATAAATAATTTATATGAGATACTTAAAATGCCATTTTGTTTAAATGAACAAGTAACAGCATAGATGGATACCAGGGGATACAAGAACCGAACTGTGGTACCCTTCATTGGAGACAGGACATAATAAAATAGGTTATTTCCCTGCTTCGTGACAGAACCATTAATTTCATTAAAGATAGATTATATTAAGGTTTCTAGTTGCCTTTTTGTGAGATACAGATTGAATGGATTTTTATGTTAGTATTTCTTTGAATGTAAACAAGCTGCTCTGGTTTATTGAGGCTGTTCTCACGTCATGCATGGAGGGAGGTGTGAGCTCTAAAGCCATTTTACTTCCCTTTAAAAGATAATATTTATGAAATATGCAGAACATAGCAACATAACACAAGTAACAGGTGAATTTTATGCAAGTGACTGTGTTCATTCATTTTATAAAACAAAACTCCACAAAAGCCTAGGTGACTAGTCAATGTCTAAACCTGCAATAAGAACAAATTAAATTGTACATAAAAAGAGCAAATGATGTAAATAAAAACACCAGGCCAAGGATTTTTTTTATTGAGCAGCAATGGACACAGGGATAAACAAGAGCTTTGTACCTTAATCTTGCTCCCTTGGGCTCTACAGCATCTGGTCAAGGATAGCTGATCCTGTGAGCTACCAGAAAGCAGTTCTTTCAGAGATTACCGTAGAGTTGGGTAGTTGTCCTTGACCAGTTAGATGTAAAATTGAACACTGGTGGAGAAAATAGTCATGTCTAATGTGGAGCTGATCAGCTGTAAGACTGTGACAGCAGAGTGAGTGAATTATTAGTGACAGCTTGAAATAGAGCAGTGTGCATGGTGTCAGTAATGACCTTCATCTGGACCAAAAAAAGGCCACTAAGATGTTATCCTCTCCTTCAGGAAGAGCGATGGCGGCCATGGAGGTGTAGTGGCAGAACTCATCACAGCAGAAATATTTCTGAAAATTGCCATACTTCACAGAGAATATGAGGATGTGCCATTTCAGGCTAGACTCCGAGCAATGATGGCTATAACAACACAAGGAGTTGGATGGACAGGCTGTAAATAACAGACACACATAAGGCTACAGAATACAAATGTGCCAGTAAAGTGTTGTTGCGTCTGTCTTTAATGACACATTGTTGTCGTTTCAACACGCCTGAAACCACACGCTGCTGGGAGGACAAATTGTATGAAATAGTGTCTCTGAAAAATTGGCTGGACTAAATGATGTGGGAAGTAGCTGCTCAGAGCTGAGGAGTGGCTCTTAAACCCCATCAAAGAGCGAATGGGCTTCTGGAAAATCTCTCTTCAAGCCAGGGTAAATTAACCTGCACAAGCCCAGTCCCCATTATTGCGCCGCTGGCAGAGGGTCACCATCTGGCAGAGATCTATTGCACAATTACCTGAGGCGCTGCAGTGACAGTATGCGAAATAACTGCCCTCACATGGAATCACAGAGGCAGGTGAACACTCCAACCAGGTTCTGCTTTGGAAGTACACATGTACTCTGGTTTCTTAGATTTAACTTTTTTAACCAGTTTAAAAGCAGTTACACTAGCCTTTCAGTTTCTTTATTCATGCTGTGTGAAATAGAATTACCTGTGATACTTTACTGTTCACTTTGGGCTTTTTTATTCACAATGTTCAAGCTGCACCATGATAAAAATCAAGCTCCACCCCCAATTCTCTAAGGTTTAACTATGTTTCTTCGTTTTATCTAATTTAATTACATTTGGATCCACTGGATAATAATCATCAAACATTTATGACAACAATCCCTTCGGGCAGAAGGACAAACACACGTTTTCAGGCTAGCAGTCTTCATGGTTAACTGATAATCAATTAATTGTTATTAAGAAAATTTTATCAATTGATTAATCAATATGCTGTACAGGTTCTGGACCCACTGTTAAGATAGAGTTGCACATAAGTAATGTGTCTGCACAGGTTTGTAAAAAATGCACAGTTGATGGAAAATCACCTGTTGCCCTTCATTGATGCGCGTTCTTAATTAATTAGTGCGTGTTAATGCAGGTCGCTTTAACTGCCGTGTGCACGGGCTAAACTTAGCCGTTAACACAAGTGCCAAAGGGAAAGTGGAAAAGTTTGGAGTTTGGAGGGTAATACACTGCAAGAGTGCTCATGTATCAACACTGGACACAGGTGAGTTCAGTTCCATTAGAGTTTAGTTTGTTCTTACCTGCGTCTGTGGTTTAACTGTAGCCGCAAAGTGTGCTCTCATCTCTGCTGCATCTCAAGGGTGTTATAACGTGGAGCTGCAGTCTAAGTTTACTATACTGTGTAGCTGATCTAAAAACGAACAAAAGGGAGGAACAAAATGCTAAGGGTTCTTACTTTATAATTTAGGCTGCAGTGTAACTGATAAAGTGAATTACAAGAAAACACATTACAAGAAACACCTAAAGGAAAGCAAGAAGGGCAGAGTTAAGGGTTTTAAGTTAAAAATAAATTAAGCAACAGCTTAATCAATAAAAAAGGCTTTAGTCTGACTCCACAAAAAAGCTACATATTTGTTGTTAACAATTTATATTTGACACCTAATAAACAGTTTTTGTACATTAATTCACATAAAACATAAATATCAGGTGATTAAGGCACTCAACTGTTGCTTAAAGAAAAGTCACAAATGTGCATCCCTATTTCAGACATACATTGTTTATTTATTTTCCACACAGCACTCACAGGTACACTTTTGTTAATAGTGCTCAAAAAAACTCTGTGGTACACTCACTCACTCAATCACTCACTTTTCTATATGAGTCATATTTGAGCAGATTATGCTCCCTCTGAAAAGAACAGTCCTTACAAATGGAGTAACAGACTTAGGTTAACACAACTAAACTATATTTGGCAACACTGAGAACAAGTTATATCAAAGTGACTACTTCTTTATCAGATTCATATTTTCATATGTTATTTCAGTTAAAGCACTGCAGTGCTGCAAGTTTATTATGCAGAAGTATTGAGTGTAAAATACAGAATAAGTTGACTTGATATTTCTTTTACTAATTAACATTATAACTCCAATTTACTTGAATTATTAAAAATCTAGTCATTCTGGTCCATTTATTTTGTTAAAATAACCCTGTGTGACTTTTAGCCAGCAGAGGGCACAGATCCCTCTCTCTGCAGGCCATGGATGTAGTGGTCACCATGTTTGTTTACCAGAACAGACATTTAAGCTGCAGCTACAGCAGGTTTGGAAGAAATAACAAGTAAATTTAGTGTATTTTATACAAATATGAATCTGCTAGGTTCCTGTACTGTTATTCGGAGGGGTGTTCGCTCTGAAAAGCCTGTGTTTGTGTTTTGTTTCTGTACTACCCCCTAGTGGCCGAATGTGAGATAGGTTTTGTTTTTTGTCGGTGTTGGTCAAATGAGCACGGTCCCTCGGCAGTGCGACAAACAGTCTCGTTTACGTTTTTAAGCCTTGGAGTATCTTTGTCCGTAAGTGACCATATGTTTTGGTGTTGCAAATTGTTGATGAAATATTTGAGTTGTTCCGTGTCAGTGATTCACAAGTGTTTTTTGGTATTGACTGCATTGCGGCAGATTAGCTGTCTGCTAGCTATTTATGAATGCTATCGCTACACTGAGATGCAAATACGTTATGTATGTTTTGATTATGAGGCGACATGAAGTAAGGTTTATGTATTTAATTTGAGTGCCTTGTGCATGTCAAGTGTGCCAAATATTGATGCATATTTTGTTATATTTGTTTTCCAGTTTTACAATAAAGACAAAGCTAAAGGATGAAAGTATCAACGGCTGAAGTTTTTTTGTTAGCTATCTGTCTAGCATAGTCCAGCACGCCATAACTCAGGACAGAATAGGTCCAGTGTATTGGCCTGTTTTCTTTATTATATGCGATATGGGGTAGAGCATGCCACTCACTAATCTCTCGCAATATGCCATTGTTCTGGTGGCAGGAAATTTGTATTGGAGCTTTCTGTCCAGCTGAGGGCAGTGACATAGGCATGATTCTAGCTCATGTCTAAGAACCATCAAATTGATTTTGATAATATATATTTTTGGCCTAAAAGTTACATAGTGCTACTTTAAGGACTGTACTTTCCAAGCTGCACAAATCCACAAAATCGCAGCTCCAGTACACTTTTACAGTCATGTAAATGGTGCTGTTTTTTGAACATGAATCTGGTGACAGGACTGTCCAATCAGAGGCAAAAATAAATAGCCAGTCTAAGTGACAAATGTGTGAGAATGACTAATGCGTGGCGTGAGAAGCTTCACGCTGACAGTGGTAAATTGGGGAAAAGTAAAGCTGAGAAGCTGTCAGAAGGTCTGAGAGATAAACTTTTGTCTGGGAGGGAGCTGTTCTTTATGCCTCACTGCTAAACCAGATTTTCAAAGTACGTCATGCTACAAATTTGTGTTTCGAACCTTATCCTCCCCAATCTGTGTCAGTCAAATCTATTTGACAAGTGGCATTTGAGACAGAATGCACATTCCTTCTTTTGCACAATCTCAAAACAGTGTTAAAATTGGTTTCTGAATGAAGAAAGTAAAATATAATGGCAGGACTGACGTGTCTTTATTATTTATGTGTCAGAATGTTTTCTAGCTAATGTAAGATGCCACTCAGTTGTGTGTGACAAGACAAGTGCTGAAATTTTTGATAAAATAAGTAGCTTTAAACCCACCATCCACCATCACCAATCATTTTCAACTGATCACATCAAGCAAAAAAACAAAAAACAAAACAGCAACATTAAAATACAATTGCAGCAAAAGATTTAATTAAAGCCCTGGCAGCAGTGGGTTTCTCTCTTTTAGGCACCCATTGTTATCCCAGCTTTTACCAATATCTGCCCCATTGTTACTGCTTTTTGGTGGTGCATGTTTCCTGGGACACTATTGGACTGTGGAGAAGTAAAACATTTAGATGTAATTTGCTTTTTGGCTTGTTTTACCTCCACTCCTCAAAATACACAGCACAGTTACCTTTGTCCCAGAGAGTTAAAGACAAGTTGGCTGTGATTCACACTGTAAAAAATCTACAATTTAACAGAATTTTACTTTTTATTTTAGATTTTTTTCAGATTTTTTTTTGTATTTTTTAAATATATTTAAAATTGCAAAAACATAATGTGATTTTACTTGTCAGTTGTAAAAATTACAATTGAAAAACTGTTGAAAACCCATAATATTTCCATTCTTTTTAAGGAAAAATTAATATCATTACCATTAGCATGTCCTTTTTGTTTATAATTCCCGTTCCTTCAACTACATAGCTGTAACTTTAAGCAAAATTTATTTTTTATTCCAAACAGCTAAATCATGCTTTTGATGTTACTGCAAACATAAGGCTTAAATCTCTTTGCAATTTGTTTAAAATGTAATGAGACAAGAGAAACTGACCACAATGCTAATAAAAATATAGTGAATAGAAAGTTGGTTACCAGTCTAGAAGATAAGAGTCCAATTTTAGACCAATGCAGTCGCACAGTTCTCTCTATCTTTGGAATGCTTTTGTTTTATTTCTTTTATCATCCCATTTGCGTGAAAAAGTATGAAACATTGCAAGGCCACACTGTGCTACTTATTTAAAAAATTGAAATAAAAATAATAAAAATCAAAATAAATGTAGTAAATTCTTTCACTGCATATCTGAATTGAAATTGTTTGATCAGGAAACATTCTGCTGCTACAACATCTCTCTGCACAGACTGGGGCCAGAACAAGGTCATGAGAACAACGCAACATGCCATTGGATGACGACGCTGAACACCTGCCAATCAATTTGAACAACGACGCGGGTCATGGGATTAGCAGTGGAAAGCGAGGTGGAAGTGAGACATGAGAATCCATATGATCATTTCGCATGTAGTCAATTGAAATATTAGCTAACTGTGATGACAAAAACTGTCAGTGTAAGCTGCACTTAGTATACAGCCAGACCAGCCACTAGTGTGCTGGTTAGCGGAGTTAGAATGTCTGCGGCCATGGAAACCTGGCTGCTGACAAATCAGTCAGATTTCCATGACCGCGTTAACACAGCAGTTCTTTGCGTAATGGACGTGATCCGCGGGGCCTCATAACCGCCCATTACGCGGCCCACAGTAATGGTGGTATGCAGTGATATGTCTAACATGCAGAACAGTTGCCAACCTTTTCTGCTGTGTACCACTTGCTATAGTGCCGTCAATAATTGCCTTTTGTTGATGGTAATATAACAATATATTTCCCATTCCTGAGACCTTTTTAACTACTGTTCCCTTCTCATTGTCTTCCTTTATGGTAGGTCTCTGCATGGGTGGTGTAAATTAAAATGCTCCTTAAAATCTTCATTACATGCACATTCATTCAGGCAGATTTCATGTTTTTGTCTTTCTCTCTACAGATAAGTGGCGTGAGTTGTTGATTTCATGGAGTAAGGTGTAAAGGTGAGTTAAGAATGTCAAAAGATTGTCGAAAGACAGTGAAAACCCTAAAAGTATGTGATGCATCAAGGGCTTCATAAAAATGAGGCACATTATCAGTAGCCATGTTGTACAGAAAGTTGCAAGTGTCAGTTCCGAAACTACAATGCTTTTAAATGTCATGTTTCCGTCATCATTGGCGGTCATCTGCTGTGTCACAGTGTCCAACTTTGCAAGCACACTTTATATGTGAACTAGTTCACATATGGATTTCACACCTCGTCGACTGTCTGACTATAGCTGGCATTTTAAATTTCAAGTTCTTCGGCAGAAAATTCCATTTTAAATCATCAGAAAGGTGGAAACAGGAAAGTGGCCAACAAGACTTGAAACCATACGGCTTGTTGTCAGTGAAATTTTAACCATATATGCAACACCTGGGAAGAAGCACCTCAGTGAGATAGCAAGGAAGATGTCAGCAGAGTGGATAACCTGAAAAGAGGAACTACTTCACTTTCCTTAATTAAAGAGACAAGTTATTAGCAGCGGTAGAGAAGAGGATACCCCACCTCAGAAGAGAAGACTAGACACTTCTCTTCTGAGGTGGGGTATAGACAGGCAACCAACATGGCTTCCACCTGATGAAACCCCTGAATCCCAGAAACATGCACAAGAAGAGTTAAAAAATGTACAGAGAAAGATGCTGTGACAGCAGAGCTATTGAGAATATGATGAGGGCCACTTTCTTCACTCAGAAAAAAGACATTATCAGGGGAACTAAGACTTCTGACTTGACAAAGGAATGACCATGTCTGTTTCAGACAGCTGGCATGAAGACTCATTTTTAAGAGCTTACAGGCATGGACATGGAAGAGAAACACATAGCAAATACGTGAAAAATAGTTTAACTCCTTAAATATTGTGAGAAGAAGAAGAAGAATTGTTGATGTTTTACAGTGGATCAAACAACCCTGCCCTCTGAAGTGGACTGTGCTGAACTTCCAAGTACACCATGTACTGTTCTGTGTGGCATGAATATTTATCTTTTTCTATTCTCTTTACATGTAAGATACTGTTTTTTTAGTGTTGTGATAACAGTCAATACTGACTTGCTTATTTTGATTTTATTGTGCATGTATCTTTATATTATGGTCAGGTAAAGCTTTGGATGTACACTTCTGGGTTGGATATGGTTTGATTGGTTGTTGTCATTGTGGTTGTAGCTTTTCTCAGCTTCATAGTGTTTGAGACCATTCATTAAAAATAGATTTGATGCAGGTACTGCTAATTTCTATCTGACTGGCTAAAGCTTTCCTGGGATTTCCCTATTCACAGCATCTGTATCCTGAGTTATGTATATGCATTGATATTAATAACAATACTTTAGACCAAAATATGTTGTTGTAAACAAAACAAAAGAAAACTATCCCTTTTATGTTATTGTTATACTGGACTCAGTTGTAACATAACAATTTTATTTAACAGTTGTTGGAGTTATGGTCTTTTGGCTCAGTTTGTCACAAAAATGTTTTCCTTTTCTGTAGTCTTTGTACACAACAGGAAACTCTACTTTACTGGCAGCAGAGCACTTCATGTTATCTGTGGACCAGACCATTGTGAATGGCTATATCAAGCAGCAACCTTGGAATTCTTGCAGAGGGAAGACAGCACCTGTCAATTTTATGTATTGCATTGCATTATAAAATGCACACATAACTGAGCACTGCTCAAGTACTGAAATGATTGATAGATTCATAGATTAAGAAATAAATAACAATAAAATAATGTTTTTGAAAATAGTCCCAACTGTACCTGAGGAATAATTTTTGAGTTTCAGATTTTCAGATATCTCCTATTTACCCTTGATTCATGCTCATGTCAAGTTACAGAAACAGGTGCTTGCTAATGCTTGATAATGAAATAATGACAAAACAAGACTCAAATACCCAAGAAACCTTTTGAATAGCAGTAATATCTTGACATATCCTCTCTTAAATAGCAATAAAGAGCAACAGGTGTTCAATTTATGAAATTTTTAAGATACATTTGAAACAGTGGATACAGTCAAATCAAATCTGTGACCACTTTTAACTTGATTTGTATTGTTGTCTCTTGTGTTTGTAGTACTTTTGTCTATTAATTGTGTTATTTTATGTTACCTGCCTGGGGACTTCTGATGGAAATAAGCAATTCTGCTATAATCAGGCACATTTACAGCTGTGGCAGTTGTTCATTAATGTGCATTGTCCCTATTAAAAAAACCTGTGAGGGAAAACAATCTTTGGAATGTTTTTATTTATTAACTATGCAAAAGGGCAAACAGCAGCTCTTCAGCATTATGGCTGCAGTAAGTGTAGCTTTGTTTGCATTACTGCCTTTTACTTTTCAGTAAAGTTTAATGTAGGTTATTTATATAATCTAGCTTTATTCTCACTATTGTGGATGTATGGTTACTAGACCAAGTTGACAGAGATGTTGAAGTAAGTGGGTAGCTCATCAGCTTTGTTTGCATTACTGCCTTTTAATTTCCAATTTAGTTTTATTTTAATGGCCTTTTTTTTGTTTGTTTGTTTTGTTTTTGCATAGTAAGACAGCCATTTTAATTTGAATGATTTTTGATTATTGCTGTAATAATGGACACCAGTTAAATAAAAATATTATATCTTGCTGTTCTTGTTCATCTTTAGCCTCATATCCAGTCAGTACACGTTCAATGTGTAATTTCCTTGAAATGATCATAATTCTGGTGTTTTTATAATCAGTCTTTTTGTTAAATAAGGGTGCTTTGGATGTTTTGTTGAAGATAAAACCAACAATTATACAGGTGAATCAGGAAATCTAAATAAATTACACATAAAAACTGAACTTACATTTGATATGATTTCAAATTAACAGTAAATTGTTGCTATTTTAAACCCAATATCTAGTTTTTCGACAGTCTTTTGTCATGTTTTGAAAGATGAATCATATTATTTTGTATGTTTTATATTGTTGTATTGCATCAAATATGAATTAATTTACAACCTTTACATAAACTAATATAATTAAAACCAGCTAATAAAATTCATTGGCCATATTTATAGGTAATTTCATTGTTTTGACATGCCAAGTTTATTTATATAGCACATTTAAATCAAAGTTAAGCAAAGTGCTTCACAGAGATGTAGGAGAAACACAGATGTTAATAATGATTACATTTAGGCAAGCGATAAAATAAAAGAAAAATTGTAAACACCCCAGCTGCCTGAAAATTACCACTTTTTTAAGGTTTTTATATATATATATATATATATATATATATATATATATATATATATATATATATATATATATATATATATATATATATATAGTGCAGCCCACTGTGACATCTCACTCCTCAGTGGGACAAGTTGACAGCTTTGAACAGGTTCAATAAGTAGTTCATCCATATTACATCTGATGCAGAGTGTTGAGTGGCCATTTATACAACAACACATTTTGCAGAATCTGCAATGATTCTGTTGCTGGTAGACCTCTGGTTAACACAACACCAGTGTTTTCACACAACAAAATTGTAAACTTTTGAATCTGGCCAAGGGGGTGTTTTTGTTTCATTTCATTTTGTTTTCATTTCATCGCTCCACTCTCCTGTAAACAACTCCTGTAAATGAATACACAGCAAATGGTCTTTGAGGCAAAATATGTCTTTGCATGTGTGTCCAGAACAAAAGCAAACAGTTAGCAACCTGCAGACAATTCCAAAGCAGTCAAAAACATTTCTCAATGCCACACTTATAAACCTGAACCCACCCACAGACAATGTTGTCATTTACATGTCAAACTTTGAGCACTGCCCGGGGGATCTGACTGCTGAGTGCTGTAGTGTATAGTGTCATTTAATCAAGGTTGGAAGGGGAAACAAAAAAACATGCAATGGATCAAACTTGGAACCTTCTGGTTGTGAGTTGACAGGACTAACTATCTTTTCACCAGTGGAGGCAGCAGGCCTTCTCTACATCAGTATTGGAACCTGGTGGAGCTAACTAGCATCACGAGTATCTTGCTAACATCACTAACCACAGATACTAAAGGTGGACAGTTCAGGAGGTAGAGTGGTTCACTATTACAGATTTTCCAAATGATTCATGTTACCCATGTGCTTTTTGAAATAGATTTTGCAAAGCTTTTTTCTTTTCTGTTTCTGTGATATATCCATGTGGAAAAACAAATCAACATGTTACATGTTACCAAGAAACAATCTTGTCATTAAGAAGGGAGGTAATGAAGCATATAAATCAATCACAATGCTAAACATTATTTAATGTAGCTAATTATGCTCAAATGATGTGATACATAATCATAATTTGACCAGACTGAACCCTTGTCTCACTGTGTAGCAATATTTTTTATGTATTACATTTGTGATATGGAATCATTTTCCTTAAAACACAGACTGAGACAATAGCACTGCTCAGCAGTGTTAACAACGCTGATCATAGCAGAGTCTGACTAATTTTTTCAATATATGATATTACTGTGATTATTTGTTATGTTATGCAGTGTAATGTTTATTAGACTTCCCAGCAATCACTTGAATAAATAAGACCTGCTGATGGAACTATGTGTTTCTCCTTGTGGCGCTGTCCGAGCAGGCCAAAAGTGTCTGTGTACTTTGGTCTTACTGTAACAGTGGGTCCCATGTCCCAGGAGGAGGGAGTGAAGTGGCACACAGCCACTCATGGCTCTGAGAGGAGTGTTAAGGCAGGTCACATGACTCAGAGCAGAGGCAGGTTGGTCTAATCTGGTGGGAGATTCTCACAGACAACAGCCCTGAGCAGGACTGATCAAGGCCACAGTTCCCAGCAGACATCTCTCCTCTGAGTGGTTCAGGATGAGTCACCCTTCAGCACAACATGTCCTGCTATTGTCACTGCTCTGTGAGAGGGATGTGTTAATGACTGCGTGGTCAAAGATTCACTGAGGTGGCATTAAACACTCACAAAAGCCCTGTTGATGACAAAAGTGAGAAGTGTGTCAAATGTATCAAATCTCATAATATTCATAAGTAAGTAATAAACATCCTTTTAATACAAAGTATATACAATTTTCTTCATAACACATATTGAACAAGCCCATATAATAGAGTAATAAGGATATGTCAAATAAATACCCAGAAGATAATGAACGCATTACTTCCATTGCTGGGTTTTTGGAGGTTTTCATTGCCCTGGTGTAAGTACAGGGGTGTTGTTTTGTCCTGTGTTTGTTCTAGAGAGTGGATACTGTAACATATAGTGTATCATCAACATGTAGAGGAAGGTCCATGTTTTTAACTATAGTGTCCATCCAGACAGCATAAAGAGTAAATAGCATATATGTTACAACCTGGCTCAAAAAAGCCTCAACAGAAGGTGAGACATGGTTTGAAGGTTAAAAAATAATAATTGTTTTTAATGAAAGGATACATTTATGAAGATGAGATATCAGTAGATGAGACAGCTCTATAGATACATACAATCATGCTATGCCATTGAATGAACTCTAAAACGTATAGGAAGCAAATGTAACGACTGGAGTATTGGGCAGATGCAGTTGCATATTTTTTTCCCTGTCATGGCTTGACTTTGCTCAGGAGCCTTAAGGGATAAAAAACTTGATTTAAGAACAGAGCTTATATATTTAATATTGTCTTTAATACATTTATGAAGATATTGACCAGTCTTTATAATAAAAACTACGAACTTCAAAGTTACAGCAAGAAAAATACTATAAACAAACCATGGATAACTAAATGAAAGCTAACTGTTTGTAGCTTACACTTTATCGTAGTTTCACAGCCCTTCCCTCAGAGCGTTTTCACTTGAACCCCACAGAGCAAACTGCTGTTGTCTTTACTCACTAATATGATTTACATTAGTGAGAGCTGGCGAAAAACTGCCGTTGTAAGATGCATTTTATTTATTTTAATTAAAAAAATAGTGTGATTTGCAGTCCCTAAAATCCATCAGCTTTATTATTAGAGATAGTGTCTTCCACCTGAGGATGATTTTGCTTTCCTTTGGTTTGATCAATGCTGACCTCTGACCCTAAGAATCATAAATAAAATGAATCCTCGACTAAGTTGTTATTGTATGCTTATATATGGTTAAAGAGCTGGCCTTCACTTTCTTTTTATTTAAACAAGCTTACTCATTACAGTAAATGTGGCAAATACAAGGGTCTTTATTTATATGATCTATATTAAAATACCAGTTGGATTGGATCAGGGTCTGATACCGGCAGATACTTGGATACCTGGATCAGGATCTGGATGTGTACTAAAGGGCTGGAGGGGCGTAGAAGGCCCTTAACCCCCCCCCGGGCGGGGTTTTTTTCCTTTTTGGGGGGCCCCCCCCCCCCCCCCCCCCCCCCCCCCCCCCGGTTTTTTGGGGGGGGGGGGGGGCCCCCCCCCCCCCCCCTTTTTTTTTTTTTTTTTTTTTTGTTTTGTTTTTTTGGGGGGGGGGGCCCCCCCCCCCCCCCCCCCCCCCCCCCCCCCCCCCCCCCCCCCCCCCCCTTTTTTTTTTTTGGGGATATATCCCCCCCCCCCCCCCCCCCCCCCCCCCCGGGGGGGGGGGGGTTTTTTTTCCCCCCCCCCCCCTTTTTTTTTTTTTTGGGTGGGGGATTTTAAAAAAAAAAAAAAAAAAAAATTTAAAGAGCTGTAAATGTCATTGGTGGCAACATAATATTTGTACAGTTAAAATTACTGACATTTGATTAATTGGTAAATTACAGTCTTTTGAAAGTCATGTATAATATTACTAATACTTACACTAATATTCAAAACAGATTTACATAGAAGGAAAGCAATTATAACTTAAAAGGAACAGAGATTAAAAAAAAAAAAACTGATTTAGAACCACAATAATGCAGCTATGTCTATGGAGCCATCTCGACAGTGAAACTAAAAAAGCTAAATCTGTTAATGTTTTTAAGAAAATAGTAAAAGTCAGTTTGCTCATGAAATATGAGACTGCTGAGTAAGCTGTGATTTTTGTTTGTTTTTATGTGTGTTATGTCTGAAGTTTAAGTGAAAGTAATAAAGTACTTGCTTTTAAATGTACTTTAAAGTATTAAAGTAAAAGTATTTCACTCAGCTTTAACAACAATCAATATAAAATGGATTTATTTTATTAATGAAATGGTTGATTGAATAACGTATTATTAAAAACGTATTATTTTTACAGCCGTCTCAAACATCCTTGGCTGATTGTGGCTGACTCAAACATCGTCAGCTAACTCTGGTCTTTCTGTGAAGAGTCTGCATGTCCTCTCCGTGTCACTGTGGGTTCTCTCCGGGAACTCCGGCTTCCTCCCACCATCCAAAGACATGCATGTATAGGTTAATTGGCAAAAACTCTAAAGTATGCCTAGTGAATGAATGTGAGTGAATGGTTGTCTGTCAATGTTTATCTATAAGTGTCAGCCCTGCGACGAACTGGCCAATGTCCAGAGTGTACCCCGCCAAAGGCCCAAAGCTGCTGAGATAAGCTGGAGCGGGATTAAGCGGTAGAAAATGAATGAATGAATGAAAACTTAGTAATGTCAGAGTCAGGACTGTATCCTTTAGCTCAACACTCACATGTTGTTTCACATGAGTGAAAGTATTGTTCCTTAATCAACCTAATCCATATATGTCAAAGAACTTGTGCAAAAGCCAAACACACAGTTTTTGATCCTCAGCTGCAGTGTTTAATAATGCATTGATTGCAGTGCTTAATGAAGCATGTTATGGTGAAAATCTGTGAACGTCGTCCACATCGCTCCGCAATGGGAGGCACGAACCGGGATTTGTTGTTCAGAGCATCCTTTATGACTTGAAGACTGAAGATCTTATTAAATCATTGTACTAATTGAGGTGAAGTTCACCTGTGTCTATTTAATAGTTTGACAGATCACTCAAAGTACAGATATTTGTTCTAAAACGTAGTGGAGTAAAAGTCAGTGTACCCTCTATCAAATCAAAGTACACATAATTGAAAATTGTACTTAAGTACAGTACTCGAGTATTTTTACTTTATCCACCATTGGCAGTAATAGACAATTAACTGCATAATCCAGGTGTGTTAGTCTGATTTATAGAAATTCTAATTACTTACAGAGTAAGGGGTTTCCATGCAGTTTAAAACTGATCTAATCGGACAAAGGCAACAATTCGATTTTCTCTACCTTTTCACATTTTAGATTTCAAAGCAGTACAAAACTTACACATACAAGGTATTTACCTCATACAAGGTTCATACAGTCCAACAGCAGTGAGTATACTTTGCATCAACAGTAGTAAGGACTGTAAGAGTTCTGGGCTCGGTCTCCTGACAGCAAGGGTCGGCAACCACCCTCCCACGAGACAATTCTGGCTCGCAGCCAATCATTTCGGGCCCGCCAGATGTTTTTAAAAATGTAATGATTACATTATGTCTCTGTGAGTCCAGTCAAAGCTAGCTAAACCCATCTCTACGTAGAAATGTTTAGAATATGCCATTTATGCCTGTCTATGTCTGACCACGACACATACTTTGACTCTGAACTGCACTTGTGTAAGTCCGAACTGTGCGCACCCTGCCTCGTTAATTTCTGAGTCCAAGAACCTTACTGTTCTTGCAGCTCTGAGAAGCAGGTTTTTTATTTTTTATTTTATTTTATTTTTATTTTTATTTTTTTTATTTTTATTTTTTTTTTTTTTTGGGGGGGGTCCCCTTATGATGCAGTCTATTTAATTTTCTTTCCTTAATAGCTCCTGGTTAAGGTGATGTGGGTATGGAGCCACAAATAATCAACAACTAACTGACAGTGGATGATTGTAGACACATAAAACGGGGTAAGAGGCAGGACAGTTCTATTTAAAATCTTGACACAAAAGTCTGAGTCTGAATATAAGAGTTCTCCCGGTGTACTAGTCTCCTAAAGCCCTGCAAAAATAATAGAAGCCCTCATCTGTGCATGTAACCACAGTCTTTATGTGACTCCTCTTGTGCCTAACACAGAAACATTGCGGCTGTACTCAGCTCATCTCAGTCTAAACCTTCCTGATGCGGTGCGTAATAACACTTGGTGCGGCCGAGTGAGTCTGTTCACGTCCTCCACAGAGCTCCACTTCAGGACACCGCCTGACATCACACTTTGTGTGGGAGAGTTTAACGTCTTACCATTCAACAGGAGAAAAGACTGATTAAACATGCGTAACCAACACGATGCTGCTGCATTCAACTGCACTTCGGAAAAAAGAAAATTAAAAAAAGCACATTGGAACACAATTAGAAAACCACTAGCTATTCTATCTTTTTGACAAAAAAAGACCAGCAACCACTGATGATCAAAACTAATTAAAGCATGCCGACCCCTGCCTTACAGGCTCATTTGCCACAGTCCTACATCCCGCATCTACCTTAATACCTGCCTCTTTACCATTCTGTTTGGAAGATCAAGTTTACATCAACAAATGCAATTAAGAAAAACAAAAGGTTGACAACTTAGCACTCAACAAGTTAGTTTGTGATGTACATTCTAAACAAACTGTGGCTGAATTTGTGTCTAGTAACACAAATCACAAAAACATTAGCTGGTTTATAGCTCTGTTTTAAGCATTTATGAACTATTTTAAGCTATAAATGAACTGATTTTAATGTGATATTAGCATGTTTTTAACTCATTTGCATTATGTATTTGTACTTTTTCATCTAGATGACAAGATTTATTTTAGCCTATAGGCTAATTGGTAAAATGATGAATTCCAGCCTGTGCTACATGATGGTAATTAGTTCCATTATATTTAAGGCACTGATACTGTTTTTTCTTGGAATGTCTAAAACCAGAGGATGGTGAATGCATTGTACTGTTACAGCTCACTGAAAATTATAATGAAATAAAGCCTGGTCCTATTTAATGCTTTGTAAGTTTCTAACAGTCCCTCAAAATCAATCCTAAATGTCATATGGGGGCAGGAAGTTGTAAGGCTGGTGTAATGTATTCTCTCTTCTAAGTTCAGGTTAAGAAATGTGCTACAGACAAACATTTTCTATTTGACAAAGTGTGTGTTCAGGTGATATTTTATGCTGTCAGCTGTGCATGAAGGTGCATATGCCATCAGTTCCCACCTGCTGCGGGGGTTTAGTTCCTGACACCATAATCAGTGGCTGGCTCTGCCTCAAATAAGCTCATTCCTGACTGAGCTCTATTAATAAAGCACCAGATCTGTTCAAGGTTATTGCTGCTTATGAAGAATAGTGTCTGTGACTCAGAGACAAAGTCAGGGTAAATTGTTGAAGGAGAGAAATATGACATTCAAATATTAGTTTTCTCTCATTACCTGCCTTAACCCAGCTGTGTGATCTCATGAAATCTGCTTTATTGCACTGCTGACTCGTAGACACTCCAGTACACTTTATTTATCCACAGTCTCTTCAACTGTTTAAATGAAAAGAAAACACTTGAGATACCAGGAAACTGGTCGGTATGAACAAAAACAAGAGCCGGAATGTACTTCTCTTTTTATTACAGTGACTTGAATGTAAAAACACCTCTAAAGCTGGGGATAAACTCTGTGATTTTGTTACCGTTACAAACAGAACCCCAATTCACACTTTACGAGTAAATCGAATACAAGAAACGCCAAAGCTCACAATTTCTGTGCTCACACGGTACGTCCTGATGGTTTGCTGCAACTTAAATGCTCACATTGTCTGAATGAAAGTATATAAATCTGAGGTCTGAAATGTAAAAAATGTTGCAACAATCTGCACTCTCCTGAAGCTCAGTGCCTATTTCCCCCAACTTGTTAGTCTTGTGTGTTTGTCATGATATCTAGCTGAAGGAACATCAAACACACATTCATGTTGCTGCCAAAGCTCAACCAATCTAGCCTCCATCCTCTCACGTTGCCATGACTATGACCATCCGATTGCCGGTTGGGAGCAAGTCGGAAGGGGTTAATCGCTGCCCATAAATCCTCATACACAGCCTGACTAAAACACACGAAAAGTCCAGAAATTCAGTCATAGTGTATGCCTGGTTTACTGCAGATCTAACTCATCAAACAGAGCCATAATATGAGAAGGTCTTAATGGAAGCAAGTGACAGTCAACAAAAATAAGTAACGCTTATATTATTTTTGGGTGTCTCTGTAGCTTACAGGGTGCGTACACATATGTGAGCTCCCTGGGTCAGAATTTGCCTCAGGTCTATTTGCTCTGTGTCATTTTGTCTCTCTCAGTTTTTTCCTGTCTCCACTGTTACCATTAAATAAAAAGGACAAAAAGTGTCAAGGTAAAATGGCAAATAGAATGTATTAGTCACCCAAAGTGCTTTTACATCACACATGGCTGCCACACAACTGTCGTCAATGGCCTCTCTGACCACCACAATAACACACATTCATACCAGTACTGTGGCACTGAAGGCACATATCTGTCTTATTTCTGATGAAAACATATTGAACTGAGTCACGAAACAACACGTTATGCATGTGTAAGTTTGGGTTTTGCTGTATTTGCATATTTTACAACATTTAGCAAAGTCCAAAACACTTTATTATATTATTATATTTATTATACAGTTTTAATGTGCTTCAACTTGTTGTTTTGTCTGAATTTCATGTCTATGTCTGGAGGCTCGCAGTTACTTATGAAGTGTTGAATTTACTGTTTGCTTGTTTTTTTTTTGTTTTTAATGAAGTGAGCGAATGATCTAACTACCACCATTCAGGCTAAACGCTGATACCTGGTATAAACTAGTGATGTGTGAGTCATGAACAAATCGACAATCCTCCCTGAATGCACATTTGCAAAAGGATTTGATTACATAAAAGAAAACAAGTGAAACAGTACAATAAAAAATAACTTAAAAGAAGAAAATAGAGGGCAGAATGGTTGTCACCTGCTGCTGCATGCACAGTGCCATCTTGGATTTATTATTATGTTAATAGGTGTAATAAATGTATACAGTATAATGCTTGTGCTGGTAATAAGCTATTTTTGGAGTTTTAACATGCATGATTAGCCATAAGCAAATATTAATGGCTTTTACTAAAATAAGGATAAATGTCTTGAACTGTACAATCACTATTTAGCTGCACACCTAGTAATGGCCATAATAAAATACACTTTTTAAATGCAATAATTAGAACTTTGCTAAAGGGGCCATTGAATGCAAAAACAAGTTTAACATTATTTCTGCGAGGTGTGTGTTTGGAAAATAAACAACTACAAGATCTCTTTGTTATCGGGCAGTCTCCCCACTTTGGAAAAAGTGTCTGAGTCGCCCCAGCACTGTCTCAGCTGTCTTGCTGATCTGATGAGGTATCAGTGTTTAAAAAGACCTCTGCTTATCTTAACCTCACCACTTATCACCACTTATCTTTCCAGCAGGTCTCCCATAAAGATTTTACTGTCACAGTTCTTCTCTGGCTCTTGGTGTAGCGACTAGACTAACAGAAGCTACATATCACAATATCAAGACAAAAATCCGTTGGCTGCAACATACATGGACTACTCTGATGAATACATTATATCCATCTAATTCAATTGTATTGTGTCTGTTGAATCTCGTTTAAATGCATTAAGAGTACTTTCAACAGAGTTAGTTTGCCCACTGAAAACTTCTCGTTCTCACCTTGGCTTACAGAGTCTCTTCTTGTGGCTCTTCATGCATGGGGTCAGAAAAGTCCTAATGGACAAGGTGAAACTCCTCAAAACTATCATAAATTAAAAGGATACAAAGTAGACAGCTTGGAATAATACAAATGTATTGGTCTGATTATAAGCAGACTGGAGATGCATCATCAAACATATGCTTGAGCAGCATCAAGCGCAAACAAAGGAGAGGACGCTACGTTTCATGAATTACAAACACAAGAACAACACATCATACAGTTCTTAAAAAAAAAAAAAACACACACACACACACACACACACACAATAATGGCAAGCAGAGTGGACTTACTGAAGGACACTTAAAAACAGTCTAGAACAAGAGTCGATAAATGAGCACCTTATAAAAAGAAGAAAGCAAAAGCCAAGCAAGCATTTGCTTTGAAAGCTGAACAAAATACACACCACTTTGACAAGAAACTGCAAAATTATTATCCTATAGAATTGAACAAAAATTATATGGATTAAAGAACTGAAAGAATTGAACGTGTACAAATGACAGTCACTGCAAGGAAGGAGACATACACTGACTGCAATTTCATTAACTACAGTGGATTATGTTTCGATGTGACAACAGAAGACATGTACGACAAGGATTCCCAAAACCAGTGGACATGCATTGTATTCTGAGTGGGTTAACAAACACAAACTGCTCTACATTCACAGAGCACAAGAAGCATGACATGGACAAGAACACGGACCCAGAAAATAACTATTACACGAACAACAGCTGCTCTTGTGAGTAGAAAACAGGTTAATATGGACCCACTCACTGATGTTCTCTCTGAAGCACAAAAATTGTATATTTAACTCAATTTCACCCTTATACCACTTGGCTCTCACCCCTCTGCAAACTGCAAAGGTTATCCCCATTTACTAGGCAAGTGATAGACAACTATTTGTTAATACTGTATTTATTTTTACAGACCAATTTGTCTTTTGCCACCATTTTCTAAAATACTAGAGAAACAAACAAAGACCACTCAATTGGAATATTTGTAGATCTAAAAAAGGCATTAGACACTATCGACCATGAAATCCTTAATTAAACTTAAACAATCAAAACATCTCGGTAACAGTTTTCAGTTTATACAAACAGACAACCATAAATCTGAGTTCCAGAGGAGAGATAAAATCAGGTACAGTGTGTTTAATTAAACCAAAAGTCAGAACTAACTAGAATATTCATTTTTTTGTCCCGGTGAGAGGAAATGTAAATGTCTCGGTCAATTGAAATTCAATGTACTGGATGTATTATTCTGTCCTATTGGGAATGTAGATCATTAAAATGGGTAAATGGAATGATAGTAACTTCACATTACTTTTAGACAAAGATTGACCAGTGACTGAGACTGACCTGGCTGGCATATGGAGTCATAAGATTTAGTGCCATGAGAAATAGTTACTAGTTTGATTTCAAAGCCTCCAGCATGCAGCCCTTGTTCTTTTTTAGAACAAGGGCTTTATCAAGACTCCTCCAAGCACCACAGGCTGCCTCCAACTAACAAAACACCACTTCACGCACTAATCAACTTTGAAAGTTTGTTTAAGAGAAAATATGCCGTGTCATCACTGTATGGGCCAGACAGCAGCACACCGCATCTATTAGACGCTCATGCATTTTTAACCAGCACTGTTCCCAAACACTGTTCTCTGCAAATACAAACAATATACACCCTTCACCAAAATGTTGAGTGAAATATGATATTAATACTTTAATTAGTCGCTGGCTTGCTGAGAGTGTAGAAATGCTGAGAACTTCTTTGACTAAGTGTTGTTTCCAACAACATTTGCAATCCCATGGGGTGACTATTGGCTGTGATATTAGTTTTATTATTGTCTTATCTTCACAAAGACCCTGTGTTACAAGAGAATTCATGGCGCCCAGACAGTCAGGCCCTGCCAGTGCTGAGCTGGATTAGCCTCAAGAGACAAGGGCTGCCTCCCTAAACAATGCTGGCCCCGTAGCCCTGTGTGGATTATAATGAAGACACAATATCCAGAGAGGCAGGACCTGCTGGCCCCATCTCTCATCAGCCTGCTGCCGACGCTCCATCCCTACAGAATACAGGCTGCCTTAATCGTACTCTCCAGATGTGATACAAGAAAGTGAGAAAAATAAAAATAAAACAACTCTGAGGTAGTGAAGACCCTCACATGCAAAGCTGCATAGTGTAGCCAACATCAATCTTCAAGTAAACACTGAAGTTATTTAAACAGAGACTGTTTCATTTAATGTGAACTTAAAGGTTCAAGCCGAGTAAGAAATAGGATCATACTTCTGATCACATCTCCACTTTTCAAAGCAGCTTAATGCAAACCCTATTGGATCAACTGGGGCTATGTTCGAAACTGACAGAAGGCATAAATATCAAAGAAATGTTTAGATATGAATTTAATGTTGAAATACTAAATTTCTTTGTTTTATAATCTCAATCTACCATTGATTGTGCATTTGCTTAGTTAGGTGATGGTGAAAAAAACGTTAACAGTGTTGCCTCACAGCAAGAAGGTTGTGAGTTCGATCCTTGGTCTGGGTGGGGCCTTTCTGTGATCAAGTGGGTTTTTCAGTTTCTCCCACCAACCTTGAAAAACATGCACACTATAGGCTAATCCTCCAGTCCGTCACCATGACCAACGTGCTGCCTTAAGATCTGGAGAAGAGGCCTCAGACCCTCAACAATGGGTTTGTCATCTGTAGCTACAAAGGATAGTGATCATGAAGGTCTTATACTGTATATAAATGTTTCCAAGTGAACAGGAAAACAAGAATCGCCACTGTTTCATCTAACATGCCATATTTATTGCTTCCAATTGTTAACATTTAGCATTTAACAATAGAGAGCTCCACCACTTTACTATACTTTAGGCACTCTGACAGATAACTTGCTGAGTTTAGTCTTTAGATTCTTTTTTTCACATGTGGAGATTCTCTATCTGTCATCTATTCAACAGACTTTGATGGTCCCAATGTTCCAGTGAAAATAGTGGTACAACACTCATATTTCAGGCCCTTTGTACAACTTTTGACTGAAAATGTCCTTGTGCAGAATGATTCTTACTAGCAATGACTTAGGTTGAAAGGTAGGCCAGATATTGCTCCCCTGGCCCTCAGCTGAATGTCCAGCAGCCATGTGCTGGGAATTCAGGTGGATGGAAGCACACAGTATCTGCTGGAGTCATTTTTATCCAACTTTGAAGTCACGTTATGAATATAGGCCTTAATTAAACTACCTTGACCTTTAGCTGAAGTGAAATACCACGTGTCTTATTATTCTGAGAAGCAAGAAGAAATTATATATAGCTGTAATGTTAGTCACGCTGTAGAACAGAACTGTGGCCCAATATGTGACAATGTCTTTGCCTTGTCATTACACACTAGACAACACCTACAAGCTTTAAAGATATCCTGCTATTATTAAATATCTTGGGTGCCATTTAACAAGCAATGTTTTAAACAGCCAAAGCACATATTACCAAAGACTTCTCAATGACAGGGCAGCATGACATACTCTAACTGACACCCAGGTGATGAAACCCTGTTACCTTGGTCTGAGGCTCTGTAATCCGGGGGCTAATTCAGTGACTTTAGAGCGACAGGATTAGCTTTGATTTAAAAAAAAAAAGTAATATCCAAGATGAAGGAAGGGTTTAGCTAGCTAAGCTGAGACAGCCAGCAGTGGTGACAGAGACTTTCCCACTCACTGACATACATATTCATTGAATGCAGTGAATGAACACAGAGGGGAAGACTCAATGATGAGGTTATAATAGGGAGTGGGATCTGTTGGATGACCTCCATATACAGCATAAATTAAATATGGTTAGCAGCCCTTCTGGTTTGATCATTTCCTTTTTATTTTAGAAGCAGCTCAAGATGTCCTCATCATGACACATTTGATTTGTATGAACATTCTGAGAGCAGTAATGTGACAATAGCTGATTTGGGGAAACACATTTGCATTTCAGTGAATTATGAACAGACCAAAGATGAAGGTACAGGAACATTAAAATTACAATGGTCTTATCATCTATTGCAGGGGTCCCCAACTCACGGTCCGTGGACCACTAGCGGTCCGTGGCTCATATGCTGTTGGGACATGAAGAAAAATCCGTATTTTATTTGATTTGTCATTTTATAGATGATCATGATCTTTCAGGTGTTTTATTTTGAAATAATGCTGGCGTCTGCTCCTGCGGATCGGCCGTCCTAGCTGATGACACTAGTTTTAGCCATTATTGGCCAATCATGATCGGTGGCCAATTGATCGGAGTACCACTATTAATAACACCTTAACGCATGTACTGCTGTCAGAAGCAGATTTTTTTTTTTTTTTTAGATGTTGGCTGTAGTCACTATTGTGTTCTATTTTTGAACTTAAGGTGCTGCCCACTTGGTAAATTACCCTGTTCTGTTGCTATTGCAGACATCAGGGGATAAGTGCATTGTGTGCTGATTGTAAAAGTGTCCGTTTGGTTTGAGTCTGGGCATGAAGCCAGGCTCAGGACCTCAGCCCCGCATGCTAAAACAAGATGGATGAGCTGGGATTACTCACAGTCGCAAGATTATCCATCACTTCACTGCAGATTTAGCCTGTTGTAATAAAAAAACTAATGATTTCATTAAAGTTATGTTAAGACAATATGCTAGCAATTATTACTTTTACTGAAGGGGTGATAGGAGCAGAAGTGCATGCTGTGCTTTGTGTATCTTTAATGTATCTTTAGATTTTTTGACTGTAAGTACAGTATGATATATTGGTCAGTGCTAGTATTTGACCAACCACATTCAGCAGTTTGTCTGATGCAGGAATGAGGGCCAATCAGACAGGCACAGGCGTGTTTACATAACAAAACCACGACCACAGTGAGGATGGGAACATCATGTTATGCCTGATCGGTGTATAGTTGATAATGCATAACATTATGACCACCGGCTTAATATTGTGTTGGTCCCCCTTCTGCTGCCAAAACAGCCCTGACCCGTCAAGGCATGGATTCCAATAGACTCCTGAAGGTGTGCTGTGGTATCTGCCACCAAGATGTTAGCAACAGATCCTTTGAGTCCTGTAAGTTGCGAGGTGGGGCCTGACGGTGTATGTACAATAGATCTGTATTTGAACACCCAGACTTTCAGTTTCTGATGACCCCTGTGCCTCCTCAACCATTGTCACCTTGGACAGAAAAGGGCTTTTGAGAGGTTGTGGTATAAAATTTGAAAATAAACAGATGCAGTAATGGAAAATCCCCTATGAGCTGTATGTGATTTTGTTGCATTACTGCATATTACTGCATGTCATACGCAGTTCTCATTTGTGGATCCAGCAATATCACACCCAAATCAGTGGGAAAATGCCTCACATTCACGGATGAATAAATTTATTGATAATATGTAGCTATATGGTTCTCTTGTAGTGTCTGTACTGATTAATGCACGCTCTGAAGTGCTATTGTTTTAGTAAAACACATCTCTGTGGCTCTTTATCACTGCTTTAGCTAATTGCATTCCCCTTATAACATGATTTCCTACAAATGAGCCTGTAAAGAGTAGTGGGGTTATGTGCCACAAGATGCATTGTCTTCTTTTAAATGCCCCATTAGGCTGCAGCTAAAGGATTATGAGAGTCCTCATTATGTTGCCTATTCCTCACCCTGACACACCATCTCTTCAGGGCACCCCTGCCATCAAGGCTCTCTGAACTGTGCTTAAACAAGGCCAGAGCCTGTAGCAGCAAATATTGAATTATTAGCAGCATCTTAAAACTACTCTCTGTTAAATAGAGCTTGTTCCTGAGTCAGTAATGTACAAACCTTCAGCATTCAACAGCACTTTACTGCCTTGGTTTAATGTGTCATGTCTGTTGCATTAGCTGACAGGAGAAACTTTAGTTTAGTTTAGAGAGAAACCCACAAATCCTCTACGAGCAATCACTAAAGAGATAAGACATCACAGTGGTCACAGTCATATTCTTACATTGCCTTTTTGTTAGGCTGCTACCAATATCCGCTTTACTGACAATAACTTCAAATGCTCATAATACAGTATATTCCACTCACTGTCAGTTACCTTAGTAAAAGATAAATAAATAATGTTATTTGCTTCATCTGCTAGAGTCATAATGCAGGGCTGCCAACTTTTCAAAAATCTCCTGCACACAGCCACATGATATTTTAACTGGCTATGGTGAGAGTTACAAACGTGTGATTTTACTGGACAAAACTCACAGACTTGAAGGCTTCAAAATAGAAAAAGATTCAAGCCCATGTATTCTTTATAAAACCTACCTTTTACTCTAACTTCATTTTTAATAAATGTACTGACTTGGTAGCATATTGTGTAAAACATTATTCCACCAATTTATAGCTTATAGTACTGTGTGTAATGGGTCAATATTATTCTAATGCATAGGATTAAAAGTTAAATCAAATTTCCAACCCTGGATATAGTATTTTTAGACCCTATTTCCTATATGTCTAGCGCTAAAGCAGGACAAACCAAAGCACAAACAGTCACTCCTGAGCAGAACCTTTGTCAGAGCGAGGTGCTGTGAAGGGGAAAAGGGAAGGGTCCAAGAGCGCATGCTCAGACACAGAGAGACGCTTTGATCTGAGTCAGCAGTTTTTAATTGAATGTTATTAACTAACGTATCATTGCACATGTATGAATTTGTGCATGAGTAAAAATGTGAACTGAATTTTCCAAATGAGTAAACAGAATAGGGTTGATAATGACCATTTGTAGCTTCCTTGACACTTCAGCCTGTGAAATTTGTCTTGTGGCGTGAGAGAGCGTGTGAAGTCAAATACGTGAGTTTCACAGCGAATGTGTGAGAGTTGGCAGCCCTTGGCAGAACCAAGCGGCTCAGACATGCACTCTCCTGTACTGTGCTAATGCTAGCTGCTAGTTGTTAGCTGTGTCATTTTTTGATAGATAAGTTTTCCATAAAATAATATATACAATCATTGGTCTGGACTGAAGCTTTTTTTTAAGATAAGATAATTTATGTCTTTTCATTGATTATTATGTTTTCTTACATTTAAAGTTGACTTGAGTAATCACAAATAATTAACATTTTGAAATGAGATTAAAATGCAATTGTAATTTTATAGTTTAGGTGAGGTTGAAATAAGTGCTTTATTGCACCACTGTATTTCAGGATCAGGCGTCACTAGTGAACATTGATCTCTGTCTTCCAGAAAATCCAACTAAACCAATCAGGCAGACAGGCCACAGAAGACCCGGGCCCTAATACCAGCCCTCATCAGCAGAGAGCCGAGCGCTCAATGATCTGTGGCCAAACTACGCTGCAGTGCCAGCTCCACCACACAGACTCTGAGTCTGAGGAGGCCGTCTCTTTGGGGAAGCAGTGCGATAATCAGGAAAGTTGAAATCCTTAATGAAGCCGGGACCCTCACCAGCATCAGCACTAATATGTACTGGAGCTTTGGTTCTCTGCAAACTCATTTAGCCGGATGAGTAATTACAACAGCCCTTTCCACATTTTTATTCTTCATGTCTTCAATAGAATTAAGAACACCGCAGATTAAGGTTCAATATCAATACAGCCTTCTGTTGTACAATAGTCTTCACGTTGGCCATGTTTTTGAAAATATCCATAAGCTATCAGTTACATTAAAAGAACACATAATGAAGGTTAATTAATCTAGATTCTCTTTTTACCTTAATGGAAAACTTACAAGTCATTAAAGAGAGTATCATGTTACCATTAACTTTTTCAAATGCACGAGGCAGCACATTCTGACCTGAAGACCTGAGGCTTTTAAAGAGACAGTTGGGAAAAACTATAATAAAAGTGTGCTGGGTTTGGTTGTGATTGATATATAATAAATTCTTTTTTTCTTCTTAACATTTTCTCAAATGTCAGGTCCTAAAAAGCTATCTTCAGCTGAAAAAAAAGGGGAGTGGTCTGACAGCCATTGGCAGTCCAAATCCTGCAGGAGCTGGCCTCATTCAGAACCTTCTGTGCATAAAGCCTCTACGTTCAATTCATTATGAACGTACTTCAGAACTAATTAATGCAGGTGATTAAAGTGTTTTTCAATTCCGGAGAATTTAAGAAGACTGAGGTCAATGTTAGAGTAGAGTTAATGTATTTAACTCTATGAATGACTGTGCCTCTTGTGGACCCTCTAACACCTTTTATCACAAGGACCCTACTGCTCATAAACAGATACATCCAACCTTTACTTTTGTGTAGAACAGTTAATTTAACCACAAAGGGTCACAGGCTAGTGTGCTTTTAGTGCCAGTCCCAAGCCCGGATGCATGGATAGGGTTGTGTCATGAAGTGCATCTAACATGAAACCTTTGCCAAATTAAATGCGCAGATCATTAACATGATTTCTTAACATAACAAGAATTTAGGACTTCTTAACAAGACACTTTTTTTTTAAATTAAAGTAGTAGTAAAGTTTGCACAATGACAGGTAAAGGTAGAGGGCTGGTAGATATGTAGATGAGAAAGCTTGATATTATGTTTGTCCAGGAGACTAGGTGGAAAGGTAGCAGGCTAAAGAAGCAGGATTTAAACTGTGTTATCATGGTGTGGATACGCTGAGAAATGGAGTAAGAGTGATCCTGAAGGAAAGGTTTGTGAAGAATGTTCTGGAGGTGAAGAGAGAGATGAATATTTTTAGTGGTTATTCTCTAAAAGTAGGTTGTAAGCAAGATGAGAAGGACAGATTCTGGAGTGACAAAGTGATGCAGAGTGTTCCCAGAGGAGACAGAGTGGTGATTTTGCAGACTTAATAGACATGTTGGTGAAGGGAAGAGAGGTGATGAGAAAGTAATAAGGAGGTTTGGTCTTCCGGGAGGGACCCAGAAGGACAGAGGTTGGTAGACTTTCCAAAAAGTATAAAGATGGCTCTGGTGAACATGTACTTTCTGAAGAGGCAGGAACATTGGCGCATATAAAGGTGGAAGGGAGGAGCACACAGGTAGACTATATCTTATGTAGACGCTGAAAGATATTAGCAATTGCAAATTAGTGGTAGGTTGGTGGGATGTAAGATTTCTCTGTTGGTGAGGAAGACAAAGAGAGAAATGGAAAAGCAGAAGACACAGTGGTGGAAGTTTAAAAAGAAAAGTACTGTGTGATTGCAGGGAGGAGTTGAGACAGGCTTTAGGTGGTCAGAAGGTGCTTCCAGATGATTGGACTACTACAGCCAAGGTGATCAGGCAGACAGGTGTGTCATCTGGAAGGAGGAAAGTAGACAAGGAGACTTGGTGGTGGAATGAGGGAGTTCAGGAGCATTTTCAAAGGAAGAGGTGAGGTAGGAAGATGTGGGACAGTGAAAGTACTGAGGAAAGTAGACAGTAAAGAGGGAAAGGAGAGTTAAAAAGGAAACTATTGTTGAGCAGGAGTTAGAAAGGATTATCAAGGTGAAGTTAGGAGAGCTTTGAGCCATACACTTAAGTTGTGGGAAAGAGTAGAAGAAGCTAAGCTAATGGGAGAAGTGAGCGTTTGTGAGCAACAGTCAGTTTCTGCCAAGAAAGAGCACTACAGATGCAAGATTGCTTTGAGAATATTGATGGAGAAGTACAGAGGGGATCAGAGAGAACTGCGTTGTGTTTTTGTAGATCTAGACAAAGCCAATGACAGTGTGCCAAGAGAAGAGCTGTGGTATTGAATGAGGAAGTCTGGAGTGGCAGAGAAGTATGTTAGAGTGGTGCAGGATATGTATGAGAGCAGTAGAACAGTGGTGAGGTGTGGTGTAGTTTTTACAGAGGAGTACACAGAGAAGGTGGGACTGCATCAAGGATCAGGTATGAGGCTGGTGATGGACAGGCTGACAGATGAGGTCAGACAGGAATCTCCATTGATTATGATGTTTGTGAGTGAGATTGTGATCTTTAGTAAGTAAGCAGGTGGTGGAAAGTTTTGAGAGGTGCAGGGACCTGAAGATGTAAAGACGGTACAGGATTTTAGGTACTTAGGGTTATCAGCCCAGAGCAACAGTGAGTGTGAAAAAGAGGTGAAGGTGTGCAGGCAGGTTGGAATGGATGGAGAAAAGTGTGTTGTGTGATAAAAGCGTGCCAGTGGTACCAGCAAGAATGAAAAGAAAGTTGTACAGGACAGACCAGCGATGTTGTATGATTTAGAGATGGTGGCACTGAAGGAAAAGACCTTAGGAAGAGTTAGACAGAGTAGAGCTGAAGATGTATGGTTCTTATTGGGAGTGACTGCAAGTTATGACCTGGTGACGTTCATCAATTTTATCCAACTAGATCAACAACATGTTTACATTAGCATTGGTGAAATGGTTGCTTCATCACAGAGCTTTGAGAGGGACCATGCGCGTGTGAGTGAACTTACAAATCTTGCAGGAATCAAGCTGCTGTGCAATCTAACAGAATTTACAGCTTGTGGAAAACTGACGTGGAGTTTGTCTGTACATATGCTGCTTACTTAGAATAGTCACATCAGAATCTAAGCACTTAATGGAAGTAATGCATGCAACAGTTTAAATGGTAAAATATTGCAGAGCTAACTTTAGACTGTTTGCCTACACATTTAATTCAATGCAATCATCTGTTAAGGTGCATAAAATGTTACGTATAACTTACATCCATTTCTCACACCAATAATATTTTATCACTGCTACTGATTTTGAAGCATCTGCCCTATTTGGAAATATGTCACCTCCTCTTGTTTCAGTTAAGATGGGGCCCTTGAGAATAAAAAAAATGTAAAACTCAGTTTTACAATAAGAGTTATGATGCACCCTATTTCTCTGTACATACTGTAACAGTGTGTAATGCATTGCTTAAAGAGGCTATGTGTAAGTTTTTAGAATAAATAATGTTTTAATTGCCCATATATGAGTTGTCAACATATGGGCAAATATATGGACATAGTTTGATTACAGACACAGGATTTGGGTGTGTGATCATTTCTAGTTCTGGGGCGCAGTGACTCCGTAGGTAGAGCAGGGCTTCCAATAACTATAACGATTCCCGCTTCCTCCTGTTCATACTGTCATTGTGTCCTTGGGCAAGACACTTCACCCACCTTGCCTCCAGTGTCTGTGGCTCTGGTGTATGAATGTGTGAGTATGTTTGGTGGTGGTCAGAGAGGCCATAGGTGCAGAATGGCTGCCACGTCTCTGTCAGTCTGCCCCAGCTCTGGCTAGAGAAGTAGCTTACCACCACCAGTGTGTGACTGTGGAGTGAATGAATAATGTGACCCAATTGTGTACAAATCTAATCCATCATTCTAGTTAAATGACCAACCTGCATCTCTGCTGGACCACCCTCAGTCAGTCGTCCTCACAAGGTATTCTGAATGGCACTAACAGTGAAATAAACAATGGTAAGCTGAAATGATACAGCAAGGTCACATTTAAATTGTCTCAACCTATTGCAAGACCAATTTAGTACAGTAGTGGTGCCTAGAAACAAGCAAAACTTCTGTGAAAGCTACGTGAGTAATTCATTTAGCTGGTTAGCTAACGTTAGCTTTTTTGACAAACCTTATATACAGTCAATAATATATCATGCAAAGTTTGCTGTTACTGCTGTATTGTGTTGAACGCTTTACCAAACATGCCGTTGTGAAACATAAGTTGTTCTTTAATCTCTGTCCCAAGAGTGTCAGTATTCGAGAGTCAAATATAGTTTACTCTCAAATAAAGTTTGTCAAACAAAGATGTGTAACTTTTCTTACCACCTCTGATGCCAGTAAGTCTCAAAGTTCTGTGATGCAGCTGATGCTCCAGTTGCTCAGTCATGCCTGTACAAGTACATTGTTAGGTATTTCTATAAGTCATGCATAGCCTCTTTAATATCTGTCTATAACTTGTGTTGTTTTGGGGTTTTTTTGGGTTTTTTTTTTTACTGCGTTTACATACAATATTCATTATAACTTTAATCCTAGCATTGTTTAAAATTAGATCACCCTGTGTCTATGAATAAGATGAAAGCCAAAACTGCTTTAAAAAAAAACAAAAACACAATGCTTGTAATACAAGGCTGAACAGCGAACAGCATATCCTTCCCTGACACTTCAGTTCATGGAAAACAGCACTCGCCATGAACCCAGCTCTAATTATAAAAGAACGTGTAGTGTATTTGTTTAGCTCACTGTGCCCCAGCACCACATTTTCTAGCTGGCACTAAGCTTCATTATCCCAATGCTGATGGAGTGTTTTTGGAAGTAGGTTAGTTGTGACAGAGCTGTGAAAATCCCCTGCTTTTGGCTGCTCTTGACACTCCAGTTGAACCCGTCCTATTAACGCTGGATTACCGCAGAGAGGCCGTGTTTCCTTGACAGGGGAATAGAGCCGAACATTTGAGCGCTGATGATTTCATCTTGCAGCTTTTAATTGCCCTAGCATCTATTCATGCACTTTCAAGATGTGCCAAGCGGCTTTGCAGGGAAAAAAGTCAAGGTTCAGCAGAAAAGGCTAATACAGAATATTGTAGGTTTACGGCTGCGGCATCAAAGTTTTATGGTCTCAGGGATAAACAGATCCCTTCCCTGGATTAATGGGTTTTCTAAAAACAGCTGCCAAATCATACCATTTTATCTGGGCTTTTGTAATGTTTGTGTACAACAGTCGTTTGCAAGAGCATTACAGAGAATTTAAATGGGAACTGAAGAAGCTTTTACTAAAATTATCATGCACAGAAACTGCTATGATCTGTGCTGGTGGCAAGGACCTCACATACATATAGAGGGTTTAGTCCTGGTGTGAAGTGTTATTATTGAATAATCATGGCTTACTTTATTTTATTATGATCAATTGAAACAAATTAAAACAAATCTTTCCCCTCACTTTTTGTGAAGTGCCCTCAATCGTCTCCAAAAATAATAATTTCTTAGTTTAATTCAAGAGGCTTGACTTTTCTCAAAGCTACAGCTGATTTAATGTAATCAATGACCTATTCCAGAGGAATGATGGGTACATGCAGCTGAGTTACAGGTTTTCCTCCAGACTTTTACTGGGAAGGCCAGTCTCTACTCTGACCTTTCATCATGTGATTATTGACAGAGATATGAGATTATACACAGATGTAAGTGACAACCTACTGGAGTACTTTTAAATCTTTCTATCAGGCTTTGAACATCACAAACTCTGACCTTTTGCTAAATGTAATCTCCAATAGACAGATCAGATCTAACCGTTTCCCAAAACTTTTGCAGAATGCTATAAACACAAAATGGTTGCTCTCAGTAACTACCTCAACTTTCTGAATATAATAGATTCAAATAGATCTACATAAATTTGCAATGCAATGTAGGATAAGATATTTTAGATCAACTCTATAAACCTCTATAACAATAATCAATATTAGCTGGGCCAGCCTGGGCACTATCTGGTATTAGAACAAATAAACGCTCCTCAGTGTTTTTAATCTAAACTCAAGCGAAGAGCCACTGCAGGTTGATTATCACACATCAGCAATAACCATAACGACATGATATATGGGACTAAATGGAATTCAATCATGTTCCTCGTGATTTATTTGTGATCTAATGAATAAGAACAGCCTGGTTAAAAACACATTAAAGCTCACAGCACATGTGATTATGATGGAGCATTAATTTCCTCTTGACAATCAGCCAAATGTCATTTTACTCTTCACTCCTGAAACTTATAACAACAATAATTGATATGAGCCTTGTTGACTCTTGTGCCCTTGAGGCAGCTATGATTATGTGACAGTAGTTTGTACAGTTACATTGCTCAATTACTTAGTTTTATATCCCCAGGTGAACATTGCTGCTGACACCTGCATATCTGTTATTCTTTGCTCTGAGAGTTAAAATAGTGCTTTTTTTAGCAACTGTAGCCACTTAAGCTGTAGACTATAGCTGTGTCCAAAACCGCTGTATTCAGAGCTGGGGCGGAGCACTGTCTTGACTGACTGTCTTTACAAAACAAAAACAAATTGGACACTTAAAGTCGGAAACAGGATCACTGGTAAAATCATGAACAGTATTTCATTCTCCACAGACAAATACACAGTAAATCTGGCTCAAAAGATTGTGTTTGATTCACATCACCCCCTGTGGTCTGATTATGAACTCTTACCTTCAGGACGCAGGTACATGGTGCCATGGATGAGGACCAAGAGAGGCATCAGTTCCTTTGTCCCCAGAAGTATCCAGCTGCTCAGTCAGTTCAGAACACTACATTACAGTATATTGACAGACAACCATTCACTCCCACATTCATCCACTAGGGGCACTTTAGAGTCACCAGTTCACCTATACATGCATGTCTTTGGGCGGTGGGAGGAAGCCGGAGATCCCGGAGAGAACCCACGGTGACACGGGGAGGACATGCAGACTCCTCACAGAAAGACCAGAGTTAGCCAATGATGTTTGAGTTGGCTACAATCAGCCAACGGTGTTTTGGGTCGGCCGGGATTCGAACTCACGACCTTCTTGCTGTGAAGCAGGAGCGCTAAATATTTAAATGTTAAATCTAACATTTGTTTGTAAGATTACTCGAATCTGTTTTCTTTTACCAAATGCTATAATTTGTTTAGGTTTTACAACTGCTTCAAACCAAGTGTGAATCAAATTAGCACATGCTTGTTAATTAACATACCCTCTACCCAACAGTTCCTTTTCCCTGTTTTTCAGCCTATAGCTCTTTGTAATGTATGGATATCTGTTGTTTTTCCTTTTGTTTCACAGTTCCTTAACCTTTTTGAAGTCTCCCCAATTGTCATTTATTTTGTTTATTTTTTTGTGTTACCACTATAAAATACTGGTCTGATCCCACAGGTGAAGTCCAACCTGTCACTGGATGGTTGGAACTTTCGTGGCCAAAGAAATAAAATGCTGGTTTCTACTTCACGACTCATCTTTAGCGCCCAAGTGATTTTTGCCATTACACTCTTTTTCGTTTTTTAAGCTCTTGATACAAGGCAGAATCCCTTTGGAGTAGTACAGGTTTCATTCATTCCAGCAACAATAGCATTCATGAAGTCCTACATAGCTAACTGTTTTTCCCATAAAAATACAGGTTAAATAGCTCTACATTCAAATACTGATCACTATTAACATGGTTGTAGCTGTTTCTCTGTTTTACAACAAACACAGAATCCATTTTTCTAGTGGTTCAGACACAGGTGAAAACTTGCAGCAGCTTCACCTGCTCAACCACTGTCTGTCCACATCAGTCATCTCAATTGCATTTGTATGCTCAGTAGGTATTTTCCATGTCAGGCTACATGTTTCAGAGAGTTAATGAAAATTACTTTTTATTTTTAATTTCTAAACTTTGCATCATTATTAACTGGGTTACAATCACCACATTTTGTGATTGAGTGGTCTCTCACACATGAAGATACTCTTAACAGAAGATTGTCAGTTCTTTTTGTTTTTATGAAGCAGATGCAGCAGTGGATAGTGCTGGTATGAAATGTGCTGTTCTAGAGCAATTTTGTAGCACTTTTTTGAACCGCTAACCTTAAAACACACAAGATTTTACAGTGGAGAACATGTAACGTTCAAAAAAGGTGAATACTCCCTGCCTTTTCTTTCATAATCATCAGTATCATATCATTTGGTTGACACAATGATGAAGTCACTCGAATATTAGACATGAATGCACCGGATAGGTCTCTGAGTCCCACAGGGTCTTGGGAACTTGGAAAGTTTGCACTACATTCGAGTCCACTAGACATTCACATTCATTTTACTTTGGATTACTCAGTGGAGTTTGTCTTCCCCCAAAAGGCTCCCCACAGGCTTTATCATCATAATTTAGAACAAAGTCTGTTTTAAAGTAGGAGGTGAACTTGTGAGCTGGCTGACTATTTGTCATTCCACTCCAGTTTTTGTGCAACCTTGGCAGAAGCACTACTCCCAATGCAAGAGAAATTGTCATGATTAAAGTGCGACAAAATAAAGTTTTACTGAATTGGGTGACATTGAACATCAGAGATGGCAGTTCACTCGAGTGGAATGATGAGACACTTCAGTCAAATAAGAGTTTCATGTGCTCAGAGCTGCCGTCCAAAATAATATGCACACAATATAAAGGATTTCTTTAGTAGCTTTAACAGTGCTCCTTGAGATATCTGGAAAACGGAGCACAGCTACAGTCAATGTTTTCAAAATGCTTCTTGTTTGTTATTTTTGTTTATGCTTCAGAAAAAGAAAAAAAAAACTGGGAATCATGTAACATACAACTGGTGTCATCTCTTTTTCTTTCAGAAGCCAAAGTTGGCAGCATTGCATTGAACCAAAACAATTAATAATTGGTGCAGATAAATAAATATAGCCAAACAACACTTATTTAGGCTGAAAAGATATTATTAATAAATAGGTTATTGCTTTTTTAGTTTAGTTTGTTTTTTATTTTAACAAAACCAAGTTAAGTACAACTATCCAGAATACAGCTCAACTGAACTAATATAAACGTAAGCTTAAGCAGAAATGGTATTAGTTATCTATCTGAAACACTAGAGATTGACCAATATGGGTTTTTCACGACTGATACTGATTATTAGTAGTTAAGGAGGCCGATAATTGGAGCCGATATTCATTTGCAGTAAAAAAAAAAAAAGCTTTAATGAGCTCACACAGTATTTAAAATGTTCCACCGTTTTGTTCAGATAAATCACTTCTGAATTTTACTCTCTCTCTCACACACACTTCTTACTACTATCACTATTTCCATGTCAGTATTATCAGCAGCCTTGTTGCAAGGGATTAAACCAACTGTTAAACACTAAATAGCCTCATCTTCACTTTAATTTTCAGATCATAGGACCAGAAAGCTCACAGCAACGTTAGTAGTCATGAGTCGTAGAGTTTTTCATGTGACGTTCACGCAAACACACACTATTCTCCACATTACATACATTCTCCCCATCGCTAATATATAGTCTGCTGAGCATTTAGAGCAAGGGTGGGCAAACTTTTTGGCTCAAGGGCCACACTGGGTTTTAAAATCTGACAGACCGGACCAGTAAACTGTAAACTAGGATTAATTACATTAGAAAACCTGTACCATTTTTTGCACAGACTGTATAATATAATGTTTGGTAGAAAAGTGGTGGCTGATATTATGTTCTTTGAAAACTGCAACAGTTTCATAAGACATATGGTACTGACTGGACTTCAGTGAATAATCTCTGTCAAATATCTCTGTCCACTCCATATTGAAGTAGATATGATGCTTTAGCAAAAGCACAAGGCATTTAAGGAAAATGGCCAAATATATGCTGTCTTATATTAAATTAGTTTGCCCACCACTGGTTTAGAGCCAGACCGGCGAACTAATGTTATGGTAAAAGCTAATCAGCAACCGAACACACAATAACACTGGCTCTTAGTCTGTTACTGGCTCTGTCTCTGTCAGCCTCAGCCTGTCTATAACAACAACTGCAGTATTGTGTAATGTTTTACATCTAAGTTGCATCATATACTATAATGCAGATGTTTTATTCCACTTAGGTTTTACATTGCTCTTTTGTACTGTTACTCTGATGTCTGCTCCAATAAAACACGAACAAACTAACTGAATATTCTTCTTCTTTTTGGCTGCCCCTCATCCCCCTGTCTCTCTATTCCTCCTTTTTCCATCATCCTTTGCTTTAAAATATGTAATTTCTATAAAGAGTTCATTCAGATTCTAGAGAGGTACACTAGTTTAATGCTCCTTACAAAGCATTTTGATTATAGCTACTGAAATAATGTAATTTCCTTTCCTTTTTTGTTTATGAATAAAAATGTATGTCATTTGTAAACATACCCAGCATTTAATGATGCAGTTACAGAGCAGGGTGGGGGTGAATAAAATGTGTGTTATTACAACAACATGTGTAATGGGAGCAAAGTTTTGATTTAAAAGTGCACTATGTCTCCCCCTGACAGTAGCTGACAGTTGTGCTAATGGTATAGAGCAGTGGGCTGTACTACTAAAAAGAACCCTCATCCACCAGTTTCTGTTGCAATTCAGCCTGCAGCTAAATTAAAGTGTTGCTCAATCTAGAAAGTTTTTTTTAGCTCAAATCAAAAAACTGATGGTTTTCTTTGATGGTGATACCATCAGTCATATTGTACAGGAATAAAGGGAAAGTTGGTTCAAAAGAATAAGAAGAAAAAAACTGTGAATTCTAAAATGCCTTTGGCTTCCCTTAAGAAAAAATACAAAGAGTAAAATGCAAACAGTAAGAGTTGAAGTAAACCTGAGAAGAGTTTGACAAGAACAACCATTTAAAGTTATAAAGAATTAAAGAAGAAGAAGAGATAGATTTAAGATTTTTAAAAAAGCATGTACCTATTAAAGTGGATCTATGCAAATTTATCTTAATCAGTCTATCTATTACAAATCTTTTTATACAATCAGTCAGAACAAGATGGAAAATAAAAAAGGCCAGTGCCTGCAAGTGAAGTTTAAAATTGCTCTTTAGGAGCTTTGAGAATCCCTTTGAAGGTCCCTGACTAAATCTTCTGTTAGAGAGTTGTAAGTCCTATTTCCAAATTAAACCTCAGCAGTAAGAATCATTTCTTCTTCACAGCTTTCATAAAATATGACTTGGTGTATCATCACAAAATAGAAGCACATCAGATCCTGAAAAAGAACTTCCTTCCCCACCTATGTATGTGAGTCGTCTGCCTGTCTGTCCTCTACTGTTAACCTGAGAAACAAGAGCACAGCACTACAACACTATAGCACTTTAACTGATATCCCAAAACTTCCAAAAGAGCACCCACAGATTCTTACTCTTGTTTGAAAGAAACGTAATCCCCTAAACTCTGTTTGTGTTATCAGTCATCTCACACTGCTCAGTGCATAATGGAGGAGCCCACCTTCAGCTCCAGCTCTGCTAATCCGCTTAAAGACACATGAAACACAGTGACAGTCGCTTTAGTTAAAGAGGCAGGAGGTAGATGTTTGAATGGGCTTCACAGCGGATTTGATAAAGCAATGGAACCAGGAGGTTAATTGGACCGAGGGTGGATTTGGTCTGGATGTCCGGGGGGTCTCAGTAGGTGATGCTTCACATTGTGCCGTTGTGCAGCTTTATCAAGCACTCTTCACTAAATCAGACATCACACAGATTAAAATGACACAATCTTTCGTCTCAAGTTTGGTTTAAGCCTAACTAAAAGAGATGTGAAAAACGACAAAAGCCTCAAAACTGCACCAACTCAACAGCCGTGCCACTTTGCTACAAAATGGAACTACAGTACAGATTTTTGCAATCTATCTTGCTTATGCAAAAGCAAAAATATGACTTTTTTGCTCTTAACATTTACTTATTTATTTTCCATCAAACTGAGGAAAGAAGATCAAAGTGAACAGACTGATCAGAGTTTAGTGTCCAAAGACATGCAGGTAGCGGTGAGATGGGGTAGACAGTATATCAACGTGAGAATAATCAATTATCAATGTGATAATCTGGTTAGAATCAGCATTGACCGCAATGTGTTTGATGCTGTCCAGTGCAGTGACGAAACGCAGTGATCGGTGCATGAAAGAGAGCAAGCAAGTTCTTTGACACCTTTAACAGAAAAGAAAGCTCATCTCATATACTTTTTTACTTAGAACTGACAAAGGACTAGAGGTAGATGAATGAATAATTGAATAATAATAAACATATGCTACATATGAAATCAAGTGCATTGATAAACCCTCTCTCTAAATATAAATATCAGTGCCTTGAGATTACTTTCATTATAAACAGAAGCCTTAAAATGTGTCCTGGTTGTCCAAATGTGTTTTTTACTTCATTCAAATTATTCTCTAGACTAGTGCTGTTGCAAAAAGGACAAGTCCTCTTGTTGTTCATAATGTATTTTTACTTTCCACTGCCGTCTATTGGAAATTAAACAGCCTTCTTCTGCCCCCTCTGGATTGTAAACGTCTGTGAGGTCATGTCAGAGCCAAACCTGTGTCAGGGCCATGGCACAATATATTCTGTATTATTCTAATGTCCAGATCTAATTGTTCACACAGGGATGTGACTTTGACTCCGGGCTGACCCTCCAGTTAGCCAATAAACCGTTTGGCTCCACCATATTAATATAGGAGATTTATACTGTCATAATGGAGGGCCTCTGCAGTGGTGTTACTCTCTGTAATTAGTGACTAATGAATGAGTGCCAACCTGCAGCTAATGCAGTCTTCTGAGTAAGTGTCACAAAGCCCTGTTTGGGAAGGCAGCCAAAGAGAAGGGAAAATGTATTAGTGAAGCCATATTAATTGAGGGTGAAGACTGCTCTGGACTCTAAAGTATCTGATTTTATCATATCAACAGTCACGCCAATATCTTGGTATTTTTAAGTAAATGTTTATTATTCAATCCCCTTTTCTTCATCACTGTTGACAATATTCTGAACATCCCAGAACATTAACATTTTACATTCTTGGTATTGAGTGTGTGGCAGACCTTTACAGCTTTAAGACTTTGATGTATATAATTTATTAATAATAATAATTTATCATGATTTGTAAAAATTTATCAAAAATTATACACTTAATATAATAATATACAGTTCTTCCTACTGGCTCCATATTTTGCCGTTTGTTACGGACTGGTCTGACCTTGTGTCTATTTCCTATATTTGAGCTAAATTGAAGCAAATTCAGAAATGAGTTGACAGTAAATACATTTGGGGTAAGTGTTGACACTGGAATAATATCCTGGAAATATTGCACATACACAAGGTTTGACATTGGTTGCAAAAAATTCAATAGAGTAGCCTTCTTGTCGAATCACATATGAGGGATTTTGAGTTCCCCGAACAGATATTGCAGTAAAATGTCATGGTGAGCTATGGTGGTCTGCTGTGGAGTGAAGTTTGAGAGAAGGTGAGCACAGAGCTTTTCTGTCCCCTCGGACCAAGACAGGGTTATTGCCTTTCTTTTCTGGGTGGCTAAGGTGAACGTGGAAGCTCTCAGGATGAAGAAAGTCTCCAATTTTAAAGAATAATTGAATGTCCAGCTCAGATTGGAGGAACAGCCAATCAGACAATGGACACTAGCGGATAAAAAGAGCTGAGCGCAGGATTATTCACTGAGGTGTTTAAGGCCATCACAGATCTAAGCTCACACTGGGTTTAGTTTTACACAGGGCTTTGTACGGCCTCTTGGATTTTCATGATATCCAAAAAAAAATAAAAAGTACACTATTGGGAGAAAAGCATGACTGCTAGTGACCACGTGGAGAAATTAATAAATTCACTATGTATATGATGTGTATTAAAAATAAAATCAATCCTTGCACAGAGTAGATCCATTTAATTCCATACTTATGGCTCCTGGAAAATAATGAGGCTTTCTACACAGGGACAAACGAAGACTAAAAGATGCTTAAAGATACTAAAAAGACACAAAGCTATGCAAAAAAAATAAAAAAATAAACAAACCAAAGTTCAACCTAAAGAACTAACATTCCTCTACTTTGTTGGCTCATCTAAACCTGCTCTACTCAAGCTCTCAAAGGATACTCTGGCTGGTTCACAGCTCTTTTGTGGATCACACAATTCTGGCTTGGAATTTCTGAGTCTGCTCTCCAGTGGTTCTCCTCTCAGCTCAGTGACAGAACTTTTAATCCGGCTGTACAAAATTATGTCTGTTACCACCCCTCTGTCATGTGGAGTTTTTGGGATCTATTTTATTTTTGTTGTATGGTCCCTCTTGGTCATTTAGTGATAGCTCTCTTAACACCTGCTGGCCAGCCAAACGTGTTGATCCTACTTTATGAGAAAAATGAGTTTCTGCTGGAGTTATTCCTTCTGATGAGATGCAAGAGGTGATGAAGCACTGATGAGCCTCTGCCATCTGCCTCAGAAACGTGGGTGTTGACCAGTTCATGTCCCTTGACTGCCATTCTACACATTAAGTAAAAAAAAAAAAAAGTATAATAATCATTGAAGAAAACTTTCAAAACTGAGAAGAAAAAAAAAGATATTGTCTCAGGTTGACTATTCCGATTCCCTTTTCCCTGGTTTATTAAATCTGCCCTAAATTGTTGCTAGCTTGTGCAAAATTTAGCAGCATGGATTTTAACAGGAACTTAATGAATAGCCCATCTCTCTTTCTCTAATCCTTACTTCAGTGTCTCTAAATCAAAGTAGACATTCATTTTATCATAACTTTTAGAGCATTTCATGATAGATAAAGACGACTAACTAACTTCCTATGTAAAGAAGTTGTATGTGTGTTTAATTGCATTGTATTTAATTGTGAGTGTTGATAGTGTTGGAGTCATGCAGCAGCCATTAAATGAGTATTTTTACTGAGTCTGGGTTCGCAGTGTGTGAAAATATGTTTTCCTGTGGTAGAGCCAAATTATATTTACAGACATTAAGATAATGAGATAAAGTGACTGCTTTTAGTCAGATTTTTTTATTCAGATTTAATCAACTTTCACTGACACAACTGTAGCTTTAATATTATTCCTGCATTTAATCTACCTTAGAGTAAAATAAATTAATTTATCTTCTACCGCTTGATCCCTGTTAGGGGTTGTGGGTGGCTTGAGCCTATTCCAGAAGCTTTGAGCCTGAGGCGGGGTACGCCCTGGACAATTGCCAGTTAGTCGCAGGGCTTAGACGCAGACACTGCCAGACAACCATTCACTCTCACATTCATCCACTACGGGCACTTTTTAGAGTCATCAATTCACCTATACATGCATGCATGTCTTTGGACGGTGGGAGGAAGTCGGAGAACCCTGAGAAAACGCACAGTAACACAGGGAGGACATGCGGACTCCTCAGAAAGATCGAGTGTTAGCCGGCCTGGGGATCAAACCTACAATCTCCCGGACAGGACACAACTATATATTACATATATGATCTTTCTGTGAAGCTGGAGTTTTAACCACTCAGCTACTGTATACCCCAGTAAATGATTTTTTTCTACAAAATTAAGTAAGATGAAGACTCACTTTTCCACATTTCTTTTTAGAATAATCAGAAAAAAGTTAACTCATTGGCACAGTGTGAAGTTGGCTGTGTATTCCTAAACACAAACAGTTTTTCACAAGATTCACACCTCAGAATAGTACAGTACAAAGACTGTGGAGGAGAAAAGATAACATGCTGTCAATGTGAAGGATCACTGTATGAAGCCAACAATATAAAAGACAATTTGGTCTGTCGCTCTGTTCAAAATGACTCCAATCATGACTTCTAGCACTTAAAAGAGCAATAAAGAAAGTTTTTATTGCACTCTGACACTAAATGACTGCAATATAAGAGTCTGAGATCATTTCCAACAATTAACTGAAGACTGGATTAGATGATGATATATGGGGCTCATGGAGTCACTGTACAAAACAGTGTCAACACTGTGATGCTGTGACTTCTATCGCTCTCCACAATGATCAGGGCAGACATGGCAATTTGTAAGAACCAGGACAGTTCCCTGTGGGCTAGTTTTTGGCCCAGACTACAATGATAACTTGACAGTGCCGTAAGAGAATTAAATCAATTCTAGCAAATTCTTTGCAGCAATGTGGCTTTGGTTATGGTGACTTTGTTATGCCTGTGTTTGTAAGGCCAAAACAGCAATTAAACGCATTCAGTTAATTAGTCCTTTCGCCGCATGCTGTCATCACTTGCCACGGTGTAAAACAGCAGGCCAAAGTGATTAAACTTTGACAGGACACAACTATATATTACATTATATATATATAAATTATATAGTATTAGAGCACACAGGAATATTACTGTAGACGGCTCTATGGCCCTTGAACACAGACATGCTGATGCCAGTCGTGTCTCTACCTTGCAACAGCCGTGACAAAAAGTGAGACATGGTTTGAACAGACAACAGAATATATTAAGATCTGCATGGTGGTCAGTAATATAGCTGCATGGATGAGTGTGTTTGTAAGGATGTGCAGTGTTTAAGGTGGAGAAAACAAAATAAAACAGTCGGGTGCAAGTGGCAGGCGCAGCAGTTTTAGGTCTCTGTGTTTGTTGGTTGTGCATGCTGCATAGATTCTTTCTCATGGATGAGAGAAAAGACTTCTGCCAGAAATAGAGCTCATTATCACAGAGCATATTCTTGAATATAAAATACATTTCGAATGGACGGTGTCCAGAATGACACATGTGCAGGCATTTTTTTTCCTTTTGCACCGTACTTCTAGGCTTTCCCTTTTCATCTGGAGATACAGAAGCCTGTGAAAAGCTGTGATAATTCTGTTGAGGTGCCGAAACTGTTTCTTGATAGCACAAACACACAGCTGCACTAACAACAGATCTTTTCTTCAGACATTTTTTAAAACATAGATTTAAAAAGTCATAGCCTCAGATAGGGGCCATGTCATGGTACACTCCAGGTTTTCTGTTTTTCCTGTGTTCCGCTCCCCCTTGTTTTCCCCTCTCCTGCTGCTCCAGGGCTGGCCTGCACACCTGCATCCAATCTACTCATCACTACAAGCAGTATACAAGCCTGGGTCTTCCTCATCGTCTCTGCCAGATCGTCAGTCTCCCTACGTGGTGAACTACAGCTCAGGCCTTTTTTGAGAGACCATTTTGTCTGTGTTTTTGACCAACACTTACCTGTATCTGTCTTTTTCCTGCTCCAGCTCCTGAGCCGGCCAGTTCTGCTTACTCCAGCCAGTTCCAGCCTGTTCTCCTGTTCCACTCACCTGCAATTTCAAGACCAGCCTGCCTCTGACCCCTGGGACCAGCTCTTACTTTTTTCTGTTCAATAAACCATTTATTCTGAGTTCTGGCTTGTCCGCATTTTGGGTCATTTCCTCGTTGAGTCGTGACAGTACGATCTAGCCAACAGCACCACCAATTACTCCAACGCCTCATGGAAACTCAACAGTAACCAGATTGGCCATCTTGTCAAAAATATTGCTGATCAGTTGTCTCCCCCTTCAGCTTCCACGCCAAGCCAACCCTCTGCAAGTGCTGTTCAGTCCATTAGCCCAGCCTGTGAGTCACCTGTTCCTGCTCCTGAGCCCTTTGGAGGTGATTTAGGAAAATGTAAAGAATTTTTGCTTCAATGCTCTCTGGTGTTCGACTGTCAATGTCAGACCTTCGCTTCAGACTGTGCTAAGGTATCGTACAATAACTGGTTTATTAAGAGGAAGAGCTCTAGACTGGGCCGAAGTGTTTTTTGGCATGGCTGGGACAAGATCAATATCCTACTCTAATTTTGTGGAAGAATTTAAAAAAGTATTTGCCCATCCAGAGGTAGCTGCAGATGCTGCCAAACGTTTACTCAATCTCCGCCAGGGCCAAAGAAGTGTTGCTGATTATTCTGTCAAGTTCAGGATTTTAGCTGCTGAATCTGGTTGGGATGAACAGGCTTTGAGAGGGGTATTTTTATATGGTCTTTCTGAATTCATGAAGGATGAGATAGCCTTAAGAGATGAACCTAGCTCCTTGGACTCTTTAATCACTTTGTCCATTCGCCTAGACCATCGAGAGAAGGCGGGAGAGAGACTCCAGGACTCAGCGCATCCTCCCAAGGTCCGTACCACCTGTCAGAACTCATGATGGCGCCCCTCCACCTGTTCCCACAACTCCAGCTCCCTCCCTGGAAGAACCCATGCAGCTGGGCCGTACTCACCTGAACGCAGCTGAACGTAATCGGAGAATCACTGCTGGTGAATGCATTTATTGTGGCCAATTGGGCCATTTCCTTAGAACCTGTCCTGTTCGCCCCAAAAGGTCCAGTTCATCAGTAGAAGTGGGAGTACTGATGAGCAAGTCTTCTGAATCTCAATTCCCACGACTTCTGGTTCCTGCGACGCTCAACTACCAGCAACAGAACCTTCCACTCCAAGCACTGATTGATTCTGGAGCAGAACAGAGTTTCCTGGATACTAATCTGATCCGTCAAGCTGGTATTGCCACCGAACCCCTGCCGGAGGTCAGCCGGGTAAGTGCACTTAATGGCAAACTTTTAGCCTATGTGAGTCATCAAACTGAACCCATTCATCTTGTCCTTTCTGGCAATCACCATGAGTCTATGCGGTACTATGTGTTTAATTCTCCTCAGTGTCCATTGGTTTTGGGTTTTCCTTGGCTTAAACTGTGTAATCCCCAAATTGACTGGTCTGCAAGCAAAATTGTTAGTTGGAGTACATTTTGTCATGTTGCTTGTATTCATTCTGCCATGCCACCTACATAGGGAGCCAGAGAACTTAAATCCAAACTTCCTGACCTTTCCCACAGAATACCACAACTTAGCTGAAGTCTTCACTAAAGAACGGGCCCTGTCTCTTCCTCCACACCGTCCCTACGATTGCTCTATTGAACTCCTACCTGGTGCACCACTTCCTACTGGACGCCTGTACAATCTCTCCCGACCTGAAATAGAAGCAATGGAGACTTACCTAAAGGACTCACTAGCTGCAGGTATTATACGTCCATCTTCTTCTCCCGTCGGTGCTGGGTTTTTCTTTGTGGACAAGAAAGACAAGACTTTGAGACCATGTATTGATTACCACGGGTTAAACAAATTCACTATAAAAAACAAGTACCCACTTCCTCTGATTTCTTCAGCCTTTGAACCACTCCAAGGGGCCACAGTCTTTACAAAACTCGACTTGCGGAATGCCTATCACCTGGTTCGGATTAGAAAAGGGGATGAAAGGAAAACGGCATTTAACACTCCTCTGGGCCATTTTGAATATCTGGTGATGCCTTTCAGATTAACGAACGGTCCTGCAGTTTTTCAGGCTTTAATCAATGATGTCCTCAGAGATTTCCTTAATCGTTTTGTTTTTGTCTACCTTGATGACATTCTTGTTTTTTCTCATAACCAGGAAGAACATCGCGATCCATGTACGCCAGGTTCTACAACGCCTCCTTGAGAACAAGCTGTTTGTAAAAGCAGTAAAATGCGAATTCCATTCTCATTCTGTCTCCTTTTTGGGTTACATTATTGAAGCTGGTCAGGTAAAGGCAGATCCAGCAAGATTCAAGCTGTTACAACAGTTACAAAGATTCTTGGGTTTTGCCAATTTTTATCACCGCTTTATCAAGGATTAAAGTTGCACTGCTGCTCCCCTCACTAAACTTACATCATCCTGTATCACCTTCTGTTGGACCCCTGAAGCCTCTGCTGCCTTTGCTAACCTCAAGCATCGCTTTTCTACTGCTCCTGTTCTTGTTCAGCCAGACCCATCTAAACAGTTTATAGTTGAAGTTGATGCATCCGATGTGGGAGTGGGGGCAGTTCTGTCACAACAGGCGGACCAAAAACTTCATCCTTGTGCTTTTTTTTCCAGACGTCTCTCTCCAGCTGAGCAGAATTACGAGCAGGTATTCCTCAGGACGTAGTCTCGGACTGTGGGCCTCAGTTTGTCTCGCAAGTCTGGAAGAATTTCTGTCAGGCCTTGGGAGCCACAGTCAGTCTGTCATCGGGCTTCCATCCCCAGACCAATGGCCAAACAGAAAGGACCAACCACGACCTGGAGGCTGCATTGCGCTGCATAGTGGGTAACAATCCCACTACCTGGAGCAGTCATCTTGTTTGGGTAGAGTATTCTCACAACTCTTTTATCTCTTCGGCCACAGGCCACTCTCCCTTTGAATGTGCTCTAGGCTATCAACCCCCGCTTCTCCCTATGGAGGCAGTGGAGATTGCGGTGCCTTCTGTCCATCTCCATCTCAGGAGGTGCCACAAAGTGTGGTCTGACACACAGAAGGCCCTGCGTCGCACTGCTGCACAAAATAAGCACTACGCCGACCGCCACAGGACTCCTGCTCCGCCCTATGTTCAAGGTCAGATGGTTTGGCTATCCACTAAGACTATACCACTGAAAACTGAATCTAGAAAACTCTCTCCTAGATTCATCGGACCCTTTAAGATCTCTCAAATCATCAACCCTGTTGTTGTTCAGTTGGAACTCCCTCTGTCCCTCCGTGTTTATCCCTCGTTTCATGTATCTCAAATAAAGCCAGTGTCTTCCAGTGCTCTCTTTGTTCCTGACATGACAGTATGACAAGCAGCAGGGGAAGTGTTATGGTGGTGATGTCAGCTTGAGCTCTACATTTCTTGTTCTACTTTTAAATTAATTGAATCATTCAGTCATGTTCATAAATAAAATCTTTCGCCTTCTCCATTTCAGCCTCTGCAACACATTCACAAGAATCAAATCACTGGCCAAAGCAAATCTGAAATGTCATCTGCACAGAACAAAGAAACCCAATGCTAAAATACAAAAACACTGTTTTCTGAGACCAAGCTGCATTTGAAACCCTCTGCTTCTCAGATCACTCCCACACATAAAGCCTGGCTCTGGCATGGGCAGTCCTATAACCTGACATCTCCTTGAATAAAGTGAGACAATGAATCACTGGGCAGACTCTGGATCTGCTGGAGGTGTCCACAGAGACAGAAGAGCTTGTCTCTGGAATAACCGTGGTTCAACCATTTCTTTAAAACCCACAAAGAATCACAAGACCTAACAGTGATCAGAAATGGGTTCAGTTAGCAGTGGCAAGCTTGAAATACTTTGTGAAAGTGAGAATAGCCTCAATAACTCTTCGGGTCTCATTGCTTGTATTCAGACTATTCCTATGTGTATATCTGACATATATTTCTATGTAAACTTAATGCTCAAGTTTCATTGGTATCATTCTTTGGCCATAAATTAATTTGTAGACTTATTACATTAGTTTGTCCTAATACAAAAATGTAAGTTATATTGGCATATCTTTGTTAAAAAAATATTAAGTCAGTCTGGAGGTGTGAAAATACTTCTATATAAAAAAAATTAAAAAAACTTCTACATAGCTCTCTATAGAACTGTCTTCTCACTTTATTCCAAATAAGCATGAACAGAATGGGTAACGTCCACTCCTTTTTACTGTAAATAATCATGTCAAGATACAGATGGTCTCACAGACGTAAGCCTGGGGAGCTTTGGCGTCCGAATGCTTCCTTCTCTGTCAGACATTAAGACAAGTTATGGGCCTGTGCAGTACCGATAGTGGTATCTGCCATTTTGTGTTTTGATGATCAGACTGTGAAAAAAACCCAGTATATTCTGTTGGCCTTGTGGCAGACAGTCCCCATTGTGCTGAAGCTTATACTTTTATTTATCTGTATTCTCCAGTGATTCATATTGTTGACGTTTGTATCAATTTGGGCCCCCTCAAATATGTTGGCCACACTGCTCTCCTGTCAGTCTGAGTTTGCTGTGATGTGTGGTTTCACAGATCTCATACATCATCCTGATCGCCAGCAACCACAACAAACGCTGTCTATTCAGCAGAGCAGCGTTTTAGTTACACAACATGTCTGGAAGGCACAGCCTACTGACTCCTGAGACTCAGATAATCTCTTTGGAGTTATGAGGCTGGGCTGAAGTTTAGTATGTAGTTAGCACTTTAGTAGCTGGCTTATTCATTTCATGTAAAAGTTATAAACAACTTTTGCGTGTATTTATATGTCTTTTTAAGCTAGTGTCCTACTTTTATCCTTAAGAAATCAGTGTTGTCAGTCTTGGAACTAATACCATAGCATGTGGTGCAGGGGTCCCCAACCCTGGTCCGCAAAGAAAAATATGTATTGTATTTTTCCTTTTATAGACTATCACAATCTTTCTGGTGTTTAAATTTGAACTTATAGTCTACTTCCAGCGGAACCTTTTCCCCACACTTCACTCCACTTGACTAACTCACTGCTTCACTACAGCTGGCATTGTGGCTTCATTCTACTCACTGTTTCACAATTGCCAGGATCATTCCTTGGGTGAACTCCTTTGGAGGTAACCAGCTGCCAAAGGTGTGTTCCAAATGGTTCCAAACCCCACCTCCTCCCAATGACTGAGTCCTCCGTTTGGCCAAAATACCAAGGATGCATCTGAGGATCCCCCGTGGCCTTGCCTCATTCCCAATTACCCACAATGCATTGCACATTTTTTGGAAAACACCACGTTAAAAGAGGAAATGCACGATACGAGTGTACATTTGCTGTATTTATTGAAAATGTTTTATTTTGCAGTTCAATTTGATTTTTGCGTCGCTGTCATTGTTCATATCTTAACTCTCTCATTACAAAACTGATTGGCTTTCAATACTCACTCCTGTCTGTGGAGGTTTATTTGTGAATGTATTTGCTTAACATTACATTTTATATTATAGTAGTCAAATATTTAATAATACATAACTCCCTTTGACAGAACTGAAAAAACTTTGGGTGAAGCACATGAAGCCTTTTTCAAAAGACGCTCATGGAGTTAACCAGGACTTGCAGCACATTAAACAGACAGTACCTAATATTTTTTTTCCACTTGGGAAAATGGCTTAAACTCCAAATAGTATATTGAAAACGCAATCATTTGTGAAAAAGGTTGTAAAACTGAGGTGGAGAGACTCTTTCTTCCAGGGCATAACTTGCATATTACATAAAATTCTTGCCTTTCACCTCAGCGAGGAAAAAGTAGTGCTTGCACTCCCAGTTTGCGAAAGCTACCTTTGAACTTTTTGATCTTGTCATTGCTCTGACTCCTGGTCGTTGGTGTGCGCGACTGTGCAGGTGCTTGTGTGTGAACATCCGCACTACTCTGCCTCTGGTTGGAAATTTACTCCACCTAAGCCAATCATCATCATTTATGTGGTTGTCTCCCACCCCTGAACAAACACACAGCAATCATCATCAGTTCTGTGTCCCACCCCCAAACACATACACCAGAGAAAAAAAAAATTGCAGCTCCTATGGCTGAGAGAGAGCGTACTTGGATGAAAACCACTTGAGTGAGCTCAATAACAGTAACTCTGCATTTTATTGTCAGTAACTATAACGACATTGTAACAGGAAAACATTAATTAATTGGATTATACCATTATTCTCATCACTGCTGTTTATTGAAAGGGAATTTAACAAATGAGAACCTCTATTCACGAATAGAAATGACTCTTAAGGAGACAATCCTCCACCCTCATTCTCCCAGCTGGTGCACAATCACCTACAATCGCCTACATTATGGTGAGTTATGTTCGCAAATAAAATAACATGAATGTACCAGTCTGTAGTAAAAGAAAGGTTAGTGGCCCCTTGTGTAGTAAAGCAGAGTAAAAAAGTTAGAAGTGGTTACCATATTTGGCACATGTCAGAGGTTGGGAGGTTTGAAGTGGCTATCATTAAGTGAGATGACAAAATACAAGCACTCATCTTTTACTGTGAGAACTCATGTCCTGGCCCTTGATTAGGGTCATCACTAATGTTAAATTTTAACTGACACTTATGCTTGTAATAGTTGTTGTTTTTTTTCACAGAAAAGTGAAAATGCACTTGCAAACACACTTGGTGATGATGCTCATTGTTGTACAGTTCTTCTGATTCTTTTTACTTGAAAGAAAATAATGAGCAAGAGTGCATCCTTTCTACCCTTACAGAGTTCCACTAGATCATTCTTCAGGTTTCCTCCAGTGTTCAGTAATGAAGGTATTTGGATGAAAGCTCTCATGAGTAGTTCCATGTTGTCAAATCTGATCTTGTACACACAGGAAGAGCCAAGCATTTCTACATACGCTTATGTATGCGCTTCATTCCTTCCCACACATCTTACAGGGCTCTCACCATTGCACTTAGTGTTGAATGTAAAGTAATATTTTTTAAATTGGTTGAATTTTATAATTGATTGGGTTTGTGGAAATTACCAGAACGGTGCTCTTTGTAAATTAAGTATTTCATAGGCCTCATCAACCTCTATGGTTCCATTCTGACACGTTAAATCTTGGAACTCAACTCAGAATCGGACTAAATGAAGAGGGTTTAACTCATTCTCAACTCAGAGGGTTAAGGTTAAGATGAGGTGCCTTTTGGCTTCTCCCCTTAGGGTCACCACACCAGAGAGATCTCCATAAGTAGCTCACAATGTTTTCATGATGTAACCCTAGTCATGTACCTAGTCTTAGGACCAGCGCAGGTAGACTGTGGCTGTAGTTGCTTACCAGGGGATTTAAATGCCAATGTCAATATTGCACGAAATATCCCATCAGGCTACTGTATTTTAGTACCACCTTCTTTTCTTGTCTCAGCAGAGGATCTTATGCTGTCGATATGTGGTGCAAGTCTCCTCTCCTCAGGAAAATAGTTTTGTCGCGTAATGATGCACAATTATTTTCCTGAGTGAGACTTATTTATCTTTAGTTTAAGTGTCATCAAGCTCTGGCAGAGTGTCCTTTGGCATGGAGTCTGTCAAGTATTTAGGGTTCATTTTTAGTGCTACAGGAGATGGTCTTGGGAAAAGACTGTGTAGATTTTAAACTCCATCTCTTCCAGGTGTAGATTTAACCTTTAAATCTGCCTGCTAACAGTGTAACAAATGCATGGTTTTGGCAGTGATTAAAACTGTCTTATGGCTAATCATGCAAATGTTATATATTATTAACAGACTGCAATGCTATATGTTACCAGCTTTACAGTGCTAAATCAATCATAATACAGAATTTTTGTTTTAAAGACTGGTGGTGCCCAACTTGGACGTGACCTTTATGTTTTATTGTTTGGGTAATTTTTACTATATCGCCATCCCTTTTTAGGGTCAGATCTACTAAAAAGAAAAACCCGTTTTCACACAAATGGAGGACTCACTATTAAGGGCTGTTCTGCTGATTCCTGTGTCTGTTTGTTTATTCATTTACGGCTGTGCGAGTCCGTCACTGGGATTGTTGGCCAGGTCAAACACTCAACAACGGTTGGCTCCTGGTGCTAAGGTCTGCCTGCTCCTTGATTGGTCCGGTGCTGCAGCTCTCTGCCAATCATCAGCTCTACCTGCACGCAAAACTCCAACTATAAAGAGCACAAGCACCCACCGGTCCAGGCGGCTGTGATTTAACCTGAGCAGCTCACCTTGTTCGTGTGATGTGTCTTGCCTCACTGTCACTTATAAAAGAAAGAAACTCTGTATGTACGTGACAAAATTATTGGCCCTTGCCACTTCAGTTTTGTGTATATCTGGGCTGGAACAGAGTTGGGAGACCACTATGTAGTTGTTTTGTGCTACTTGTACAACTTGTATTTATGTTTGGTTAGACAGAGTAGTTAAGTCAAGTTTCTTTGTTTTCTATAAGTAGTATAGTAGTCCCTTTTGTTCAACTTTACTCATATTTTGGTTACTACTCACACTTGTTACTTACCCCTATCCCTTTTAAATAAACTGTTTAGTTGACCTTTTGTACCTGGTCTTGTGTTGCTTCCCTTCCTCCCACTAGCAGTTGGGTTGTAACAAGGGCCACATGGCTCTATAATGCAGGAAAATTCAAATCAATAAAATGTACCTGAATTGAAAGGTGTGGACACAGAGGATTTTATGGTAGATCACAGCACAAAAAAACTGAGGAGGAGAATATTAAAATGAAGTACATAGATTTTTGAGTTTGCAACTCACCAATGCCTGACCTAAACATTTGTGTCTGGCTTCAGCCAAGTGAGGTTTAAGACTCAACATAAGATAATGCATGTTTTTATCCATGAAATATGAACTCTAAAACACAGAATTTCTACATATGCATCAGCATTTGATTACAAGTACAATGGTTGACCATTATGGACATTTATAAATAAATGAATGGTCTTCAAGTGAGCGGCACTTGACTCTATAGTAGCCAGATCCTCTGTGGTGAAGAGGTTAGTAGACCACAGTCCCAGTCTGTGCCAGTCCCAAGCCCAGGAAAATGGAGAGGGTTCACTGGGGTGATCCCCGAATGGGGAAAAGCCTAGAGGCACTTACTTACTTTATTTGACTCTATAGTATACAATGTTTGTTAGCTCAGTAGGTTAGGTTTTTGTCAGTGGCTGATTTTAGTGAACATAGGTCTACTACAGTGAAATCAAAAATCCACAGAAAATAAGAGACATAAAATTAGCCAAAATGACAGGATCACTTACTTTTCTTGTAGTTTGCATGTAACACATTTCTCTGTTAATGGTCGCAATTTTTTATACATTTTTACCCTGCATGTTAGTTCAACACATGATTGTACTGCAGTTTTCATGAGGCCTCAACACACATGTAGGTGATTCTGTCTGAGTTCTCCAACTTCCTCCCACTGTCCAAAGATATTGATATGGTATATTTGGGTGAACTGGTGACTGTAAGTATTAGCCCTGCGATTAACGGGACATTGTAATGGGTATACCCCATATCACAGCTGCGACAGGCCTCAGTGACCCCTAACCGGGTAAGACTGAAGACACCCACTGACACAACTCACAACCCCCTTGCTGCCTGTCGACATTGCAACACAGACTAAATCTTTCTCCATGGATGTGTATGTGCTATATACACATGGAAACAGGCTGACACATTCATTGTTCTCCTTTAAAATTCACGCTTGACACCAAACCTAAATACGCCATGAAGTCTTCATTTGTCACGCAAGATGTCGTCTGTTGGAGGGAGCTGCATCTACACGAGAAGACAGCTGTGTGATTAAAATTCACACACTCTCTGCCGGTCTGAAATAGTTGGGGCAGACTGCCTATTCTGGCATTCCCTTTCATGTCTGTAGAATAAACTTATCACAGATCTCAGAGCGATTCACGTCGCCTTCGGCGTATCAGGAAACTTCAGATGGAGATGAAACGGGAAGCGAATAATAGTCTCTCAGATATGCACAGCACTCTAATAAGCTGTGAGACAAACAGAGGGTTCACACAAAGGTCATCATCAGCATGGCTTCAGCAGCAGTCGCAATCAACAATTGTAAAGAAGGACTAAACAAGGGCTAAACCAGGATTAAACTGGGTCTACCACAGGTCTAAATTGGATTGAATAACAAAGGAAACTACATGTCAATTCATTTGATCAAATGTTACTAGAATAAAATAAAATTTATTTTAGCGTGTCAGCTTGCTAAAATAATTGCCCAGAATGAAATCAACTTTTTTCCCATTTTCCTTCCATTATGACAAAACTATTTGCCAGGTTTTCCAGAAGACACTGAGATCCTAGACAGAGCACAGCCTTCTAATCACCAGTGACAGGTGGAATATGATAAAACACATTAATCTATCTGCTCCTAGTAAAAAACACATTTGTATAGCTGCTGTCCATTCAGATGTCAGCATCACAGTAAGACCCTTCTCATGAGCCAGCAACTGCTGCTTGCATCTCTTTACCTGCTGTGGATATTTGATCTCTTCAAGCTTTGCTCAAGTCAGACTGCTGTCTGGAGCATGAGGATCATGATGGGTTCAGACTGAAAGACTGGCACACATTTGGAATGTGGGTCAGAGAGATGGGTGCTTATTTGTGACTCTGATAACACAGTAGCACAAATCCAATGATAAAATAACTTCTATATATTATCACCAAAAGGAAGGAGGAAGAAAAAATTACAAATTGATTTTCCATCATATCTATAACCAAAAATTGTGGTGAAGTTCTTCTGATTATTCAGTGGCACATTTACATGGGCACTGCTTGTTAAAGGCTATGCCTTCAGCCTGTCTGCATCACAGCACAAGGGATTTAAGCCATATCAGCTGTTACCCAAACCAAATTGTGTTGTAACAATCTGACCCAGTAAAATTATTTATACTTTGCAACCACCAATTTGCAGCTGTGCTGCATGAAAACTGTAATACTTTTGCAGAGAATTTGGATAACTTTTGATGGCACACCTCTCTAGATTATCTTGCACAAATGTGACCTCATTTTGGGCTAATGCTCTAGAGCGAGTTTGTTAAAATACCACATGTGCAATTTTGAGTCTTGGAAATTTCAGTCCAACATGGCTAACTTTCTGTTTGTTGGTGAGAGGGGCCATAACAACATTTTTGTTAATTACAATGTGATGAATCACTGTGCCAAATTTCATTCTATTCTGCCACAATGAGGGTGCAAAAAGTCCCATGGGGGAAAAACACTTCTCTAGGGCGCTGTCACAGCACTTTTTATTGCACGTTTCTTTTATTGCCTTGTCGAAAAAACCTTTTCCTTGTTAGGGAAATTATTATTTATCTCAGGGCTAATAGAGACGGTACAGAGACAACTGGGTGTATTCTATGTCTTGACGGTCAATGTTTAGCTTTGATCATCAAATACATCTCTCTTTTCTCTGAATATAATATAATTATAATAAAGCCTACTACACAAACAAATTCAGACAGGACTCTAACAGACATTTATCTGCATTAAAAGTTATGTTGTCATATACAACTGTACTGTGTCAGTCCTAAAGGACAGTTAACTGGATCATTTTGCTTGTCTTCTCTCTTTTTCAGTGTTGTAATGTAAACATACAGCGCTGCCATCTTGGAAGGCCGAAAGTAGCCTGCCAAAAGACTACAATCTCTAAGTAGCCCTTTTGCAGGGTGCCTTCAAGCCCTTTTCACACATTCATCACACACAAGTTAATTAGGGTTATTTCAATTAATGAGAAGTTGGGGGAGTTAAGAGTTGGGGATGACGTTAATACATTTGACCAAGCTAACACTAAGCTAATAAACAAATGAGCCAATTCCTTTGAGGTGACAGTGAGTGTTGTGCTAATAATGACACAATAGTTATTTGAACATGTGCAAATTAAAAACAGTATTTAGTAAAGTTCAAACATCAAACAGTTGGAGAGTGGAGAGTACAAGGCTTCAGCTCCAGAAACGCCATGTTCAAGTCATAAGCTCACTGTGGAGCATACACTGACAACGTTCACACTTCACAGCAACTCAGGCAGGTCACTAGGCCCTGAAAGATCAGCTATGGGTGAACACTGGGAGGGGGTTCTCATATTCAGGTCACGCTGTACGAACAGCGTACGCTGCGTGAAAACGGCTTTAGTCAGATAAGGCACCTTTACAATATGTAACAAAAGGTCTCTGATTCCTACCTTTACAAGCCAGGCAAGTACTTAAAATGTGTAGAGTAAGGATATACCTTTTATAGGAGCGTCTTCAACATGCACAGGGCAAACTAATTTTGTCTGCATTGTAATGATATCACACAAAATGAGACAAATATTTTAGGAGACGTTCCGAAACTGAAGATCTCTGAACAAACAGATTCAGTAGTCTATTCGATTCTACTGAGAAAGCCATATGCTGCTTAAGACAGAATGGACTTTATTACTTCGGGTTAATTTGGTCTTCATCAACCATTCAGGGTTTTCAGAGGTTATAATTATCCACCACCAGCTGTGAATATTAAACTTCTGATGAATATGAAGGGCCACCTCTACATGAATGTCTGCCACAGAGACTGTACATTCAGCTGTGGTCTCACCATCTGTGTACGAACACTACTGAACAGGACTATATTTCTGCACTTAATGTCCTACTTTTTGTTACATTAAGTAGTGTGTCTTTATCCTTTTGAAAGACCTACTTGCCAGCCAATAGCGTGTTCATCCTACGCCATAAGAACAGCGAGTTTCTTATCTCTTCACCCCTGACGCTGTCTGCCGGCACAGACGAGCCTCCGCTGTCTGGCATGGTCGCAGCTATTGATGGCTCAAGGCTTTTTGAAGCTTCGACACTTTATTCAAAAAATCGTTTATTACTCGGGGCTTCACTAACCTAGTGTTTGAGCAGGACATCTAGTGGTCAATAAAATGAAGTGCACTTGAGACATGTAATTTATTGCTTAATGGATTGTAAACATGAACTTGTGTTGAAGACCATGTTTCTTATTCTTAGTCCCGCCCACAGAGGACCAATCAGACAGAAGAGAGGAGAGGAAACAGGGAAGAGACATGAGTTAAGCTCTTCCTCTGGAGCACCACCTTTAGAGACGTCTGTTATTGATGACATTTATACAGCTGGATCTGCTGGAAGATTTTAAATTAACTTCAGAATTTTTAATTTATTGTGATCTAAGTGTGAAATGTTGTTGCATTTTAAATAAAAACATATTGATGTATAGTGTTTGTATTATAAGGTTCACAAACATCATGATGTATTATGACATTCACAGATGAACCATTGCATCAAAGTGAATCTTTTCTAGTCTCTGTTGAAGTTCTTCACAAACAAGACATGAGAGACCCAGTTGTGCATATCCAAACCACAACAAGGGTGGAGTGGGTGGTGTTTCCTCCGCCGCCGTGAGTTTGACTTCTACGTAGAAAGCTCCTGTGTGTGTTTGCTTATGCCTCCTCTCAGCCTCTGGCTCTCCTCCTCGCTCGTTGGATCACCGTTAAGAGATTTGGGACAGCACTAAAGATGGCGCACAGAGACTAACTTGCGGAGCGAGCCATGAGTCAAGGCACCAAGGAAACATGTTCTGAGAAATGAGACGCACCTAAGGACTTTTCATCAAGCGCCAGTCGCCAGGCCCTTTTCCCCTCTCTGTTGGTCTTTGTCAGGCTCCCTCTTTCTGTTCCACTTCCATCGGGCAAGGATGTTTTAAAATTGTGTGTGTGGGTGTGTTTTATATTTTAGCATTGTGAAATATACATTTTGGTATAAGAACAATAAATGGAATAATAGAATTAAACTGTTTTAAGCTGTTTCTGTATAAATTAATCTAAGTGCCTTGAGTAAGTCTAGTTCCTATGGTGTCAGTCACCTCATACACACTTTTTGATTAATATATAGCTTTTTTATTACTCCTATTTTAATCCATAATCTATCCCCAGTGCTCAGGTCACTTCACTTCTAAAAAAGCAGCCAAATGCAAATCCATATTCACAGTTTATACACTGAGTTGCGGTGATATGCTGCTCAGAGCCTCCAGAAATGAATTCATTATTGTCAAATTGTAGGCGGAGAGGTGGTTTTGTCAGAAAAGCAATATTTACCTGCAAAGGAATTATTGTTTTCTAATAGTCATCAATATTAAGGCCTAGGTTAAAGTTTTAGACACATTTGTCTTTGTGATATTATTAATTTGCTGCTCTGGGCTGTGTGGTGGCAGGCAGATCAATACAGCACAGCCAGGTTACAATTAGGTGGAAATTAATCAGCGCCAGCAGCTTGTTCACCCGCTAAATAATCAAGGGACAAATCCTGCTGCCGCCTGGAAACCAAACGGCAGGAAAACACCCACACTGGCCCAATTCAGAAATCAATCAAAAGGCTTTTATGGAGATGCTTAGAAAAGAGAGGGATTGTGAAATGGAGCTGTGATGAATGAGGCGCTGAACGAGACTCTGCACAAATCAATAGCAGATGATTCATTTCTGGCAGTGTAATGGTAGCAGTGCAGTCCCCGAGGAAGTCCAGCCATTTCTAACACTGTGAAAGTCTGCATGAGTCTGTTTTAGCATCAGCCACAGGGATCACACTGACAGACACATACCTCAGAATCTAACCCGGGCGGCTTTTGTTCGGTGGGGCTGAAGATCAGGATCACAAATGGCACCACACAACAAACTAGGTGCTGTACATACATAATGCTTATAATTTGTGTGTGTGTGCTGACACTGGCCTATCCATGACTTTATGCATTTTCAATTATTATTCTTTATTTTTGGAGATATATTAAAAAACAAAGCAATCCCTCCTTCATGACAGCTATTTATTTCATTTAATCAATTTATTTGAGCAATGGATATAAACATCAGAATTCCTGTATCAAAATCAACAGTTTTATAGTGCTGAAAAGGAGTAGGAAGAAGTGAAATTTGTGAACTTCTATCCCTTCTTCTCTCACTGACAACTGTGCTTGTATTTAACAGTGACATGACTGCGCAAGTCTATATAATTCACAAATCGTACAAACACATACACACATCTACATTCACACATGCATGCATCAATCTAAATGGACAGAAATATACATTTGAGATATTTATTGCAGTTATTCATACAGATACATGGGCAAGTATATACACTGCATTCTCAAAATATCATAGTTCCTTTATATAATTCTCTCTTGTACCATGTTTTTCTGAAGACACTGTTTAGATATTCTTTTAAAGCTCCAATGCTGTGCAACTATTTAATTCATCTTCTGAAAGCCTTCCATGGATCCAGCCCACTCTGTGCGATACTTACTTTTCAAAACAGGATGAACAAACTATTTAACAAAGAAGTAGAAAGAGCATTAAGTTTTACATTAAATGTGGTTACACTGAGACAAGGGCAGTGTTGTGTTTAAAATATTCAACCAATTTACACAGTGAAGCATAAATATGCAGATATCACCATATAACACAAAGAGTCCTTCAATGCAGCTGAGTTAGTATCTATAATAATAATATCTGAAAAATACATTATACTTAAAGGTTAAAGCCAGGTTTATAAAGAGCTGTGAGATGCTGCTTCCATAACCACGACACTGTTGCTAATAAATAAACAATAAACAAAGCAGTACATTATTGGGAGGCTTTGTACCCCTTTAGACGATGGAAATTCCCCTTAAGCTTTCCATACCCACTCTAATGTATGGCTCCAGTGAAAACATATTTATACACTCTGGGACTTAGCCTGTGAAATAATAATAAGAAAAGTTTGTATAGGATGAGTAGTCAAAATGATGCATTAAACATAGTGAAAGAAAATATTTAACATGAAAAGAAGAATGCAATTATTTCTTGCATTCTGTGATGCATATATTATAAAACGTTCTGATTTCTGCGCCTTGAAATTCAAATACTTGCCTTTCTAGTCTCTATTTCTGGATTTATGTCATGACTGTGTCTTTACTGAATCTAATCTGCCCTGGAGCTGAGGCTTGTAACTCTAACAGAGGCAGAGATGTATTTTCTATTACAGATAATCCACCTCAGACAATACCACTTACAGCATCCCTGTTCACTGTGTCTTATTGAAGTTTAATGCTGCCACATGTTCCATGCAAAGTTTTCTAAAAAAAAAAGTGGCTGATGGCTGAGGTGACTATTGGTGGGTGGAGGTGAGGGGTGTACACTGGGGGCTTAGACAAATGGAAGTAGCAGCTGTGGATGTGTTCTTGTGTGAGATACATTGCTGCTGCCAGGCCATAATTATGTCCACTCGGGGGGCTGTCAGACGAGGCACTCATTATACACTGTGTGCTGGGGAGCTCTTTTGTCTCTTTTGCTCCTGTTCACTGCTGCCCTGTCCCTTGCCCCTAACCAGGCCTGTGAGAGCATCTAGGAGGGGTCTCTTCCGGTGGGCCAAAATTGACAAATGAACAGGCCACCAACTTGGAACTGTCTTGACTTAAAACTAAATCCATTGAAACTGGTCTAAATTTGTACTTTAATACAGTTAATGGTAAAATGTTTAACTGAATTTGAATCAGAGATGCTAAGTTCAGTGAATGGTTAGTGGTCGAAATCTATGATCAGAAAGGCATGCCAAGTGACGTTTGAGTGGTCTGTCCATAGATGAACAGTCTAATTGTTTATTCATGCACCTGCTACTTACTGTATGTGTTGCTGAACATGCTCATGGGTCTGGAAAGACTATTTTGATTGGTTACACAACCACCATTTGCTCACTGCTTTAAATGGTTGCAGCCAAACACAAACAGAATAAATTGTAGAAGATACAGAGGCTGCAGATTAAGAAAAAAGAAGGAAGTGGAGGTAGTAGTTGGAAGTAATGATGAGTGAAAATGATTTTAATGGGAAATGTGAACTCGTGACACACAAGATGCCTCAAATGTGAGGAGTCAGGGAGGAGGGTCTGCACTGTCTGTTAACAACATGGTGCCAGAGCATGTTACATTTAAATAGAGGATCTGTGGTCAGAATTTAGAGATGTAGCAGTGAGGCTAACGGTGCAACCACATTGTTCTCGGGAAAACGTTGTTTTGGTTGTTTTTTTTTCCAAGTTGAGAAATGAACACATTCACCTTTATTTATTAACATATTTATTTACTTAGCAATTTCAAGATATGTTATGTTAACTGACATCTTATTTTTTAAATAGGCTACCTTTTCGTGAACCACTACTAATAATCTTTGCTTCTTTGACTGTCTTAACCCTGTGTCCATCCTTGTTGTTATGGTTTAGAATGTTCCAACTTTCCGAGCTGAGTCATGTGAACACATCAAAGTCGGAAGAACGACCTCTTAACTCTGTTCCTCCAAGTTTCCGAGTACCACATGAATGCACCATAGATGCTGTCATGGTTACAGTTTATAAGACGGTACAATTAATCTATAGCAGATAAACTAATTTGAAGAGACCTGCTGAATGAATTTCCCCTCGGTAATTAATAAAGTTGAATTGAATTAGAAGACTGTAGTTGACACAGCGCTGTCGGCTTTGAATTTGGCTTTGTGTGACCCATATCTGTTCACAGAAGTGCCATTTCAGATGGAGTCCTTTACGAGGTGTACATACTGAAAAGTTCTGCTTTAACACTGCCTATGTTCAAAAAACCCTCATTATAAATACACTACTAATTTGTACTCATTTACATAATGCACAAGCCTTTGGACATACCCTAAAAGTCAATGTGTTTTATAACATTTGCATTGCATTTGAAAATTGTAATATTTGGCCCAGCAAGTCATAACCCTTGTTACTGCTGAAAGAAGCAGTCATAACAGTTAATACTTGATTTGTATGTCATGCCAAAGCCTACCTCCTCCGTCTTTGTCAGGTGCGTTGCTGGAGAATGTGATAGAAAGAGAAATATCTGAGACTAAGACATGCATAGCTATGTCACAGAACGTTACCATTAAGTAGGGCTGTATTTGGTACATGTGTTCAGTATATTACTTGTACTAGATTCCTGTATGTGGACATGCAGTCTGGCTGTATAGAGTCTCTCAGCTGGTCAATGGATTGATTTATCTGCTGTGCTGAAGTGTGCTGCTGTAAAATGCACTGTAGAATCCAAAATAATAACCATCTCACAGTAGAAGAATGTATTTAAGCGTTCTTTCAAACAGATATTCATAGCTTCAGGAAAGACTTTGTTTTTTGGTTAAAATGCAATTATTCTTTTAAACTAAATACAGCAAAAAAGCAGGAAGAGTGTGACATGCTCCTGATATGGAGCACTAAAATTGTGTGATTTGATAAGCTCCCCAGAGCAGAAAGTGCGGTCTGCTGGAATTACACAAAAGATGCAGGGGCCAAATGTAAAGGAATGTGGATGTAAAATGTCTTGTTTTTATGGCTTATGTGCAGTTTAAATAATGAGAAACAAAATACTGTTTTGATTTCATCCACAACAATAACATCAGTCCAATATAACCTCTTATCCTCACACTCTCCTTTGACAGCTCCATAGGCCTATAGTGTTTATTTGTTTAATTAAGGATCCCTTTTAGTCTTCATCACATTCTTTTCAACATTTGTCCTGAACAAACATCTTAGTGCTAATCTGGCAGTCTTTTATTACAGCGCCATACCAAACAATTAGACAATAGTCAAAATGACTACACCTACAAATAATTTCCTATCAATTTGTTTAAGCCAGTCATCAGTAAGAGCTGTCAGTGTGGTGCTGGTAGAGCAACCTGCTAAATGGATGTCTGACTGAATGTTTACTTTAAAATAATGTTGGACTGGTTTAAACACAGCTTCCTCCAATCAGTCTGCTATTTTGTCCAGTAAATGGTCCTTTACAATCTTCATACCAAGGAAGAAGTTGGCAAATTGAAAATATGCCATAAAGGCTTAGCTATTGATTTTGCTGAAATCTTAAGGAGCCTTCCTTCAACATAATCAATTCTACAAGGTTTCTCACATTTAATTGTTACTAGAAGCTTTTCCATTTCACCCTCTGTAATATGCTTGAAAGCAGAGACTTCTCATACACAATTAGATTTTTAATAATTGTTTCTAACAGTCTACCACTTGCATGGAAGTAGTAGTTTGCAATTTCATCAGGTTTGGTGATAAGTGTCTCATTCAGTTCGATAAATGAAGACATTTTACTCATTACTTGATTTAATGAGTTCCATATTTTTTCATAATTGTTCCCACACTCTTAAAATTTGGATTTATTATGTTGTTTTTTTCCATTGCCCATTTAACATTGTTTCTCTATTTCTAAGTGAATAGTAGTGTGTGTGTCTCTGAAAAGCTCTGTCTGTTAAATATGTCACAGTGAACACTAAGAACTTCTCAGGTTACTTGACTGTAACCCTGTTCCCCGAAAAAGCGGGAACAAGATGCTGCGTAGCAAACGCTTTGGGAAACATTGCTTGTTGGACCGGTTGTGAAGCTTGTGTGTCTTGCCAAGAATTGGCCTGTATATGTATGCCCTCTGCTCAATCACCCGCACCTGGGAGATTGGGCGCACCTGGTTGATTGCACTCAGAGGGTATAAAAGACATGTGACAGGAAGCATCCTCAGATCAAGTTTGTCTGAAAGACCGCCCTGACACGCCCAGTGGGCGGCACTGCAACGCAGCATCTCGTTCCCGCTTTTCGGGAACAGGGAGCAGTGAAGTAACCCGAGACGTTTCCCTTCAAAAGCTATACTTCAATGCTGCACAGCAAATGCTATTGGAACAAGAATACCAACGCCGCCACACTGAACGTGTCTGGACCCCAGGGTAGTGTATTGTGTGCACGACCAAAGGGACCAAAGGGACTCAAACGCGACTTTGGGATGAAGACTCAAGGACACGCAAACCCAGAGTAGCGTGGACATCCAAACTATAAAATCTGATAAAAGTGTGTGGAGAGGACCAGCCTCACAAATTTGCTGTAGAGGGACTCCCCTCACCAGAGCCGTTGAAGAACCTACCCCTCTGGTCGAATGAGCTTTTACACCTAAAGGCGGAGAGTAACCACACGCCTCATTGGCCAAAGCAATAGCATTCCTTTACCCAACGTGACATAGTCTGCCTAGTGGCTGCAGCCCCCCGCTGGCGGCCCCCGTAGCACAATAAGAGCTGCTCAGATTTACGCCACTGGCCAGTGCAGTGGACATAAGTCCAGAGAGTAAATGAAACTTCTCCTACTACACCAGAGGACAGAAGGCTTCAAGAATAACAGGGTTTAGAGCAGAGAATGGAACCTTCGGAGATAATTAGGGTGAGGATGCAAAATGACCTTGACCAGTCCCGGGGCAAAGTCCAGGCAGGATGGCGAAACAGGTAGAGCCTGTAAATCCCCAATTCTCTTTAGAGAAGTAATGGCTGTCAGAAAAAACAACTTCAGAGTCAGGAACTTGACAGGTGCTGACTCCAATGGTTCAAAAGGGGCAGCCACCTGGCCCTCAAGTACAATAGCTAAGTCCCAAGTAGGGACAGTCACTCTAGCAGGCAGCCTCAGCCGTTTAGCCCTCGAATGAAGCGGGTAACTAGAGGGTGTCTCCCTACTGGCACCCCATCAAGCAGAGCGTGGCTAGCCGAAATGGCAGCCACAAAAACCCTGAGTGTACAAGGGTGCATGCCAGAGGACAGCTTTTCCTGCAGAAACTCCAGCACTGAAACAATCTGGCAGTGAACAGGGTCTGCATGGTGCGTAACGCACCAGGATTCAAATACACGCCATTTGAGGGCATAGGTCCTCCTAGTACAGGGAGCGCTAGCACTCAAAATAGTGTTTACAACAGGGGTTGGGGGTCCCATGTCCCTTAATTGGTCCCCCTCAGGGGCCAGACAAAGGTTCTGATGAACACAGTCCCCTGTGCCTGAGAGACAAAGCAAAGAGGTCCACCTCCGCCCAGTAAAATTTCTCCAAATCTCACTATTTCAGGGTGAAGTTTCCACGCCCAGTGTGTCACAGCCTGTCTGGACAACAAGTTTGCCCCCAAATTCCCAGGAATATAAATCGCCCTGAGGGAGAGGAACTTGTCCTGAGCCCAAAGCAGAAGCTGCCGTGCTAGCCAGTTCAGGTGACGCGAACGCAGTCTGCCCTGACGATTTATATAAGCGACCACTGCCGTGCTGTCCTCACGTACTAGGACATGGTGACCCCTGAGCTGTTGGAGGTAGTATTTCAGAGCCAGAAATACAGCCTTCATCTCGAGGCAATTGATGTGCCACGCAAGAAGTTGGCCTCTCCATAAACTCTGAGCTGGACGGCCGTCTAAGACCGCTCCCCAGCCCGTGAGGGATGAGTCCGTCGTTAGCATCCTGCAACGACAAGATGGACCTAGAGTGGGACCTAAAGTGAGAAACTGGGGTCTGAACCACATAGACAGGGTACAAAGCCCTCGGCGCGTAACCTTTCTTGGCCTCAAGGGATTGGATGAAAATAGTTAGAGGTTTAGGCCGCGAAGATCCAAAATTGGGCATAATCCCCCGTCCTTTCCCATAACCAGGAAATACCAGCTGTAATAACTGGATTGCCTGTATGCCAGAGGGACATGTTCTATTGCCCCTTTATCCAGCAGAACCTGCAGTTCCTGAGTCAGCACATGCGCTTGCTCCGCTCTAACGGAAATGAGAACCACACCGTGGGGCGCGGAGGCTGACTCACAAACTGAATCCTGTAGACCCTTGCGACGGTTCTTACTATCCAAGGAGAGATATGTGGCAGTAATTTCCAAACTTTCTCTGAAAGGGGCATTAACAGTGACACATCATTTGGTGGGGAGTGGGCGGGAGATGGACTTAACACTCTGCCGGAGACCACTGCTCCCCGAAACGCCGGTGGCGGCGGGGAAACAACAGCGGGTCCCCCGGGGTTGAGTATTTATGTGCCCCTCCTAGGGGGGGGAACCCCCCCTATATATATATATATATATATATATATATATATATATATATATATATATATATATATATATATATATATATATATAGGCCAATTCTTGGCGTGTTTGACACACAAGCTTCACAACCGGTCCAACAAACAATGTTTCCCATAGCGTTTGCTACGCAGCATCGAAGTATAGCTTTTGAAGGGGAACATGGAGATGCTTAACAGGAAGGATCAATTTCTGTTTTGGTCTGAACTAAAAGAACACATGCTTAAAGAGAGTTAAACCTAGACTGAAGACCCAGATAGATCACCATAGCCCCCGCATCATACTGGCTTTTGGGGCAGGTGCCCCCATTCAGGTGAGACACAAGGTGACAGCCCTGGAGTTTGTTTATGTCCCACAAAAAGGTAAACAACTCCTTCACATGATCAAACTAATGCAGTGATTATTACAGTGAAGATGTGGTGATCCATTACTTGAGCTAATACTGAATTTCTCAAAGACTGTGCTGCAGAGTGTTTCAGAGGGTTTCATCACATTATTACAAATGTTAAATCTGCTGCAGGCTGATGTAAAGTTCACTTGAATACTTTACATTCATTTGGGAGATTTGGTAATGAATTATATCTGCATTTTGCACTAGACTAAAGTAGAAATATTAATATGTTGGATATTTACATTGCATAACTTGCAATTAGTACAAAGGTAGTGAAAGAGAAATCTGGCCTTACTTTGATAAAGAAGAGTGTTGTAATAACTTGTCCCAAATGTGATGTTACTGTACTGTTAATAACTGATCAATATTCATGCATTTGTTAGCACACCCACCCAATTTCACCACCAGCCACCACTGGTGATATGTATTAGAAGGTTTCTAAAGGTTTCTCCGCCTGTTTTAATCAGTGTCTTGTAGTCTGGATGTGTTGTCAGTAATGTGAGGAAAGAATTCTCACTTATTACTTTTGCTCCTGTTAGTGCAAGTGAGATTGGGTTTTAAAAGGCTTTTGGAGCCTGAGGAGGTCCAGAATCCTGTATCCTGACATTTTTCCTTTGTACGGTGCCAGGGATGATGGGAGAGTTTATTGTAGCGCCCTAACACCTGAGCAGGGAACACAACACACAAATACATTCAGTAACTGTGGCTCATCTGTTCATCCTCCTTCATCTGCAGCCTGCTCTGAAAAGTCTGCAGCCTGTCTATTGTGGTTGTTGTGACATTTGGGCTTTGACTATGTCTTGGCTCATCAAACAGTTTTAATGTAAATGTAATCAAAGATAAATTACTGTAGCTAGTCTTCTCATGCCACAGAGTGCTGATGGTGTGTTTGGATGTCTTCAGTCTTTTTAATCACTGTCTATCCGTCAGTCTGCCTCAGGGCAGCTGTGGCTACAGGGGTAGCTTACCACTACCACAGTGTAAATGTGTGAGTGCATGTGTGTAAATGGGTGTTGGAAGTTTGATATAAAGCACTTTGGGAGCCCAAGAAGGCTACAAAAAAGAGCCATGTAAATGCCATTTGCCATTTACCATTTTTTCATCGATTCTCCATTATCATGTCAGTCATGATGCTTATTTATGTTAAGGCATGTTTCCACAGAGTAGCATGCATCAGGTCAATATGGCACAGTTTGGTTCAGTAACCCCTAAGAGGGCTGTGTTTCCTGTGCTATAGCAGAAAAATTGTCCCTGCTAAACAGGGTTCAACACAAGTTGCTTAATGTGAGGTTTTAATTACATTTGAAGAGAAACTTCAGAAGAATTCCATTTAGTGTGATCTTTCTTAATTGAAAAAAGATTGTGAAAGGAGAGAGACAAGAGGTATAGCAGTATACTGCTGCAGCAGAAGAAGCAGAGGAAGAAATCTGCAAACCTAATATGTGCTTGATTTTACATAATAAAAAAAGTAATAATAAGAATAAGTAGAATTATTAGAATAAGAATACATTTTATTTCTATTGTACAACATTTGAAACTGATCACAAAGTGCCAAAGAGAGTGTAGAAATAGTAGGAAAACAGTCCAAATAAATAAATAGCAATTAATTTAACATTTCAAAGTAGTCTAAAAAGAGTCCAGCTAAAATAAAACTTTTTTTTTTTCTTTTTTAAAAACATCCACCGTGCAGCGGCCTCAAGTGCCCTCTCTCCCATTGTCTTAAGCTTTGTTCTGGGAGCCCAGAGAAGGTGTATTTTGGCTCCTCTCATCCCGATGAGGAATGCATTACAGTAGTCCAGCCTGGAGGAGACAAAGGTGTGGATGAGCTTCTCTGCAGCGGGAAGGGAGAGGGAGGGGCATAGTTTGGCAATATTACAGAAGTGGAAGAAGTTTTGAAAAGTGAGCTGGGGATTAAATTTGACCCCAAGGTTAATGCCAGAAGGGCAGAGGGGAATGTTGTGGCCGGGGAATGGTACAGAGGTGATGGGGAGGAGTGGAGCTGGTGAAGGGTGCTGATCAAAATGGCTTCGGTTTTGGAACTGTTAAGCTGCAGGACGTTTTGACTCATACAAGCCTTTATCTCCTTCAGGCGGCAGGTGAGACGAGTGACGATGGCTGAGGGGGTGGAGGAGATCTGTTACTCCTGAATTTAGGCTCAGTGTATCTGTGGCCTGACAAAAGCAGTTTGAACTCACCCACAGAGGATGGCTTGGATCAGAAAATCTTTCTGAGAATTTTATTGTTGTCTTGTTCTTGAAAAAATGATGCAGAGGGAGAAACACAATTCAATCAATTTGATATTTGTATACATTTTGTCTACTGTCTTAATGTAGGCTTTTGACATTAAAATCTAATCCTAGATGGTCTGGAAACTATGATTATATTGTGTGTGTGTGTGTGTGTGTGTGTGTGTGTGTGTGTGTGTGTGTGTGTGTGTGTGTGACATTTTGGAGGCACAAGAACATGCTGGACTTGAGTGTGTTATGAAAAAGAGGAAAAAGTAAGTTTGTAAAGTCATGTAAATGTATTTGTTGTTGTTTTAATGAGTTATGAATGACCCCAGTCTCTGTAATGGAACCTTAAACTGAAACATGAAAAAACACCCCTGATGTTCACAACAGAAGACACAGAATAAATGGGTTTGTTTTCAGATAAAAATAAAGTAATTGAACCAAACGTGGTGCCATTTTAAAGTCCACTTTTCCATTTTTAGGATGATAAACTAGCTGTTCCTCTTTATCCATATTTATACATTCTACTGTTCTAGTTTCTAATGCAGGAGCTGATAAAGTGGGAGCCATTATGTCTGTGGGGGGTGAGTCCTCTTTGCTTTGTGACCCGCTGTTACCCCAGCTGCTGCAGATCAACCCCTACCCCAGGTCTCCTCAGAGCAGAGGGAAGTGGTCCATCCCCAGTGAGATGTCAGGGATCTGGGGCAACTCTCAGAGCCTGCTCATTGGTCGTTTCATCACAGCCACTTAATGTTGACTGACACAGCACAATGAAGCAACAAACAGTGTGCCGAGATTACAAAAAATTAGAAACAAAGCATGTAGCCTTTGGAGGAAGATGTTTACGCCACATGAAGGAGCCGCGGGTTTATTTGATGAGACAAGGCTCAAATCTGTGATAATTACAAGTGATGTGGGGATATAATAACGAGGAATGGAGCCCAGAGGACAGCGGATGGATGTGAACTTCAGGAGTAAAGCCCAGAGTGACAAGAGCTGTCCGTAGCATCACTGTTGAGATCTTAATAAGAGAGCATTAAGCAAATTACCTGGAAAAATGGTTGGAGAGCCCCAGGCAGGTTATTTCTCCTCTGATTAGTCCTGAGAAGGCCTCTCTGCAGCTGTTGTTTGTTCAAAGTGTTATCTGTAAAGTGACAGGTTTATGAGCCCAGGCTGGAGCCACTGCACCGGGTCAGAACTGCCTCATGTCGAGCTGTGACCTCTGGAACTAACAACACACATACACACCTGAGAGAGACTGTGAATCAATCACCCTCTAACAAAAATAAGATTGTAAACAAATGAACAAACTGAACTGTTCTTAATAAACGCTTTACATCTGTTCCAACCAAAAATTTAAATTTTCATGTGAAACATTTCTTTCTTTCTTTTTTTAAGATTATTTTTTGGGCTTTTTGGCCTTTATTGATGGTGGACAGTGGCTAGACAGGATGTGGGGTGAGGGAGAGTGGGGAATAATGTTGGGTAAATGAGCTGACCCGACCAGTCTCCTGAGTGCTGGGCATGTGCTCTACCTGAGCTGCCACGTTCCACTCCACCTTTAGGTTCACAACAAAAACTACTTTGACTTGATGTGTGGCAGGGTTCATCCTGTGATGGTTCCAGAGGTGTTCAGATTACAACCTCCTCGTGGCTTGATTTTAACTCGCTTGGACACAATATACACCTGAAACTGAACAGCTCAGCCAAATGTAAGCTGATGGTTATGCATTAATATCTCAAGCATATTGTTTAGGTAGAGAGATTCAGAAAGATCCAACCAAACTAAAACAAAAAGGAAAGATAACTTTGCTCTCAGTCAAACAAATATATATGCAATAAAAATCTGAAAAAATTTGAAACTGAAAAAGAGATCTAATTAAAGCAGCTTTAGCTAATATGAACATCCCATAAGTAGGTGGAATTTCTTTTGGATCTGACTGCTTCTCCTCATCGTCCTTGTTCACATTCTGCCCCCTGTTGGGATCAAGTGGAATTGAGTGCAGCACATTAATCAGTCACAATACAGAGGGCTTTTTAATAGTTTTATTGACAACACTTATTGTCTGTTCACTTGCACAGTTTTATGCTGTAACCACACAGAATCACAATGTAATGTCATCTTTTGTTCCACTGTTTTTCTTTTTGTTTCTTGTTGCATTGTGAATTCTCTCAAATACTATGAAAATACTATGTATAAATCAAGTGGAAATGGTCTGGCAAGGTACAAACATTATACATGCTAAATGCAAATCATTTTTATCATGCCACTAGCCAGAGTTTGCATTGTGGTGCAAGTCTTGACACAGCTCAAGTTTCCTGTGACGTAAAACTCTGTTAGAACAATTGTACATAAGCAACACAGAAAGAAAGTAGAAAAAAAGCAAATATGTTCTGACATACCACATTCTTGTCATTTGGCCAACTCTTTCTTACAAACTAAGAAAAACGTCTTAGAACATTGTATATGAATATCTATCATCTTTTTTCTTCTTACCTATTTCCTCTTATGGAAATGTTACATTGATAAAATACCGGCCTCTACAAACCTGAAGCTCTCAGTCCCACTCCAGCCGGCCAGGATTTGTGCTTATCCAGCAAGGACCGAGCGCTTGACAATATAATTTCTGCATCCATTCATTATTTATGGTGCTTTTTGTGGCAGTGTATATATAACGAGACATGCCCCGCAGAAATGTCCCAGCTCTCCCAGGTGTAATTGGTGTGGCTCTGTTGTGATGTGTCAGTCAGTGTGTGGTGGAGGAACAGCTTCATCAGAGTGGGATTGCTCTCTTGACAACTGCAGTTCCTCAGGAGAGCACAGAGTCAGCTCATACTCTACTGTTAGTCAGGGAGGTCACATGATCTCATCACACAGGGAAAGATGTAGAACATTAGACTGACAGAATAATGATAGTAAAAGTGGTTTACATGATGATAATGAAGCTGTATTTCCAGGAAGACTGAATTTCAGAATTAAAATATAATTCCTATTTTAGTTCTGCATTAGTTTTGACGTTACATTCATCCTATTCATATTCATCATATAAACTGATGCTGCAGTGCTACAGACTGATCCCAGTAAAGTAAGACACACCGTATCATCTAAAAATCAACTTTACCCTTGAATTAAGACTCTTATATTAGTCTCAGGGGCCGTTTACATGACCAGAACATGTTTTTGTAGAACAAAAAAAACATTTTCAACGAGTGCTATCTTTACAGTATACAATACACTGCATCACACTGCCAAATCCCCGCCTTATTATTACACATATGCACTATCATCATTTCCATGGTTCTGTGGATCATTTTTATTCCACACTGCTGTGATAAAATGGGAATGTGTTAGTGTGGATGTGTCCAGAGAAGTGTAATAACTTGAACAATGCCGCAGCAGGAGCTTCAGCGAGCACGCGAGAGCCACTTGTCAAGGTGACTGTGAAGTCTGTTATTAGTGCATCCCCTGACACTCTCCCAGTGCCCGGAGCCACATCTCAACTGAGCAACTCCGTGTTGTGTGTTTACAGAATCAGCAGCATCAGTCGCCTGCAGACACACAATTGAATATTTCTGCCCCCTGCCTGTTTTTAAATGACCATGGAATCCACTGGTGTTCCTCACATCTGATCAGGAAGAGATATGTTAGAGTCACTTAACTAGGACAACAAATCAAAACAGATCATAATGCTTCATACTTTGTTTGACTGTTTCTGCCATATGAAATTGCATAGCTGTGTGTGCACATGTGATATAACAAGAGTTACGATCCTCAAACAGGTTTAGATTAGATTAACATATCTAGAAGTAAGCAAAAGTTGTCTTTGTCTTGACACTGCAATAATATCCTGCCTCAAAGAATCTATTTGCTGCTTTAAATTTGGTTTGTTTGTTTGTTTTTAAATAAGCTTCATATAATTTTAACACAAAAAAGTCCCTGGCACAGATTTGGGCCTACAGGCATCTATAACTTTAAAAATGGTGTTTTGACATACAGATATAATTAATTCAGTTTCCAGGTCTTATAAACTGTATGGATTCGTTAAGTTAACTAACTTAACAAATCCATACTGTTTATAAGACGTCAGCCACAGGAGTTGCCACTGCCACCCACTGGATAACTCTTATCTATGCAGAAAACATGCAGAGCAATAAAACTGTAATATCTGCAGAATAAAAGAATACTGCAGTGAGCTGTTGTTATTCCAACACATGCATGTTTGGCTGAAAATATAATAACCATATGTGAACATGGGTTGTTTTTTCCCATACAGCAATAAAACACAAAGCTATTGCAATGTTGTATAGTTTACCTTTAATTATTATTAATAATGATTAATTATATTAATCTGTGTGAAGACATTGTCCAATCATTTTATTGATTACACACAATAATTATTAACAATGAGGAGCTCATTGGTGACTACTGCTATTTTTAGAACTTTCCTTGTGTTGGTGACCCCTGATATAAAATACATAGATTTGTTAGAATTATCCCATATTGTAGGTCAGGCTAATGCAAATACTCTTTGAAAATTCCTGATGACAGTTAGGGATAGAACAACTGGCCTTGTTCTTTTACAGTGAGGCCGACAAACTCTGTTTCTTCTACAGTGATCAGTGCCATAATGATTTTGTCCTGTGTTCGAAGCGCTCTTACAATCACTATAAAGTCCCTGCAGACTGTCACTACCAATATAACCTCTGTGCACATTTATCTGGTCTGACAGTGCACCATGACACTCTGAGGTCCAGCTCTGGGGCTCTACTAGAGCCAGAGGCAACTGCAAAACACAAGAAGATGTGAGGAAATAGAGAAATGCTCCGTCAGCTGAGTATAGCCCTTTTGGTAAATAGAATTTTGGCAAAGTACTGATGCATCCTACTCTGTCTGCTACCATCAGAGACGTTTAAATGAAGCATTATTTTTGTTCTCTTGTTTGAATACAGAATTTTGCATAAGTCAAACTTACATACCAATCTATTTTGTTCACCACTCTCTTGATGCTAAAAGCAGAATGGTTTCTAAAAGGTTGAGCTAAACTAAACAAAACACTGGAGAATCTTGAAGCTGCCATTACCAACAAATACATCTACTTATACTTAAATACACCTAGCTTGAACTGAAAACACAGCACATATTAACATACTACTTTAGTTCACCTCATATTATCAATCATAGATATATAAATTATTTCCACTACAATATAGTATATTTACAACAGACACTTGAATGTAAAAACACCATGCTGTTGTGGAAAAGAGTAAATATTACCCTCAGGCAGTTCTATAGAGGCTTTGACAATGTTTGCAGTTGTTCAAATTCTCATATATTATTGGCCAGTTTAAGGCTTACACTTACACTCTTTAGTAATGGCCTTACATCTTGGCTGTATCATAACCAGCACTGGTCCACAATTTACCCAGGAAGTTAATTAAACTGTTGTTCTATTGAAGATGCATCCAGATGAGCAGCCAGAGTGAACATGTCTTTGTTTTGTCCATTGATTACCATTAGCACCTCGCGGCCAGAGCTAAAACCTGATACAGATCTGTCACTTAGTTTGTCTCTGGCCCACAGTGTGAGTCATAACCATCGCCACATCAGGCTGCTTTATTCTTCAAACACAAACATCTGAAATGAACCATGAATATCAGCAAAATGACTACCTTCAAACATATTATTTCCACTCTTTAATCAGATGGAAATGTTTTTGTATTCACGCATTTAGGGATTTGAGGGTAGTCTTAAATGAAATTCAATTTTGCCCTTGAATCAGTCTTTTAGAAAGTGTCTTATGGCATTGGTTTGGATAATCAAAATGAATTATGCAAAATAAAATGACAATGGAAAGTCAAGTGATAAATGATATCCATAATTAGGAGCAGTTGCTTTGAGATGATTCGCTTCTTGTGTTGTAATCAGGTGAAGTGTGAGCCGCTAAATTCTCTCTAGGGAATGGAAACTGATGAGCACTACACTAAGCCATATTTCTGCTTCTACCAAGGGACCAGGCCTTAAATATCAAACCACTTTCAAAATGTTACCTAAGCAAAACACAAGTTGAGTGTGACTTTGAGTTCAGTTTATTCAGAAACCTGTTTTTGACAATGCGACACAATGAGGGCAGGATCTGTTCTGCCAGAACACCATGTTTGAAAACAGCAGGTTAAAAGATGGATAAAAGGAAAGGATAACACAGCATGGGCACAGGTACAGATCACGTAAGAAATATGTGCAAATATTAAGCAGCCATGGTTCACCAGACCTACTTAAGTGAACACACTAGAGGGCCCAAAGAGTCCTTTTGGCTCAATTTGTCCCTCACTGATGCTAAAGCGCACCTGATGTCTGTGCCTATATATTGTGTAGTGTTGACCACACATAGGGGCTACTGCTGTTAAGATTTTATTCTGATGTGAGTGAGAAAACTAGGCAAAACATCAAAAAAACAAAAAGACTGGATTTTTAACTTTTGCCTTAACTCTTAACTGCAGTTGTATTAACTGGCATTGTGCCACATTTGAAAAGCAGTTACAGACTGCAAAGGGGAGGAAATATAAAAATAAAGATATAATGCAATAAATCCAGCATGAATTTGGCTTTACAGAAACAACTGTACATTTCACAAGTGATTGTCGCACACAAAGAATCAAATGCATATGGCTCTTGTAACGGAATTTGTGTCCTACTTTTTTATTTCAAGAGTTCGATGAAAGTACTTTTACACTGCACATTCTCCCAACTCTTCATGACACACAACAATGAACACAACACGATTATTCTTCCCCAACACAAATTCCGGGGCGTGACGTTGTCAGCTTGCTTGCTTGTTTGAACGTTTCAGTCGATGGATTGTCGTGTGTGTGTGTGTGTGTGTGTGTGTATGAAATGTGAATTTTGAAAGCTAAACACGCTTTCTGCCTTTGTTTACAAATAGGAGACAATGAAGTTTATTCAGTTACTCAATTCACATAACACATAATGCCCATAATCACAAATGCAATTTTATAGCACTCACTATTTGGAGTTTTTTTATTAAATCAGACCGCAAGACATAGACAACATAGAGCCTAAACTTTAAAGAGGAAAAGTGATATTTTTTAGTTATTTGTGTCATGTTTTGCTGTGTGACTGCTGTGTGCCAATCTTTTTTACAAGTAAATGATTGCCATCCCCTGCTATTTGCAGACACTGTCTTTGATCAGGCAGATTTGCATGTGCAATCTTTACACATACACATACAAAGGAATAAGATTTGGAATAAGAAGAGTCATAATTTCAGTGAGTTGTCAGTTGTTTCTATGAAAGGATGCCTTTGTTGATGTAGACTGCTCTTGCTAGAATGATCTATAATTACTCCATATTTTAGAAAATGAGTCAACTTAGTATTAAGTATCAAGCTCTCAGTATAAAGATCTGGCGGTTCAGTATGATCCTAATATAGTATATGCACAGTACGTATTTATCATTGTCACTGTTGAGGCATAGCTCTTTACTACTGGATTTATTGAAAACAAAAACTGTGGTAGCTCTATTTACCTTGGCATTATGAGAAACACCAATTCAGTTTTACTGTAATAATCCTGAATTCAATTCTGCTGTTCTATTTCAGTCTGGAAGAAGGGGATCTTGTGCCAAGATGTAACCTCATCCAATGAGACCACGTCCGGGCAACAACAAAGTTCCATTGGAGGTTTCCATTGGAGGTTTCTGTCCTGAGATACTGTGTCAGAGAGTTAGGCAGATTCGACTGATCAGATGTCTAAGAACCATTAAATGATTAGGAAAATATACAGTATAGTTTGGGGATGAAAGTTATGCAGGGCTGCATTGAGTACAACTTTTTCAATTTTAGTTATTTTAAGTAAAAAAAAAAAATACAGTTTCAGTACTTTAAGGTAAAAGTAAGTGAAATATGTAAAGGTTATAGGTTTTTTG